>CP139505.1:316275694-316808476 GCA_021014915.2 Artemisia tridentata subsp. tridentata | reverse complement strand
ATTGGATGATCAATAGTCACACAAAATACACATTTCTTCACTTTAAATAGTATATGGTCACACTTATCAACACTTTTGGCCACTTTATGCTTAATTGTATGTGACTAAATACAAAAAAAAAAAAAAAAACTTGCTTTGTGTGACTAAATATTACAAAAGGCCACACAAACTAAAAATTCATGTGACCATTGGATGATCAATAGTCACACAAAATACACATTTCTTCACTTTAAACAGCATATGGTCACACTTATTAACACTTTTGGCCACTTTATGCTTAATTGTATGTGACTAAATACCCAAAACAAACATGCTTTGTGTGACTAAATATTACAAAAGGCCACACAAACTAAAAATTCATATGACCATTGGATGATCAATAGTCACACAAAATACACATTTCTTCACTTAAAATAGCATATGGTCACACTTATTAACACTTTTGGCCACTTTATGCTTAATTGTATGTGACTAAATACCCAAAACAAACATGCTTTGTGTGACTAAATATTACAAAAGGCCAAACAAACTAAAAATTCATGTGACCATTGGATGATCAATAGTCACACAAAATACACATTTCTGCACTTTAAACAACATATGGTCACACTTATTGATGCGCGTGATGTGTCGTTGTGGTTTAGCAGTATTAATGCCTACTCAAGTTTTAAATTTATATTTAGCCGACTTATCAATAACACACACACTTAACGAGCAGTGTACCCGATCAGTATGAATATAATGGTAAGTAGAGTGTCGATCACTAAGAGTGGAACGTATTATCTAGTTATTCTAATCAGTATTTTAATATCCTAAGTTAGCTGTACAACCTAATCTAACGCAAGGGGGGTTCAGCCTGAGAGACTGGCACGGTTTGGTTATGATTAAATAGTAAACTAAACTAATGAGCACGAATTAGCGATTAGCACACACGTACACAGATAGATACTTGAGACAATAAGAAGACCTGTCCTGATAATTAAGTAGCTTGTCACTTGTTTTATTGTTAGTTTTATATGAAGTGTATATAATTAACCCTTTCTCATTGGCTCTAATCTTATCGGCGAGTAAACCCTTAATGATCACTTATGTCTATCCTACTATCCTAGAAACGATAGAATAAATAGGCGAGGAAGGGGCATGGCGACCCAAGCAATGCTCAGCTAGACACAGAGGTTATCAATGCACAAATAAAAGTCACCAAAGACATCAACATATAAACTTTAATTAATGGGAAAGCAATTTTATGGGGTGATCATGATATTACATAGTTACATGACATCAGCCCATCAATCCTGATGAATTAAAGTGTACTAATACAATAAAACAAAACTACTTAATGAATTGAATACATGCAGGACCTTCTTACGGCTCTTGTATCTTCGTTCAGGGTGTGTCTTGTGCTGCTAATACGTCTGAATTCGTCTCTGGTTTGGTACTCGTACGTATGGTATCTTGCACACAAAATTCGTCTGAGTTTGGGGTATTTATAGTTTCTGTCTGAGGGTTAGATGCGGCGCATAGGATAAGTAGATGCGGCGCATTGACTTAACTTCGCGTGGGGTCCAAGATTAATATATTCAGGAATATTCGTACACCGCCTTAAGATGCGGCGTAACTCCATTTCTCTATGCGGCGCATGTCCTTTGCTGTCTTGGATTGTAACTTGTGAAATCTTGATAGTGATACGCCGTATGTAAGAAGTATGTTGCGGCGTATCTGGAGCAGAATGATCTTGATCTTGTACATTTCAGTAGACTCTTAACATCTTGCTTGTTTTGCTCCATAATTAGTCCAAAATCGCCAAGTTTCACATAATACTTGTTTTTACCTGAGAATTACAAAAGTAAACATTAACGTATCAATTCTCATATATAATATAATAAAACAAGTCAAATAAATAGGATAAATGATGATAATAAAATGTACTTATTTGAGTTCATCACTTATTCACACTTTTGGCCACTGTTTTTTAAATTGTATGTGACTAACTCGAAAAAAACAACACACGTTGTGTGACTAAATCATCACAAACGTCACATTTATTATATTTTCATGTGGTCATAGGATGGGAAATAGTCACACATACTGATGAATCCAACAAAACTTGTGCCTAATTAGTCACACATATTCGGGTTTTGGTCACTCTTTTTCAATGAAAACGACCACAAACTAAGCAATGTGACCATATGATACCTACGGTGGTGCGAATTTTTGTCACGCACACCCAAAAAAATGTGTGTGACTATATGCACATAGTCACGCATTTTGGGTGTGACGAAAGGTGAAATCTATACCAGTGATTTTGAGATAAAAACACAAACAATATTGACCCATTCATAAGTAAATGCTTAGTATTTGCCACATCTATAAAATAAGTATAGGCTAACCTGGCCTCCATAGGACGGCAGTAGATTGCAAGTTATACTCATCCAAAGAACGCCATTCTTAGACATTCGTATGATAACACCAACCGGGATATTGAGGATCAAAAACCATATTTGAGGGATAACCCGTGTCAGTAATATTACTATCTGTTTGTAATACTTTCAGTTGTCCCCGTCTCCGCTACTTCGCCAACACACTGAGCAGGTTGCTTCAAGTACAAAATCTCTGATTTCTCTCAGCATCATACACGTCCTGTGCATGTGAAGTTGCATTATTAGCTTCATCTACTTGATACCAGCCACCTGTATTTGCGGCATATTTTCATCCAGGATATAGATTATCCCAGTATTGACTACTATTCATAGCTTCCTGATGAGATCCATAGCTTCCTTCACGAAACCAGAAAGATGAACACAAAAATGAAGCTACATAAGATTTCAAAATGTAATAAGAAAACAGCTGGGCAATATTGCTTTTGGTACATAACAAAGTGCTGAATCAGCAAGTTTCAAGCAACGCAACTCATTTTGACTCATTATCAAACCCGCCGATTAACATATATAAGAGATGTAAAACGTTACTTACAACAACTAATATAAGGATTACAACTGAAAAGTAACTAAACAAAAACGGTCCAATATAATACCTGTTTGAATGTCAACGCCGCCTTTGGTACACCGTTGCCTTTGCAGCCATATCGTTTAGGCCTCTTTCGATAACACATACTATGCGCCCATCCTACAGTCCAAAGCATTACAATTTATGTTTTTCTCACCGCCTGAGATCTACATATCTGACTGTGCTATAACATGTGGACATCAGTCGTGTTTTACACAGATGATGATATTATTTTGGATTGCTTATCGAAACCACTATGATTAAAAAATTTTAAGCGAGTCAAATTTACAAAATACGGTTGGTCCACCCCAAATTAGCAAGCAGAAATCTGGCGATCATCTTTAATATTTAACTCCAAACACCCCTTACAACAGATTTATCGCTATATATCAGTCGGGAAATAATAGGTGATGTTGACATAGTTAAAGATACCTGTACAGCATTTGTATAAACCAAGGTGTCTGGAATGTCAGCTCCTTCGTCATTCCTTTGGCTGCTGTGTTTCATCAATAAAAAGTGATCGGTTGTTGCCCGAGAGAATGTGGATTTCCGATGTCACAGTAAATTGTCTACAAAATTTTGAAGGATATCAGGGCTGAAACAGAATCCGTAACTTTCTAACAGAATAAAAAGAAAGCAGCGAGGAAAATGATACCTCTTCAAAAGGATGAGTGACCGGGTTTGTTTTCAAATCTTGCTGCAAATTTTGTAGTAAAATAACGCAGAAACATGACAAAGTGTTTATCTAACATTCTTGCAAGCACATGTGTTTGCCTCTATCTCCTCATCACGGCAACGGTGACGGTCGTCAAGCATGAAAGGACAAAACACATCCTTCTTTTTCTGGACATCAGGAGCCTGGTAACTGTTTCCTTGTGGCTTCACAATATAACAACAGTATAACAGTAAAAACATTATAAGTTAAAAGAAATCTTTAACAAAAACCTGCAACGTCTATTTAATAGAAATGAATATGTAAGACAACATACATATCGCAATGTGACACGTTGCGTGGCTTCAATCATTTGATGTCCTCGCTTGATGACCACTGGTTGGTTGGCTAGGCGTTTTTGTTACATAAAGAATGGGTGATTCCTTTTCCAATAGAGCACACCTTTTTCAAATAAGCAGTATCCTGAAATACGATAACAACATAAGACAAGCAAATTTTACAATAACCAATAGTTCGCATTTTGGTCGAGACTTTTGGACGAAACTGGTTTGTGCTCCAAAACTGTTAATTGTTATAACAAACACAATAGTTAGTTTACTCAAAAGGTTTTCCAAACACACTTTCTTGCATTTACAAACACAATAATTACATAATCTCATCGAAAATGCATTCCCAAACACCACATGTTTGAATGAAGTTAACTATTTCCAAAATTTTCAATGTGGGTAATCCAAAAGTCATTATTCATATCGTCACAATTACCTTTAATAAGCACATCCTCGTTACTCTCCCAAGCTTCCTTCACTTTCCTGCAAGATGAATAGATGGTATACAAAATAAGGTCGAAAGGCCAAAAAAAACATAAGCTCACCCAAACACCCACATATAAATATACAATAAAATCACATATAATATACAAAAATTAAAAATTAAAAAAAAAAAAAAAAAAAAAAAAAAAAAAAAAAAAAAAAAACAAACACAACAACAAAACAAAACAAAAAAGATAAAGTATACCGTTAACAATTTCAGCAGCCTATTTGTATTTGGTCACAACTTCAGGAGAAGAAAGATCAACCTCCTTCTCTTCACCTCTTTCATCATCAGAAGACATATTTTTTTCCTTTTTCCTGCACAAAAAAACAAATAAAAATTAACATTGCAAAAACGAAAATTAACCCAAGGAATTAAAAGAAAATTTATTCGCATTTCTTATCAGGTCACAGAATCAACAAAATTAAAACCAAAAAAAAAAAAAAAGCTTAGCAAAGGTGCTGCAAAGGTTTTTCGGATTTCTTATCGCCTCAACCGAATCTACAATGAATTTGATCCCAAAAGTTGCTGGGACACCTAAATGAGATCCAAAAGTGTGGATATAACTAAGCTAGTGACTGTTCATACAACAGATGGGTTAAAAACAACCACAAATTAAAAAAATAATAACCGAACTATTCATGGAACTGTAGATCTCCTCACAAAACCCTGTAGCTGCAACAAAACCCGTAATCTCGGATCGGAAAAGCTGCCGGATTTGCACCTATCGGATCTGAAAATAAAGAAGACTTTGTGAGTGAGGATAAATAGGGTGGGTAACCCATTTTGCTTGCTGGGCGGGTAGCAAAACATTTTCGGCTGGGTCGCGCCAAAAATGTATAATAGATATAACGCTCGAGCTTGACTCGCGACTTGTTTAAGCGATTAAATACCTTTAATTCTCTGAAAAAACACCCTTAGCTCAAACAGAAATATTCATTTTCCTAGTTTTAGTTTATTTAGATATCTGAAATTTTGGATATCTGAAATTTCGGATAACGGTTTTATATATCCGAATATCCAACTATCGATAATTTTTGGAAAACTTGTATGAGTTCTAAAATTGACGTCTCATAAAACCCAACTTTTTAGTAAATTCTAATCAAATTTTTGGATATTCGAATACAAATATTTTTTGAACATAGATAATTGCAGTCACAGTTTATATAATATCCGATAAACTATTTGAAGATATGACATGGTGTGTACAAATTATATTGGTAGAGATGCTGATATTCATACGATAGGAGGAGTGCTCAGCAAACCACATGTCAATACACGTGACATGGAACACGTGTTTGCATGTTGGTAAAACATGGATCTCGTCACCCTCTTCATATTAACTTAAACAAATTACACATTCAGACCCACTCTCACCCTCACTAACTGAGTAGGTCTGTTTGGGTAGTCTCCTAAATATTTCCTTCTTCAGACCCCTTGCTGGTGGTGGTACTGGTGCATGGATCCGTGTGCAGTAAGCTACGGATAACCCAAATACTAGGGCGAAAACAACTACTACAAAGATGAGTATTGTTATTTCGGAGCCCCTAGAGATGCCGTAAGCTTCTGGTGGTGGTGGTTGAGTGGTGGTGGTGGTGAAGAGGAATCGAGACATGGTGGTGGTGAGGAGGAATCGAGACATGGTGGTGGTGAATGCGTGAGATTTGGGTGTGGATCGAGTACAGCGGAGTGTGGCCGGGTACGACAGATTTAGGATTTTGGCGACGATGTGTGTGTGTAAGAGAGTGTGGCCGGAGTACGGCGTTGATTGGTATGTATGGGAAGTGTGGCGATCTGGTGTCGGTGAGGAGGGTTTTTGATAAGATGGGTAGGAAAGTTTTGGTAACGTGGAATGCTATGATTACAGGTAAGTAACGAATGTACTTCTTTTTTTCATATCAAATTTTGTTGTTTCGTGATTGCTTAAGGTGAGAAACCAAAATTGTTATAATCAGAATTAGAAATGACTTTTCTTACAAGCATACTGCATACCTAAAATATTTACAAATATAAGACCGACATTTGCTCCATAATTGGAGATTGAATTTTGTTGCTATGTTATAAGTTTGGCGGAGTAGTTTAGTTTTTTTAGTGTTTTTTTCTTTGTTTGTTGATGATTGTTCTTACTTGGAGGTTAAATGGTGGATCAATCGAGGTGTAGATCAATTGAGTCGAGACTGAGACTGAGCTTGACAGAATTGAGTTTAGCTTGTTTTACTTAGAAAATGAGACGAGCTCGGCTCATATCGAGTTTTGTTAGTAATGCTCGAGCTTGACTCGTGACTTGTTTAAGCGATTAAATACCTTTAATTTTATGAAAAAACACCCTTAACTCAACCAGAAATTTTCATTTTCCTAGTTTTAGTTTATTTAGATATCTGAAAATTTGGAAATCTGAAATTTCGGATAACGGTTTTATATATCTGAATATCCAACTATCTATAATTTTTGGAAAACTTGTATGAGTTCTAAAACTGACATCTCATAAAACCCAACTTTTTAATAAATTCTAATCAAATTTTTGGATATTCGAATACGAATATTTTTTGAACATAGATAATTGCAGTCACTGTTTATATAATATCCGATAAATTATTTGAAGATATGACATGGTTTGTAAAAGTTTTATTGGTGGAGTTGCTGATATTCATACGATAGGAGGAGTGCTCAGCAAACCACATGTCAATACACGTGACATGGAACACGTGTTTGCATGTTGGTAAAACCCGGATCTCGTCACCCTCTTCATATCCACTTAAACAAATTGCACATTCAGACCCACTCTCACCCTCACTAACTAAGTAGGTCTGTTTGGTTAGTCTCCTCAATATTTCCTTCTTCAGACCCCTCCTGTTTGCTGGTGGTGGTACTGGTGCATGGATCCGTGTGTAGTAAGTTATGGATAACCCAAATACTAGGGCGAAAACAACTATTACAACGATGAGTATTGTTATTTCGGAGCCCCTGGAGATGCCGTCATCTTCTGGTGGTGGTGGTTGAGTGGTGGTGGAGGCGAGGCAGAATCGAGACATGGTGGTGGTGAGTGCGAGAGATTTGGGTGTGGATCGAGTACAGCGGAATGTGGCCAGAGTACGGCAGATTTAGGATTTCGGTGACGGAGTGTGTGTATAACAGAGCGTGGCCGGAGTACGGCGTTGATTGTTATGTATAGGAAGTGTGGGGATCTGGTGTCGGTGAGGAGGGTTTTTGATAAGATGGGTAGGAAAGTTTTGGTAACATGAAATGCTATGATTACAGGTAAGTAACGAATGTACTTCCTTTTTTCATATCAAATTTTGTTGTTTCGTGATTGCTTAAGGTGAGAAACCAAAATTGTTATAATTAGAATTTGAAATGACTTTTCTAACAAGCATACTGCATACCTAAAATATTTACAAATATAAGACCGACATTTGCTCCATAATTGGAGATTGAATTTTGTTGCCATGTTATAAGTTTGGCGGAGTAGTTTAGTTTTTTTAGTGTTTTTTTGTTTGTTTGTTGATGATTGTTGTTACTTGGAGGTTAAATGGTGGATCGATCGAGGTGTAGATCAATTGAGTCGAGACTGAGACTGAGCTTGACAGAATTGAGTTTAGCTTGTTTTATTTAGAAAATGAGACGAGCTCGGCTCATATCGAGTTTTGTTAGTAATGCTCGAGCTTGACTCGTGACTTGTTTAAGCGATTAAATACCTTTAATTTTCTGAAAAAACACCCTTAGCTCAACCATAAATATTCATTTTCCTAGTTTTAGTTTGTTTAGATATCTGAAATTTTGGAAATCTGAAATTTCGGATAACGGTTTTATATATCCGAATATCCAACTATCTATAATTTTTGGAAAACTTGTATGAGTTCTAAAACTGACATCTCATAAAACCAATGTTGCAAAAATCGTGAATCGGTACTGAGGCGGTACGGGGCCGATTAGCGATTTTTTACCGATTAATCGGCCGATTTTCTTGACTCGGCGATTAATCGGCCGATTACCTTGGAATTCTCTCCAAGTTCCAGGGCCGATTACCTTGGAATCGCCGATTAATCGGCCGATTCGGCCGATTTTTGCTACACTGCATAAAACCCAACTTTTTAATAAATTCTAATCAAATTTTCGGATATTCGTATACGAATATTTTTTGAACATAGATAATTGCAGTCACTGTTTATATAATATCCGATAAATTATTTGAAAATATGACATGGTGTGTACAAATTATATTGGTGGAGATGCTGATATTCATACGATAGGAGGAGTGCTCAGCAAACCAAATGTCAATACACGTGACATGGAACACGTGTTTGCATGTTGGTAAAACCCGGATCTCGTCACCCTCTTCATATTCACTTAAACATATTGCACATTCAGGCTCACTCTCACCCTCACTAACTGAGTAGGTCTGTTTGGGTAGTCTCCTCAATATTTCCTTCTTCAGACCCCTCCTGTTTGCTGGTGGTGGTACTGGTGCATGGATCCGGGTGCAGTAAGCTACGGATAACCCAAATATTAGGGCGAAAACAACTACTACAACGATGAGTATTGTTATTTGGCCGGGGTTGATGCGGCAGCTTCTGGTGGTGGTGGTAGTGGTGGTGTGGAGGAATCGAGACATGGTGGTGGTCAGTGCGTGAGATTTGGGTGTGGATCGAGTACAGCGGAGTGTGGCCGGAGTTAGACAGATTTAGGGTTTCGGTGACGGAGTGTATGTGTGTAAGAGAGTGTGGTGGCGGCAAATAATGTGTTTGTGTTTTGTGATTATATTTGGATTGTGTTTTGATAGGATATGTTAAAAGTTTGTTCGTCCATAATTGGAGATTGAATTTTGTTGCTATGTTATATGTTTGGCGGAGTAGTTTAGTTTTTTTAGTCTTTTTTTTGTTTGTTTGTTGATGATTGTTGTTACTTGGAGGTTAAATGGTGGATCGAGGTGTAGATCAATTGAGTCGAGACTGAGACTGAGCTTGACAGAATTGAGTTTAGCTTGTTTTACTTAGAAAATGAGACGAGCTCGGCTCATATCGAGTTTTGTTAGTAATGCTCGAGCTTGACTCGTGACTTGTTTAAGCGATTAAATACCTTTAATTTTCTGAAAAAACACCCTTAGCTCAACCAGAAATATTCATTTTCCTAGTTTTAGTTTATTTAGATATCTGAAATTTTGGATATCTGATATTTCGGATAACGGTTTTATATATCCGAATATCCAACTATCTATAATTTTTGGAAAACTTATATGAGTTCTAAAACTGACATCTCATAAAACCCAACTTTTTAATAAATTCTAATCAAATTTTCGGATATTCGAATACGAATATTTTTTGAACATAGATAATTGCAGTCACTGTTTATATAATATCCGATAAATTATTTGAAGATATGACATGGTGTGTACGAATTATATTGGTGGAGATGCTGATATTCATACGATAGGAGGAGTGCTCAGCAAACCACATGTCAATACACGTGACATGGAACACGTGTTTGCATGTTGGTAAAACCCGGATCTCGTCACCCTCTTCAAATTAACTTAAACAAATTGCACATTCAGACCCACTCTCACCCTCACTAACTGAGTAGGTCTGTTTGGGTAGTCTCCTCAATATTTCCTTCTTCAGACCCCTTGCTGGTGGTAGTACTGGTGCATGGCTCCGTGTGCAGTAAGCTACGGATAACCCAAATACTAGGGCGAAAAACAACTACTACAACGATGAGTATTGTTATTACAGAGCCCCTGGAGATGCCGTCAGCTTCTGGTGGTGGTGGTTGAGTGGTGGTGGTGGTGAGGAGGAATCGAGACATGGTGGTGGTGAGTGGGTGAGATTAGGGTGTGGATCGAGTACAGCGGATTGTGGCCGGAGTATGACAGATTTAGGATTTCGGTGACGGAGTGTGTGTGTAAGAGAGTGTGGCCGGAGTTCGGCGTTGATTGTTATGTATGGGAAGTGTGGCGATCTAGTGTCGGTGAGGAGTGTTTTTGATAACATAGGTAGGAAAGTTTTGGTAACGTGGAATGCTATGATTACATGTAAGTAACGAATGTACTTCCTTTTTTCATATCAAATTTTGTTGTTTCGTGATTGCTTAAGGTGAGAAACCAAAATTGTTATAATCAGAATTAGAAATGACTTTTCTTACAAGCATACTGCATACCTAAAATATTTACAAATATAAGACCGACATTTTCTCCATAATTGGAGATTGAATTTTGTTGCTATGTTATAAGTTTGGCGGAGTAGTTTAGTTTTTTTAGTGTTTTTTTGTTTGTTTGTTGATGATTGATCTTACTTGGAGGTTAAATGGTGGATTGATCGAGGTGTAGATCAATTGAGTCGAGACTGAGACTGAGCTTGACAGAATTGAGTTTAGCTTGTTTTACTTAGAAAATGAGACGAGCTCGGCTCATATCAAGTTTTGTTAGTAAAGCTCGAGCTTGACTCGTGACTTGTTTAAGCGATTAAATACCTTTAATTTTCTGAAAAAACACCCTGAACTGAACCAGAAATATTCATTTTCCTAGTTTTAGTTTATTTAGACATCTGAAATTTTAGAAATCTGAAATTTCGGATAACGGTTTTATATATCCGAATATCCAACTATCTATAATTTTTGGAAAACTTGTATGAGTTCTAAAACTGACATCTCATAAAACCCAACTTTTTAATAAATTCTATTCAAATTTTCGGATATTCGAATACGAATATTTTTTATATTTTTTGAAAATAGATAATTGCAGTCACTGTTTATATAATATCCGATAAATTATTTGAAGATATGACATGGTGTGTAAAAATTTTATTGGTGGAGATGCTGATATTCATACGATAGGCGGAGTGCTCAGCAAACCACATGTCAATACAAGTGACATGGAACACGTGTTTGCATGTTGGTAAAACCCGGATCTCGTCACCCTCTTCATATTCACTTAAACAAATTGCACATTCAGACCCACTATCACCCTCACTAACTGAGTATTTATGTTTGGTTAGTCTCCTCAATATTTTCTTCTTCAGACCCCTCCTGTTTGCTGGTGGTGGTACTGGTGCATGGATCCGTGTGCAGTAAGCTACGGATAACCTAAATAATAGGGCAAAAACAACTACTACAACGATGAGTATTGTTATTTCGGAGCCCCTGTAGTTGCCGTAAGCTTCTGGTGATGGTGGTTGAGTGGTGGTGGTGGTGAGGCAGTATCGAGACATGGTGGTGGTGAGCGCGTGAGATTTGGGTGTGGATCGAGTACAGCGGAGTGTGGCCGGAGTACGGCAGAATTAGGTTTTCGGTGACGGAGTGTGTGTGTAAGAGAGTGTGGCCGGAGTATTGCGTTGATTGTTATGTATGGGAAGTGTGGCGATCTGGTGTCGGTGAGGAGGGTTTTTGATAAGATGGGTTGGAAAGTTTTGGTAACGTGGAATGCTATGATTACAGGTAAGTAACGAATGTACTTCCTTTTTTCATCAAAATTTTGTTGTTTCGTGATTGCTTAAGGTGAGAAACCAAAAATGTTATAATCAGAATTAGAAATGACTTTTCTTACAAGCATACTGCATACCTAAAATATTTACAAATATAAGACCGACATTTGCTCCATAATTGGAGATTGAATTTTGTTGCTATGTTATAAGTTTGGCGGAGTAGTTTAGTTTTTTTAGTGTTTTTTTGTTTGTTTGTTGATGATTGTTGTTACTTGGAGGTTAAATGGTGGATCGATCCAGGTGTAGATCAAATGAGTCGAGACTGAGACTGAGCTTGACAGAATTGAGTTTAGCTTGTTTTACTTAGAAAATGAGACGAGCTCGGCTTATATCAAGTTTTGTTAGTAATGCTCGAGCTTGACTCGTGACTTGTTTAAGCGATTAAATACCTTGAATTTTCTGAAAAAACACCCTTAACTCAACCAGAAATATTCATTTTCCTAGTTTTAGTTTATTTAGATATCTGAAATTTTGGAAATCTGAAATTTCGGATAACGGTTTTATATATCCAAATATCCAACTATCTATAATTTTTGGAAAACTTGTATGAGTTCTAAAACTGACATCTCATAAAACCCAACTTTTTAATAAATTCTAATCAAATTTTCGGATATTCGAATACGAATATTTTTTGAACATAGATAATTTCAGTCACTGTTTATATAATAACCGATAAATTATTTGAAGATATGACATGGTGTGTAAAATTTTTATTGGTGAAGATGCTGATATTCATACGATAGGAGGAGTGCTCAGCAAACCACTTGTCAATACACGTGACATGGAACACGTGTTTGCATGTTGGTAAAACCCAGATCCCGTCACCCTCTTCATATTCACTTAAACAAATTGCACATTCGGACCCACTCTCACCCTGACTAACTGAGTAGGTCTGTTTGGGTAGTCTCCTCAATATTTCCTTCTTCAGACCCTTCCTGTTTGCTGGTGGTGGTACTGGTGCATGGATCCGTGTGCAGTAAGCTACGGATAACCCAAATACTAGGGCGAAACCAACTACTACAACGATGAGTATTGTTATTTCAGAGCCCCTGGAGATGCCGTCAGCTTCTGGTGGTGGTGGTTGAGTGGTGGTGGTGGTGAGGCGGTATCGAGACATGGTGGTGGTGAGTGTGTGAGATTTGGGTGTGGATCGAGTACAGCAGAGTGTGGCCGGAGTACGTCAGATTTAGGATTTCGGTGACGGAGTGTGTATGTAAGAGAATGTGGCCGGAGTACGACGTTGATTGTTATGTATGGGAAGTGTGGCGATCTGGTGTCGGTGAGGAGGGTTTTTGATAAGATGGGTAGGAAATTTTTGGTAGCGTGGAATGCTATGATTACAAGTAAGTAACGAATGTACTTCCTTTTTTCATATCAAATTTTGTTGTTTCGTGATTGCTTAAGGTGAGAAACCAAAATTGTTATAATCAGAATTAGAAATGACTTTTCGAACAAGCATACTGCATACCTAAAATATTTACAAATATAAGACCGACATTTGCTCCATAATTGGAGATTGAATTTTGTTGCTATGTTATAAGTTTGGCGGAGTAGTTTAGTTTTTTTAGTGTTTTTTTGTTTGTTTGTTGATGATTGTTCTTACTTGGAGGTAAAATGGTGGACCGATCGAGGTGTAGATCAATTGAGTCGAGACTGAGACTGAGCTTGACAGAATTGAGTTTAGCTTGTTTTACTTAGAAAATGAGACGAGCTCGGCTCATATCGAGTTTTGTTAGTAATGCTCGAGCTTGAATCGTGACTTATTTAAGCGATTAAATATCTTTAATTTTCTGAAAAAACACACTTAGCTCAACCAGAAATATTCATTTTCCTAGTTTTAGTTTGTTTAGATATCTGAAATTTTGGATATCTAAAATTTTGGATAACGGTTTTATATATCCGAATATCCAACTATCTATAATTTTTGGAAAACTTGTATGAGTTCTAAAACTGACATCTCATAAAACCCAACTTTTTAATAAATTCTAATCAAATTTTGAGATATTCGAATACGAATATTTTTTGAACATAGATAATTGCAGTCACTATTTATATAATATCCGATAAATTATTTGAAGATATGACATGGTGTGTACAAATTATATTGGTGGAGATGCTGATATTCATACGATAGGAGGAGTGCTCAGCAAACCACATGTCAATACACGTGACATGGAACACGTGTTTGCATGTTGGTAAAACCCGGATCTCGCCACCCTCTTCATATTCACTTAAACATATTGCACATTCAGACCCACTCTCACCCTCACTAACTGAGTAGGTCTGTTTGGGTAGTCTCCTCAATATTTCCTTCTTTAGACCCCTCCTGTTTGCTGGTGGTGGTACTGGTGCATGGATCCGGGTGCAGTAAGCTACGGATAACCCAAATATTAGGGCGAAAACAACTACTACAACGATGAGTATTGTTATTTGACCGGGGTTGATGCGGTCAGCTTCTGGTGGTAGTGGTAGTGGTGTTGAGGTGGAATTGAGACATGGTGGTGGTGAGTGCGTAAGATTTGGGTGTGGATCGAGTACATCGGAGTGTGGCCGGAGTACGACAGATTTAGGGTTTCGGTGACGGAGTGTGTGTGTGTAAGAGAGTGTGGTGGTGATGAATAATGTGTTTGTGTTTTGTGATTATATTTGGATTGTGTATTGATAGGATATTTTATAAGTTTGTTCGTCCATAATTGGAGATTGAATTTTGTTGCTATGTTATATGTTTGGCGGAGTAGTTTAGTTTTTTTATTCTTTTTTTTTGTTTATTTGTTGATGATTGTTGTTACTTGGAGGTTAAATGGTGGATCGAGGTGTAGATCAATTGAGTCGAGACTGAGACTGAGCTTGACAGAATTGAGTTTAGCTTGTTTTACTTAGAAAATGAGACGAGCTCGGCTCATATCGAGTTTTGTTAGTAATGCTCGAGCTTGACTCGTGACTTGTTTAAGCGATTAAATACCTTTAATTTTCTGAAAAAACACCCTTAGCTCAACCAGAAATATTCATTTTCCTAGTTTTAGTTTATTTGGAAATCTAAAATTTCGGATAACGGCTTTATATATCCGAATATCCAACTATCTATAATTTTTGGAAAACTTGTATGAGTTCTAAAACTGACATCTCATAAAACCCAACTTTTTAATAAATTCTAATTAAATTTTCGGATATTCGAATACGAATATTTTTTGAACATAGATAATTGTAGTCACTGTTTATATAATATCCGATAAATTATTTGAAGATACGACATGGTGTGTACAAATTAGATGGGTGGAGATGCTGATATTCATAAGATAGGAGGAGTGCTCAGCAAACCACATGTCAATACACGTGACATGGAACACGTGTTTGCATGTTGGTAAAACCCGGATCTCGTCACCCTCTTCATATTCACTTAAACATATTGCACATTCAGACCTACTCTCACCCTCACTAACTGAGTAGGTCTGTTTGGGTAGTCTCCTCAATATTTCCTTCTTCAGACCCCACCTGTTTGCTGGTGGTGGTACTGGTGCATGGATCCGTGTGCAGTAAGCTACGGATAACCCAAATATTAGGACGAAAACAACTACTACAACGATGAGTATTGTTATTTGGCCGGGGTGGTGGTGGTGAGGAGGAATCGAGACATGGTGGTGGTGAGTGCGTGAGATTTGGGTGTGGATCGAGTACAGCGGAGTGTGGCCGGAGTACGACAGATTTAGGGTTTCGGTGACGGAGTGTGTGTGTGTAAGAGAGTGTGGTGGTGGTGAATAATGTGTTTGTGTTTTGTGATTATATTTGGATTGTGTTTTGATAGGATATGTTATAAGTTTGTTCATCCATAATTGGAGATTGAATTTTGTTGCTATGTTATAAGTTTGGCGGAGTAGTTTAGTTTTTTTAGTGTTTTTTTTGTTTGTTTGTTTATGATTGTTGTTACTTGGAGGTTAAATGGTGGATCGAGGTGTAGATCAATTGAGTCGAGACTGAGACTGAGCTTGACAGAATTGAGTTTAGCTTGTTTTACTTAGAAAATGAGACGAGCTCGGCTCATATCGAGTTTTGTTAGTAATGCTCGAGCTTGACTCGTGACTTGTTTAAGCGATTAAATACCTTTAATTTTCTGAAAAAACTCCCTTAGCTCAACCAGAAATATTCATTTTCCTAGTTTTAGTTTATTTAGATATCTGAAATTTTAGATATCTGAAATTTCGGATAACGGTTATATATATCCGAATATCCAACTATCTATAATTTTTGGAAAACTTGTATGAGTTCTAAAACTGACATCTCATAAAACCCAACTTTTTAATAAATTCTAATCAAATTTTCAGATATTCAAATATAAATATTTTTTGAACATATATAATTGCAGTCACTGTTTATATAATATCTGATAAATTATTTGAAGATATGACATGGTGTGTACAAATTATATTGGTGGAGATGCTGATATTCATACGATAGGAGGAGTGCTCAGCAAACCACATGTCAATACACGTGACATGGAACACGTGTTTGCATGTTGGTAAAACCCGGATCCCGTCACCCTCTTCATATTCACTTACACATATTGCACATTCAGACCCACTCTCACTCTCACTAACTGAGTAGGTCTGTTTGGGTACTCTCCTCGATAATTCCTTCTTTAGACCCCTTGCTGGTGGTGGAACTGGTGCATGGATCCGTGTGTAGTAAGCTACGGATAACCCAAATATTAGGGCAAAAACAACTATTACAACGATGAGTATTGTTATTTCGCCGGGTTTGATGGGGTCAGCTTATAGCGGTGGTGGTTGAGTGGTGGTGGTGGTGGGGGTGAGGAGGAATCTAGACATGAGGTGGTTGTGATATGTAGCAATTACTCGAAGAAGTAGTGGTAGGTATTTCAGTAGGATGTAACCCAGTTATGTATGGTGCTATAGAGATAAAAATGTAGGTAAGAAGTAGTGGTAGGTATTTTAGTAGGATGTAACCCAGTTATGTATGGTGCTATAGAGATATAAATGTAGGGTATTGTAGTTACTGGTTGCTGCTTATATATTTATCGTTATAACTATATTTATTGTTACGATTACTTCTTAATTATAGTTTTCTATACAAAAGTCGACGTTTAGTCATAATACTTTCAAAAGTCAATAAAAAATCAACAACTACAATTTTGGGTCGAAAAGGCCATTTATTTGTCTTATTGGGCTTAAGGTGTCAAAACGAGTCCAAAATGGTTTTAATTGATATATAACGTTTTAATAAGTCAAAATATTTATAAAAGGTCGAAAAATGCTCGAAACTCATTTTTGTCACCCGAATTATTTATTGGGCCGAAAAGTCCATATTGGGCCCAAAAGTCCAAGTTTAGCCCAAAAGTCATTTAACCTTTTTAAGTTACGATATATATATCGTTAAGTTTCTAAAAATCAATTTAGCATATCAAATAAGTCGTTTGATCAAAAAGTCAACCCATGGCCGAAAACACATGGGCTCGGCCCGTAGTGTGTCGAGACTTTCATAAGCCCAAAAATAGTTTTAAACCTTTAAGTCCTTTTAGTCCGAATAGTTTTCGTAACAATTTTTAAATAAGCCAAATAAGCACTTATAAATAAGCCATTAAGTCAAATGGTCAACCAAGGCCAAAACATATTGGGCTCGCCCCAATATGTGTCATACGACCCTTTCTGACCCAAATAAGCCAAAACACAATAAGCTATAGCTTATTCAATAAGCTATCCAAAATAAGCTATTAAGCACTAATTTCACCATTTCACCACTAGAGCCAAAATTTTATGTTTTTCAAAACCCCAATAATTTTTCCTTTTAAAAGTGTGCCGATTGATATATATATATATATATATATATATATATATATATATATATATATACATACATACAAGTGTATATTTCGTCTTAAACTCGCGTAATTAGCACTAATCACATTTGTATCATCAAACTAGTACCACAAGCAACAAGATTTACCACACAAGCAAGTAATATCATAACTTATATAAAAATCACTAAAAAGTCGAGCTCCCATAAGTTATATATCAAACCCTAGTTTTTTCATTTTAGCAAAACATACATAATAAGCACTTGGTAGCACTTTTAAACATCACAAGAACATGTAAAGAACAAGATTGAACAAGTTTTGAATATCCTTACAAAGTTTGAAATAGGTCGAGTGGTAGAAAAAACCCAAGAACACTCCAAATTGCACCAAATTTACCCAAGACACGTTCTGATTAACCCAAAACACTTGAAAGTACACCCCGGTTAGTTCAAACTTCACTAGATTTTTGTAGATCTTGGATTGTAAGGTTAGGCCGTGAGTTTTGAGAGTAGAATAGGTAAGAAATGATCTTGGCAAAATGTTGAGACGAAAATGAGAGTATGAAATGTTATGTGCACACTTAGGGTATAAAAACAACACTTGCCAAGTCATCATCCACTAATACATATATTGCTTCTTGTCTTGGTGTGGGATGTGGCGGCAAACGACAAGGAACAAGGGGGGAAAGTATTTTTGTTCCTCGTTGGTGTATCGTGTGTCGGTTTAAGCTTAAATATTACCGTAAAGTCCCGGTTTGACATTTTTGGACACGTATACGCAAAATAAAGTTTTTATTGACATTTTTGTCAGAATAATAATAAAATATTATCATTTGCTCAAAAATGCATTTATTTGACTGCTACCATATATACTGTGCTGTCGGTTCGCGTTTGGGGTTGCTTTTCAGTAAATACGAGAAAGCATCTCAGTTAATTACGAAACTTGTCAGTAACTATCAGAAATAGAATAATTTACGCTTACTGACAAAAATAAACCTTTTCAGCAGCGACTATAAGCTACAGTATGTGGGACAGCACCCAAAAATGCTCAGAAATGCTCAAAAACATGCAATTGCGCATAGAAATGCTCGGCTTAAAAATAATAAATAAATATTTATTATTAACTTAAGGTGTGAAAATTACCATTTGTCAAAGAGAGGAGAGAGAGAGAGAGAGAGAGAGAGAGAGATCCACAACTTTGGTTTTGGAGTCGAGATCTGAAATTTCACCCAAAACCAAAGTTGTGGATCTCTCGGTTTTGTGAAATTTCAACCAAAACCGAGAGAGAGAGAGAGAGAGAGAGAGAGAGATCCACAACTTTGGTTTTGGAGTCGAGATCTGAAATTTCACAAGTCACTCCCATCACAAGTCAAGTCACCGAAAAATTTGGTTTTTGACACGAGTTATGTAAAACCCTAAAATCCGGATTCACATTTCGCATTAAATTTGAACTTAACCTAAGTATTCAATTATGAATAATTAAGAATCAAACTATATGTTATAATTTATAATGTGACTTTAATTAAAATTTAGATGATTTGGTCTACTACTACTACCCAAATAAATCGGCCCATATTTTCCCCCTATCACTTAATATACGGTTTCCCCCTACTCCTCCACAATAACCGAAAAATAGAAAACCCTAAAACAAAAGTTACGGCTCCCTATTTGCCTCCCTAAAGTCGATTCTAAGCAAACCCTCAATACCTTATATTCGGCCAGATTCAAGAAAGAAAAGAAGGATTAAAGTGGTGTTGGTGACTGATTTCGTGGTGTGTTTTATTATGTTATGTTCTTGAGATAGAGGAAAGGAAAAGGAAAATAATCATAATCATGTTCTTGAGTGGGAGGAAAAGGAAAATAACTTGGTCAAATTACATATATGCCCTTTAGTTGTTAATGTCAAATATTTTAAAAAAGGTATATTAGTCTTTACACAACATACAGTTCTCTTTCCTTTCCCTTTCCTCCCAAAAGTGGGAGGAAGATTTACTTAACAAAACTTCCTCCCTCACTACAACATTCGACACTTTCGGCTGGGACTTTTTTTGCCTTTCGGCGGGGACATGTCCCCGCCAGTACCCTTTCGGCGGGGATATGTCACCGCCGAAAGGCCGCCGCGGCTAGACCGTCGCTGATACATCCTGCGGTGACTTTTACACACTTTCCGCGGGGACACATGGGTCCCACTGGTTTCTGGGTGGTCAAAGTCTGTCCGACGTGTCAATACTTTTCGGCGGGGACATGTCCCCGCCAAAGAGTATATAATTAAATAAAAATTTAATTAATCAACTGATTAATTAATTTGATTATAGGCTTTTGGCGGGGACAGGTCCCCGCGGAAAACCATTTTAATATAAATTCTTTTTACTTTTGGCGGGGACGTGTCCCCGCCGAAAACGACTTTAATATAATTTTTTTTTTCTTTCTGCGGGGACATGTCCCCGCCGAAAGTGCCTGACCCATTTTGCAGCAAATTGCTGCAAAATGGGTAATTCCAGGTTTTTTCCGCAATGGGTGCAGAAAAAACCTCTCCAATGCAGCATATATTACACAATCCTGCTGTTACCCATTTCACCAAGTTCGCCAAAACAACAAACTCGCCAACAACACCAAATTAAAACCAAATTCGCTAAATACAACAACACCAAATTCAAACAAAATTCACTAAAAATAATATTAACTTCGCTAAACAATCCAAATTCGCTAAACATAATCATATGGATCCAAATTCGCCAAAAACGGTTCAAAAACCGTGATCCACATGATATTCTACAAAACTATACATAAGCTAGCGAGGAACAAGTTAGTTGGGAATCCTAACACATAATAATCCATCTAAATATACACAACTATGTCCAATAAACCAAAACAAATATAAAGTGTCTCATCCGACCCATAAACTAATCCCCATTACCCCCACTCCCCACCATCCCCATTACCCCCACTACCCCCAGCTCCCTGACTACCCTCCCCTGCAGGTCTAGACTCACCCGGCGATGCATTCTGGGATCCTGATGTCCCCGGCAATCCCGCTGCTAGCTCCCCAGGAAAGCCCGGCTGTCTCCTCGCCCAATCCAGAATCATCTGCAGCGTGTTCTCCTGCTGCGCCAGCGCGTTCCCCTGCTGCGCCACGGTCTCGCGCAGAGTGGACGAGGAGGCTTCCTCACGAGCTCGTGAGGAGCTAAGAGTCGTCCTGTGACCACCTCCAGGTAAAACTGGACCTATGCCAGGAATATGCCCCCTCTGCTTGCCACCGATCACCTGGCTCAGGATCTCCGTATCCGACATACGCGTCCCAGAGGAGGTGCTCTCTGACCGCAGCCGAATCATCTCATTCTGTTTAGTTACAAAAAAACAAGAAAATTAATATATAAGTCATGATTTATTATATTGCATTAATGTTGGTGAGTTTTTGGAAATAAATTATACTTACGTATCTAGATTCGGCCTCCTCAGACTCCCAGACCTCCCCTCTGGTATGGGTATGTCTGTACAAGTCAATATGATCTCGAGTATCCTGGGTGTCGGGGTCGGGGGTGCTCAACTGTTTATAAATAAAATCAATCAATACTCACCCAACACTATATATATAAATAAAATGATTAAAAAGTGTCTTACAAAGTTATCTGCTATGACAGCCAGGGAATGTGATCCATGACGGGTGGCAGTCTTCTTTTTGCTCCTGTTTTGGCTGTTGATCTCCCCTATCTTCAACTTCTTAGGGTCGCTCCAGTGATCAATCTGCTTATTATAAATAATAAAAACTATTATATAAATGAATTATTATTATTATTATTATTATTATTATTATTAATAATAATAATAATAATAATAATAATAATAATAATAATAATAATAATAATAATAATAATAATAATAATAATAATAATAACAAATTAAAGTATGTGTCGATCCAGAAATTTACCTGCCTCTCCCATTCGTCTACCGGCATGTTCTCGGGACGCTTTGTCTTGATATCGCCTAGTTTCTCGACCCCACCTTCCAGTGTAAAATTTTTCTTCTTGTGCTTGTACTTGTTGTCATTGTATACCTTTTTTAGGTAAGCTTCGATACTAGCAGCAATCGCGACTCCATTTGGACCGGCAAGGTGGGGGGTGAGATCAAAGAAATGCTGCAATATAATATAATTAAAATAAATATACAAACTTAAATAAAGAGACAAATTTAAATAAATAAACACATTTAAAATAAATAAACACAATAATTAAAAAAATAAAAGATAAAAAAAAAAAAAAAAAAACTTACATTGAGCCGGTTATCCACGTGTACCTTCTTATCCGCTGGAACTTTATCCCACGAATTGTGATACAGTGGAATGGTTTCCCGTATCAAGTCCCCCACAAAGTTCGAGAACCATGAAGCGTGAACGCCTACATGCTGCCACATGCCTTTGGCGTTCCTTCTGAATTTGATCGAGACCGGGCGCCCTGTGTTCTCTCTCGTGGAGTGTAAGGCTGTGTTCTTGTTGGGGCCGCGAACCACCTTCCCGCCCTTCCCTATTTTCGACCCAGGCTTCGTAGGCCTGGGAGCTCTAGAATTAGAGCCTGCAAGTAATCAAATTAAAGTGATGTTGACATAAAATAACAAGTTAGCAATTTCAAATAATGATCAAGTTTAATTAAAATAATGGAGAAATTCTTACGCTCGCAGTTGCTGCCTATCCTCTTGGGAATGTGGGGTGGCTCATGACCTCCATCACCACCATGACTAGTAGCTATGACATCCGCCATCTGTACAAGAACATAGAAATTAGTGAAGAAACACATATACGCATATATATACACACATTCAAATAAATAACAATATATACCAAAAAAGATAATAATAAATAATTAAATAAATAAATAAACACATTTAACAACTCGATAACAATTTCATTCAAATAAGTGTCATTTAACAAATTACAATTTGAGATCAATCTCCTACATCACTAAGATAAAAATCATCATTATTAGTGCCAGCTTCATCTTCACCATCGACGTGGTCTTCATGATCAGATGCTAAATCATGAGGAATGTGGTCATCATAATCAATATCATCGTCGTCGTCGACATCAGTGATAATTGGTGCTGGTGGTGCCTCAACTTCCGCTGGCTGGACATCTATATCTATGGTGCTATAATTCAACTTTTCCAACTGAGCAGAGAGTGTGACATGTGATGAGTTGTTGTCATGTACAACATCTTGATTGTCTTCTACCACGATGATATCCGGGTTCCAAATCTTTCGATGATAAGAATCTTGGACGGCCTTCCAACTACCACGTTTACCCGGGAAATCAAGGTAAAAGACTTGTGTTGCTTGTGTTGCAAGAATGTATGGTTCATTTTGAAACGATGCACGGTCTGTCATAATTTGTGTAATGTTATTTCTATATGTACAACGGTTTTATGCGACCCTCGTTATTAGTGTCGAACCATTTGACTTTGAACAGCACAACCTTGAACGGAATATACAAAAACTCGAGAATTTCTTCAAGCTGGCCATAATACATTCCTCCGCTAGGATTAGGAGTTGAAATTCCGCTGTTTTGAGTTTAACGACGTAAATCACGGTCGTGTACGATAAACTTCACACCGTTGACTACGCAAGAGTCGACTGAGACTGCAGTCGATGTTGGTCCACAAGCCAAAGCGAATAACTCGGAAGTACAACTTGGGTCATTCTTTACTTTTAATTCACGAATCTATGAAAAAGTTAAGAATAGATATAGATGAGTAATAGTCATTATTTTTACAGGGTAATACATACAATAAGTCTACCTTGCTCCCAAACCAGCGAGGAAATCCTTCTTGTATATCATTGCCAGGAAATGCCCTGTAAATGTTCATGATATTAGAATAAGTCATCGAATAATAACTTACTTAAAGCACATTTTGAAATAAAACGCGTACCTCTCGTACTCGTTCATGTACGGGTCGATTTCATGACTGTTGTGTAGTACATACCATACTACTTTCACTCATCTCTAAGCCTACACAACCACAACGATGCAAACTGAGGGCAAACCAACAGTAGCTACATCAAAAAGTGGCCACTACGAGCATTCACTTGTATCTCTCTAAATCAAGGAATACCTTTTCAGAAAATAAAGAAAAGTAAAAGCGCCCTAGAATTGATCAAGCCCTAACATCATTAATACTTCACTTTAAAAATCAACGGGATATAACAAGAAAGCTAAGTGTCAAAATTTTCGGCTAACATCATTAATACTTAACCTTTTCAAGTTTATTCTTAACTGCTACTCATAATGTATTATGACAACTGATAAGGTAATAAGCAATGTGTCACAGCAGTTGTCCAAATTTCCATTTTTGACTTCCAAATTTTGACAGCAGACCAAAACCAAACAGCCCTAGCTAGTTGCTGTGGTACGACACCCACAAACGAATAACCACAACGACAAACACCACCTGTGGTGGTTTTCTGTCCAACTGAGGGCAAACAAACAGCACCCTTGTGGGTTGCAGTGCATCAGTTTATACTAACTGATAAACTAAGCCAAACATCCCCTATAGCTTAGCTAAAATTATACATAAACACAAATTAATCAATATAAACTTTTGGCGGGGACATGTCCCCGGTAACACATAAACACAAAAAAAAAATATATAATATATATAAAGAAAACCTCGGTTGTGGTCTCGGCTTTTTGGCGGCTAGATGTTCTCAGCAGCAAGTATACCTAAAAAAATTAACATATAAAAAAAAAAAAAAAAAAATCAAGAAATTAACAAAAATTAACAAATGACAAAAAATTAAAAACAAATAACAAATTAAAAAGATAACGAAAATTAAAAAAATAAAAAAAGCTAAAATTACTCACCAAAAGAATTAAACGGGAAGAAATTAAACGGAAATGAGAGGAGGAGAAAAGAATTAAACGGGAGAGGAGGGGAGGAAAGATGTGCACAGTGGTGCGAGTGTGGGTGGTGGTGGAGATGGTGGTGTTGTGGTGGTGGAGATGGTGGTGTTGGTGGTGGAGATGGTGGTGTTGGTGGTGGAGAAGCAGATCGAACGCGCAAGCAGAAGCAGCAGAAGATGAAGGAGATGAGTTTTTTTTTTTTTTTTTTTTTTTTTTTTTTTTTTTTTTTTTTTTTTTTTTTTTTTTCTAAGTGTTAGATCTGAAAACTAATATATGGGGTAAGTTTTAGGAATTACTTTCTGCGGGGACATGTCCCCGCAGAATGTAAAAGCTTATTTTAATCTTACTTTTTTGCGGGGACAAGTCCCCGCTGAAAGTAAAAAAAAAATCGCAAAAACCTTTGGCGGGATAAAGTAAATGCTACGAGGGAAACTTGATTTTTTTGGGAAATCTTTCTGCGGGGACATGTCCCCGCTGAAAGTATTTTGTAAATTATTTTTAATTAATTTAAAACTTTTAAAATGAATATTAATTCTTTTAGATTTAACTAAAAATTTTCTAAATGATATTTTATTAATTTAAAACTTTTTAAAATTATTTACATCACTTTTACCTAATACACGAGTTGTTTAACGAACGATCCGAGATGTTATGGTTATACACGAGATGTTTAACGAACGAGCCGAGATGTTATGGTTATACATGAGATGTTTAACGAACGAGCAGATATGTGATGGTTATACACGAGATGATTAACGAACGAGCCGAGATGTTATGGTTACACACGAGATGTTTAACGAATGAGCCGAGATGTTATGGTTATACATGAGATGTTTAACGAACGAGCAGATATGTGATGGTTATACACGAGATGATTAATGAACGAGCCGAGATGTTATGGTTACACACGAGATGTTTAACGAACGAGCCGAGATGTTATGGTTATGCACGAGATGTTTAACGAACGAGCCGAGATGTTATGGTTACACACGAGATGTTTAACGAACGAGCCGAAATGTTATGGTTACACACGAGATGTTTAACGAACGAGCCGAGATGTTATGGTTACGCACGAGATGTTTAACGAACGAGCCGAGATGTTATAGTTATGCACGAGATGTTTAACGAACGAGCCGAGATGTTATGGTTACACACGAGATGTTTAACGAACGAGCCGAGATGTTATGGTTATGCACGAGATGTTTAACGAACGAGCCGAGATGTTATTGTTACACACGAGATGTTTAACGAACGAGCCGATATGTTATGGTTACACACGAGATGTTTAACGAACGAGCCAAGATGTTATAGTTACACACGAGATGTTTAACGAACGAGCCGAGATGTGATGGTTACACACGAGATGATTAACGAACGAGCCGAGATGTGATGGTTACACACGAGATGATTAACGAACGAGCCGAGATGTTATGGTTACACACGAGATGTTTAACGAACGAGCCGAGATGTTATGGTTACACACGAGATGTTTAACGAACGAGCCGAGATGTTATGGTTATACATGAGATGTTTAACGAACGAGCAGATATGTGATGGTTATACACGAGATGATTAACGAACGAGCCGAGATGTTATGGTTATGCACGAGATGTTTAACGAACGAGCCGAGATGTTATTGTTACACACGAGATGTTTAACGAACGAGCCGATATGTTATGGTTACACACGAGATGTTTAACGAACGAGCCGAGATGTTATAGTTACACACGAGATGTTTAACGAACGAGCCGAGATGTGATGGTTATACATGAGATGTTTAACGAACGATCCGAGATGTTATGGTTATACACGAGATGTTTAACGAACGAGCCGAGATGTTATGGTTATACATGAGATGTTTAACGAACGAGCAGATATGTGATGGTTATACACGAGATATTTAACGAACGAGCCGAGATGTTATAGTTACACACGAGATGTTTAACGAACTAGCCGAGATGTGATGGTTACACACGAGATGATTAACGAACGAGCCGAGATGTTATGGTTATGCACGAGATGTTTAACGAACGAGCCGAGATGTTATGGTTACACACGAGATGTTTAACGAACGAGCCGAGATGTTATGGTTATGCACGAGATGTTTAACGAACGAGCCGAGATGTTATGGTTATGCACGAGATGTTTAACGAACGAGCCGAGATGTTATGGTTACACACGAGATGTTTAACGAACGAGCCGAGATGTTATGGTTATACACGAGATGTTTAACGAACGAGCCAAGATGTTATGGTTACACACGAGATGTTTAACTTTCCCACCAAAACTTTCCCACCAAAAATTTCCCACCAAAACTTTCCCACCAAAATGCTGGCGCCAAAAATTTCCCACCAAGACCTGCTCTTATATACTAACATCTTATCCACACAACTTCGCAACCTCTTATACTCAAAACCACTTAACCTCACAACCACAAACACACACTGTTATCATGGTAAAGATGGCGGAATTTGAAGCTTTTGCTTGTCCTTGTAAACGAGGAGACGTAATTCTGCGAGAATCGCATAAACCTTACTCCCTTGGTAAACAATACTATGCGTGTCCTTTATCAAAGGTGAACAATTACATACTTTTTTGTGTGTTATATAAATAATTTGGTTAGTTGTTAAAAATAATAGTTTTTACTCTTTAACAGGGTGGGACAAAGGAGTATGGATGCGATTTTTTTTTATGGAAGGAGGAACGACTAGCCAAAATGACCGGTTCTCTTGGAGCTTTAACGCCTCCAACTCATTCCGCAAGATCATCCATAACTCCAACTCGTTACACTGCAGGACCTTCAACATCGAGTCCTGGAAATACAGAGTGCTCAAACTGCATCAAACTGAATCACCAGATAATGGTACTCAATAAAATGCTAGAAGTGTATATGCATCCAGACAAACACACAACTGATTCAGCTGCCTTATTTCATGACCTTTATAATGACATGCTAGGTGATATGGGAAATCTTCGTATGTAGGTTGTTGTTGTTGCTGTTATTGTTGTTGTTGTTGTTGTTATTGTCGTTGTTGTTGTTTGTTGTGTTATTGTTGTTGTTTAATAAAATGTTGTTGTTGTTGTGAAAACTGATGTCGAACGTGCTTTATATTTTTAATTCGTACGCTTTAAAATGTTCCAATGATGTTGTTGTTGCTGTGAAAACTTAAGTATCCATCAAGATTCAACCATAAGGGGCCGTTTGGTTTATGTTGTCCAAACAGGGCCGTTTGGTTTATGTTGTTTTTTCGACAACCAAACGAAACAACCCGTTTATTTTTTTTTGCGGCTACTTCCCGCTTTGCTGGAACTCGCACCATCTTTTCCCTTCCTTGCTCTCATTTCCTTGATACGTTGAGCTTCAGCAGCACGTTGAGCTTCAGCAGCATCTAGCTCTTCCAAATACTCTCTATAGTACGGCTTTCTCCTCAACCATTCCAGAATCTTGTCTCTCTGCCACGGTGCACAGTTCTCATAAGAACCATATTCATCAAAAATTTCCCAGCCCCAATGAAGTATAATTTCATTATACAGGAGCTCGTGTGATAAAGCCTTTGACCATTCCTGTTCCGGCGTTAAACCATCCATTGTTATGTGTGTTTTTTGTGTGAATTTACGTGTTTTGTGATAACTTTATTATACGATATATATAAGTAAAAAATTGGCGGGGTAAAATGAAAATTTGGCGCTAATACTTTCGGCGGGGACATGTCCCCGCCAAAAGATACTGAATTTTGGCGGTAATAAACTTACCTTTTGGAGCCAAAATAATTAAGGTTTTCCGCGGGGACATGTCCCCGCCGAAAGGTAGAGGGGGAAAAATACGCTGGAACAATTAAGCGCTCCAAGTTTGGTCAAACTTCAACAAATATGTGAAATACTTTCGGCGGGGACATGTCCCCGCCGAAAAGGTACGTTGAAAATTTTATAAATGGTCAGCGAGACTTTGTGCCAGGTCAGCAAAGGTTTTGTCGTTTAGCGACTTTCTGCGGGGACATATGCGTCCCCGCCAAAAGGCTGGTCGCCCGTTCTCTCTTTTGTTGTAGTGCCTATTTTCTTTCCACTTCCTTTTCCTCCCCTAAAAAAAACTCAAGAACACAAAAAACTATCCATTTCCTTTCCTTTCCTCTTCCATTTCAACTCGAGAACTGAGCGAGGGTTTTTAGACAAGCACTTGTTGGCTATAATGGACAACTTTTGTGCTGACTTTAGTGAGTAGTTACCTTCGAGTCTTGGATCCACAATTAGCCGGAACCTTTTTGATCCTATGAATGATCTCACCCATTCTAGAAGGTTTTCCTCATTCTGAGGCCGGTTCATATCCAAAGGGTGCTTACCCGTGATAAGTTCATATAGGAAGACCCCATAGTTCCATATGTCAAACTTGGACGTGTGATCCCTTATTAGGACATACTCTCTGGTGCCATGTATACAACCATTCCAAGTTTCTTCTGACATTATATTGAAAAGCAAAATGTATCAGATGATATTTGTGTGAGAAGACACCAAACGTGCAAACTTAAAGCCAATGTAAACTAAAGGTATACCATAGTTGAGACATGGGCTAAGCCCTCCTTAAGGACCTAATCGAGCCAATCCAAAATCTGAAAGCTTAGCATTCCATTGACCGTCTAGAAGAATATTGGAAGATTTGAAATCTTTGAATATATTCTATAAGAAAGAAATGTTACTAGTATTGTAAGTAGCCAGTTTGTAAATAATATTTTTTTTTAGTGTCATGGGGTTACCTGAAAGTCCATTTCTTAAGGTAAATATACCAAGGCACGAGCACTGTCTTGAGCCAATTTAAGTCTCATGGTCCATGAGAGAGTTTCACCAGACCTTGAATATAAATGATGTCCATGAAAGAGTTTCACCAGACCTTGAATATAAATGATGCTCTATACTTCCATTAGGCATATTCTCATAAACCAAAAACCGATGTATTTCTCTTTCATTGTCTTCTACACAATAACCAACTAGTTTGAAAAGGTTCGGATGCTCAACCAATCCAATACCGTTTACATCCGTTACCCTGTCTTTGAGCTCCTGTTGCACAATAATCAGACCCAAATTTAGTTGTTTTTGAAAGTTTTACATTGTTCTCATCTCAAGTCTCAACCTAAGTTGTCTGATTTAGAAATTTTGGTCAAGTACACGTACGTGCATCAGGTAAAGAATCTAGTAGTTTGGGCATTTGTGGTGCTTTATCGTTCCCCTAAACTTTTTTTTTTGTTGCAAAAATGGTGTTGTTTTTATTATTGCATGTGAGTCATTTTTATTTTGTTATGTAAATATGGGTTTATTTGATGTTAAGGGACCCATCAAGTTACTTTTCATAATTCAAAATTTTCAATTATAACCTTTAACTTATATACAAGAGTTAGTGAATATATTTTTTTCTTATGATATTTTTATTTTAGTTCTATGTGAGTATAAATTTCTTTTTAAGAGGACCATCATCTCACCATTATAGTTTTTTCTTGAGTGCAAAACTTATAATGAACAAATAAAAAAACAATGAATCAACAAATACTAAATAAAACGAAGAAATAAATGCAATATATTTTTGACGGGCACTTCGAAATAAATGCAATATACATGTGATTTTTTCAGACGGAAATTTTAATACTAAAACAAAACTCGATAAAAAAAGTTCGTCAAAGGTATATCGAAGTAACCGTCTACTGAAAGATAAAAACATTCTCGTCGTTATAGTGTATTTTTTGTTGCTTAACGATTTATCGTTGCAAGATATTTTATTTTTTAAAAGAAGTGAAAAGTGATTTTTTTTTTTTTTTGATGAAAAAAATGAATGACACGTATTTATTCATTGAATCTTAAAAAAATTTGGACCTATATTGAACTCAACTCTGCCCACAAATACCGTTTCATGTTGTTGATTATTATTTTATTTATTTCTTCGCTTTAATTAGTATTTGTTGATTCATCGGCTTTTTATTTGTTCATTATAAATTTTGTAGTCACTTGAGAAAAAACTCTAATAGTGAGATGATGGTCTTCTAAAAGAGAAATTTATACTCAGAGATAACTAAAATAAAAATCTCATAAACAAAAAATATATTCACTAACTCTCTTATGAGTTAAAGATTGTAATTAAAAATTTTAAATTATAAAAAGTAACAACATCCAGTACAAGAAAACATAGAACAGGCGAGGAAACCACACTGACGACTCAATGTCGTCGGCACAATACACTAAACGACAAAAAAATGACTTGACCAAGCTAAGGTTGCCTTGAATTTTTAAGTTAGTATCGTACCGACGACGTGTCGTCGGTATAATGATACAATTGTTTGACTTTTCTAAACCTGGTGAAAACCTGGGCGGGAATTTGACCCGCCAAAATTATGTCGACGACAAGTCGTCGGCACTATATACACAAAAAAATAATTGTGATTAGCGTTGGGTTAGCGATTAATTAAGAATTATTTTACCGCTAGTTTTATTATACCGACGACATGGCGTCGGTATTTATTTAAGTCAAAATTTTGACTTTTCCCGCGTGTGAATTATAGCGAATAATTGGGCGGGGTTTTTTCCCGCCTTTATGACGCCGACGTCATGTCGACGGTAATATGTCCCGCCAAATTTTTACTTATATATATTGTCACAAAACACGTAAATTTTCACAAAAACACACATAACAATGGATGGTTTAACGCCGGAACAGGAATGGTCGAAGGCTTTATCACACGAGCTCCTGTATAATGAAATTATACTTCATTGGGGCTGGTGTTGATGCAAATAATGTTCTAAAAACGTTATTTATATCTTTCGATTACTTCACGTTTTGAGGATGACAAAATGTGAACTCACGTTACGTTAAAATTAACGTTAACAAGTTTTTAATCGGAAGATCCCGTTTCTACGCAAATCACTCTTGAACAAAGTTACAACTTGAACTAGTGATCAAAGAAGTGAATTCATGTTTTGAAAATTCACATTTTAAATGGGACAAAACATTTTTTCAAAAATACACATGACAAATTATTTTTGAAATATTAAGAAATGTTTTAATGGAAAAATAAGTTTGAAAATCACAACAGCTATTTTTCCCCCAAAATCAGCTCCAACCTTCCCCAAATAAGTTTTCACCAGAAAAGACAAAATTTGGAGCGTCCTAGTCTACCACGGCTCCATGGTACCGTTAAATTTAACGGAGCCGTGGGTCATTTAGTGGAGCCGTCCGTACCATTTTGAATTGTAACGTTCAGATTTTCTTTGCCTATAAATACCCACCTCTTTCACAGTTTTAGGCACCCTTCACACACAGAAAAATCCCTTAGTAAAATCCTCTCACACCTTTCACTTCTTAGGGTCATTTAGATTAGTTTTTCTTTGTTTCAAGAGTGATCCAATCATCCTTTAAGTGATCCTCTTCATACCTCTTCACTAGCAAGAGAAGAACACAAGTATCCAAGTTGATACAAGGTGTTGTCATCCCTCTTCATTAGCAAGAGAAGAACTCAAGTAATCAAGAAGATACTAGAGTTGTAGTTGATAGGTTTTTGTAACACTTGTTACAACCTTGTTGTATCTTAGCATACATCAAGTATATTTTCTTTTTGTGAGTGAGAGTGAAGATCAAGTGTGATCTATAGAGATAGTGAACATCTCTTGAAGCCATTGGGCTTGTGTGATTGATTAAGAAGATCAAGGGTCATTAGGTTAGTGTTAGTTGAGTAGAGTGAAGTGAGTGTTGATCATTGTGATCGTGTTGAGATCTTGGTGATCTCTTGAAGCCATTGGGCTTGTGTATTTGGTCACGTGGACCTTGGTAGATTGGTGCTAGCTAAGATTAGCACTCGACATCTAGCTTAGTGTCGGAAATAGGATAAGCGACGTGTACGGTTTTCTCCGCCTGAAGGGAGGTTGTTGATATAGTGTTTGAAACTCTCGAGTGTGGTACTCGGGGAGTAGAGTAGGGCGAAGAAGAGCTTCGTAGCCGAACCACTATAAATCCTCTGTCTCGGTTTGATCTTTCCAACTCTACTATTTACTTTAATTTGTTATTATTACATAGCTTAGTTTGTAGTTCATATTGGTGTTGTTTGATTACACATAGAGTTCGAATCAAAGTTTCCAATAGCATACTTTTAAAACAAGATTTTTAAAAGAAGTTTTTAAATCGGTAAACTATTCAACCCCCCTTCTAGTTTCCCACAATTGGTATCAGAGCCAGGTTAGTCAAGTTTTTAAAGTATATTGTATTTTAAAGCTTGAACCGATCAATGGATTCCGACAAATATCTAGAAGGGCAATCTATGCAAAGACCACCACTTTTCGAAACCGATTGTTTTATTTATTGGAAAACAAGATTCGAAACGTATGTGAAATCAAAATACATTGATCTTTGGCATGTTATTACCGAGGGTGACTTTCAACCTATTCAAAAGAATCCAGAAACTAAAAAGGATGAAATAGTTTCTTATGATAAACAAAGTGACGAACTTAAAAGAAAATTAGCCAAAAATAATGAGGCTAAAATGATGATTTATAATGCTTTGCCTAAAAAGGAATTTGAAAGAATCTTTATGTGTAATACGGCAAAAGACATTTGGAAAACTTTGTTAGTCACTCACCAAGGTAATAACCAAGTCAAAGAGAACAAGATAGATCTTCTTGTTCAACAATATGAACAATTCTCCATTTCGGAGGATGAGTCAATAGATAATGCTTTTGCTAGATTTAATACTATTATCACTAGTCTTAAAGCTCTTGATGAAGGTTATTCTAGTAAGAACTATGTTAGGAAGTTTCTTAGAGCTCTACATCCTAAATGGAGAGCAAAGGTCACCGCCATAGAAGAGTCAAAGGACTTGGCGGCATTGTCACTCGATGAACTTATAGGAAACTTGAAAGTTCACGAGATGATCATCAAGAAGGATTCCGACATTGTCAAAGGCAAAAGCGAGAGAGTTAGATCTCTAGCATTAAAAGCCAAGAAGGAGTCTAGTGATGAGGAATGTTCGAGTTCCGGTAGTGAAGATGAAGAGTACGCACTAGCCGTTAGGAACTTTAGAAAGTTCTTTAGGAGGAAAGGTAGATTTCCTAGACAATCTCGAGATGAGAAGAAGTCATCCCAAAGAAATCATGATGAAAGAAAAGGGACAAGTGATAGGAGATGCTTTAGATGCGGAGATCCTAATCACTTCATAGGAGAATGTCCTAAGCCACCAAAATCCAACAACCAAAGAGCCTTTGTAGGAGGTTCTTGGAGTGATAGCGGTGAAGAAGAAGAGAAGAAGCCTAACGATGAAACGTGCTTAATGGCTCAAGCTTCTAACGAGGTACACTCCGACTCTTCTTATTATAGTGATAATAATTCGTCAGTAGATGATAATGAATTACATGACGAATACAACAAACTATGCGTAGTTAGTACTAAGATCTTAGGTAGAAACACAAAGCTAAAATTAAAATTAAAAGAACTAGAACTACAAGTCTTAGAACTAAATGATCAAGTCAAGAGACTTGAGAAAAACAAGGAAGTAGATTTAGGATGCGGGTCATGTATTAGTCTTCAAGTAGAAAATGAAAAACTTAAAGAAAATGCTTTAAGAATCATTAGGTTTGATGAAGGAACTAAAAAGCTTAATGATATACTTGAAAATATTAGATATAGTGAACATGACCGTTCGGGTTTAGGATTTGACCCAAATCAGGCTTCTACAAGTAGTACTAAACAAGTAAAATTTGTAATGCCTGAAAAGTCCATGTCTGAAGGTGACGGCACCATTAAAGCTACGGACGGCACCACTAAATTTAGTGGTACTGTGGTACCGTGTGGTGCTGAGGACAAAACTGGGTCAATTCTGAAAAGTAACTTAAGTCCTAAACCAAGTCAAGTAGTTGTAAATAAAACTAGAGTGTCTACTCCAAATAGAGAGGAAACCAAAGGCTTTAACAAACCATTGTCATCTCCCGAACATGGATTTGTAAAGCGTGACACTAGGTCAACTACTCCTCCACCTAGAAAGGTAAACTCTCCCAAACCTCGGTCTAGAACTCCTCTACCGAGAGGTAACTTTAGAAGACAAAATCATCCAAGTAACTTTCCCGTAACTTGGAATGATCGTCCATCACAAAGTTACTTACCATGGGAAATGTGTCCTCCATTCTCACATCCTAAACTAACGCAACAAATGCGTAGGATGTTTAACTCTAACAACTTTGGACCCATGAGATATTGGGGACCAGATGTTTGAACATTTGTTTTGCTAGGAAAACATGAGTGTTAATAAACTTTGGAGTACAACAAAAAGGAGTATGATGCGTTATCAAGCATATCAGGTGACACAATAGTCAAGTAGTGTCTTTCATGCTTAACATTCAACAAAGGTACCCTAGTCTTCTAGTTTTAAGAGCAAACACCTCAGGCACAGGTACGCTTTCTTAAAACACCCTTTGTTAGTAGTAATGTTTGGCATGAAATAGTGTAGTTAGAATCTAACATGGTAGGCACTATAACACAGAAACTCTACTCACATCTCATCATGCCAAATTCATCTTGTCCAGAAATGTTCGATGATCGCTTGAAGATCATGCGTGACAAGTTTGAATTAAGCATTGATGAGTGAATCAAGTTCCCTTCCTTGCACATATTTAATCTTGCCTAAATGAAGTATCCCTGTAAACTTATGTATACTATATGTATGAGATACATAGTTTAAGTAATAGTCTCTATTGACAATAACGCCCATATCCGCAAATGCAAAACTCACAAGAGACGAAGAAGGTGAGTGCGAGGATATAACTAGGTTAGGGGCATAATAGGTAAAGCAGTTTACCTAACGGCAAGTAGGTCCATTATCATGAATAGTGTTGGCTTTGTGCCCACTTGTAAGAAGTATCCTAAAACTTCTTACATCAAAGTGTTTAATGTATCATACCATACATTAAAGATACTATACACTTGAGATTTCGATATCTTGAGGAAATTGATGTAGAAAATGTTTCTATACCAACTCTGATAATGTGAGAGTTAATGTGGATTGAAACATAATGAGTAATGTTTGTACCTTCATAGGTTGATTAACAAACATCTTGGTTCCCCAAGAAACAAACTACTCTTATTGTCACCACGACCGAAACCGAGTATGCAAGTGCCGGAAAGGCATGAAAACAAACACTATAGATGAGACAACTCCCTGCGAAGAGTAGCAGTCAAGATGCCATTAGACTTGTCCGGGAACCCTATAGTTTGCTCATGAACAAAGCTCGTCGAAGTACGTCATCTCCCCGTGGAAAGACATCTCCTCCGTCATGATAACGTCGAATGAGAAATCTTTTCTTTGAAAAGTATTTCTTCTCACCTTAACCTTCACATTCTCGTCAAATGACCTCTTAATACTCCATTGGAATTATTAATGTCATTTCTCACGTCTCATCATATGACTTTTCAAGTCATTCCTCATATCCCGCTCATGACTATTTCAATATTTCTATGGAAATATTAAAGTCATCTCACACTTCCATCCTATTCTCGACTCATGACTCTTGAATATTTCATTGGAAATTCCAAGTCATTCCCTAAGCCTCATCCCATGACTTCGTAATATTTCACTGGAAATATTAACGTCATTCCTCGCGTCTCGTCATATGACTTTTCAAGTCATTCTTCTCATCCCGCTCATGACTATTTGAATATTCCTTCGGAAATATTAAAGTCAACCGTCACGTCATAACTCATAACCTTTCATCCTTTCTATGACCTCTCGAAAGTTTCGCGGGAAACATTGAAGTCATTCTCTACAAATCGTTCATGACTTTTTAAGTCATATCTTTCACTCGTCACATGACTCATGAATATTTCACGGGAAATATCTAGTCATTCCCTGTGTCACGTACTCCGACTAATTAAATATTTCATGGAAAATATTATAGTCATCCTCCTAAACACAACTCACAACTTCTATTTATTTCACGGGAAATACTAGAAGTAAATCCTCATCCAATGACGTCTTAGTCAATTTCCTCGGAAACACTAAAGTCATTTCCGGTCATCCCATTTAATCATCTTTCGTCAAAAAGTTTATTAGGTATAAACTTTTTTTTTCCTCGTGTCAAAAAGTCTTACTAAATAAGTAAGATTAATCAGCCAAAAGTCAAAACAGAAGAAAAACTGGACCATCAGACATACGGCTCCACTAAAGAGCCACGGCTCCACTAATGTTTAGTGGAACCGTGCATCTGAAAAACGCACCCAGTCACTCTTTTCTTCTGCAGAAATTTTCCAAACACACAAAACCTCTTCCACTTGCTGTCAAAATCGAACCATAACACCATAATTCAACTAAACTCTTGCAAATCAAGATTGAGGCATTGGAATTAACAAATCCTAACCACAACATCATCAATTGTAAGTAATTCACTCTTATTTTCTTTTAATTTGAGTCTAGGGTTTGTTCTTGAGTATAAATCCGAATTGGGGATTTTCAAAATTAGTTAAACCCTTGTGAAATTAAGACTAGGATTAGACAATGTAGTATTCACATGATTCCCTAAACCTAGGATTTCCAAAAACCCATTTATGTTGCAAAACCTAATCCGAAATTAATCACTAAATTCGGATTATGATTGATTATTTGTAATGGAATCATGTTTAGGATGATTAAAATTGGATTAGGAACGTTCTGCATTAAAGCTTTTCAATCTTAAAGCTTGATTAGCACCATGTTGAGGCATTTGCCAAACACCCCAATTCGATCATTTTTTCAAAAAACCTCACAAGTCTAGGATCATGAAACCTTTTTCATACATTGTTGATGCAAATTAAAAACGTTTTTGCATGCATACATGAACTCTCAAATATGGCTCGAAGTACATAATTGATATGTATTGTTCGACATATTTGATTGAGCAAAAGTGAAGTTAGGAGCGTTTGGGTAATCTCTTTAGGATAATTTTAAAGTCGAGATTGCCGCACCTCCACATTGTTTGCATTTAGGCACACACACTAGAAGTGTAATCATTAAAATGCAACGAACTAACATATACAAAATATTTTTTTTGTAGACAAACAATGCCTCGAAATGATTATCAAGATACCAAACCATACATTCTTAATACTCTTGAAAATCTAAACATTCCTAATGAGCAAAGAGCTTATTTTGCAAAAGTCCAAAATTGATACATACACGAAGGGCGTGTAGTCGATGCACTCTATGTCACGACAGACAATATCCGTGTCTATTTTCCTTCTATCGAGTTCGATTGTTTATACAAAATAAACGATCAAGTCTGTCCTCGTTTTGTTCTCGAGTTTTACAGTCGAGTCCGTACCTTCACTGATGATGATGGTAATGTTTTTCTTGATTTTTGGATTCAAAACCAAAATATCATCCTGTCTGTCTCCGAGATTGGACAAATTCTCGGTGTTCCTGCATATGGTCAGTGTGCATACACTGAAGACCATACTCTTGAGTCTCTCTTCTATAATCTTGAGGATGTAGGTGCCTATCGCACTGAAATTCCCGACCTCGAGTCCATCAAACAAGTCATCCAAACACCTCGAGTCGTCCACACGTATCAAAAGCGTGATGGTTCAATTGTCCATCTTGACCCAAACCGTATCTATCTCAAAGAACTCCTTCCCGACCTTAGAAGTTGGGAACTTCTTCTACGTGAAAATGTGTTAAGCCTTGCGGGCAACCGTGATCACGTACCGGCAAGTCTTGCCCTTATGCTCTACTGTCTTAGTATCGAGGAACCATTCAACCTCGCATACTATATGGTCAAACGGATGGCCAACATTCATCGTCGGTCCGATGAGCTCATGCCATACGGCATGTTGCTTACTCGTTTATTTAGGTGGGTCATGGAACATTTCCCACATCTTCAAAGTGTCGACTATGTCCTAGTCAATCCAGTTATGCACCCACTTGGTGGACCACAACGTCGCACAAAGCAACGTAAGGACAAAGGGTCCAAACGTGGTCGTAAATCCACTTCCGATATTCCCCATTCATCCTCCTCCTTCAGTCACGAATCATCATCTGAACCCATGGATGAGGACGATGATGAGGTGAACGAAGAAGGAACTTCTAGCCCTCAAATCCCTTCTCCCGACACCTACTTTCGTAATCTTGATACCTCATCATTTCGACGTACAACCGACCTCGAAAATGGGATGGTTAATCTATCCCACATGATGAGAAGGCAAACCTCAATGTACAATAGACAAGTGGAGATGCATGAGCAAACTATCGGGGGATTCAAGTCCATCGGCAAGGCGATCAAAGGGCTTGGAAACAAAATTAAGAAGTTGGGGAAAAGAAAGGATTAGATGGAAATAATTTAAGTAGTATTATTAATATAAGTATTATGATTAAAATACTACTAATAGTTTGTGGCATTGTTGCCTAATACATTAACTTGCTTGATGTGTTTCCTTTTAACACTTGAACATGATTAATTTTCTTGTTAATTAATCCTCATGTTGCTTTATCTTGCATGTTAGTTTATTTTATTCCATGCACTAGATGTTAAAAATGCTTGAATTCATGCATGCTTAATAGTTGCCTAAATACATAGATGATCACATGATCAAGTTAGTTGCTAGTTGAAACTAGCTTTAGGAATTCTATGTGCTTAGTAATTTGAGGCTTTGAGATTTGCAGCCAATGGATTCCCCAGAAATTTCCCCATTTAGGCTGCCTAAAACCTGCAGACCTGGAAAGAAGGTCAAAAGAGCCCACGGCTCCATTAAATAGGCCACGGCTCCACTAAATTTAGTGGTGCCGTAGCACCTTTAATGGTGTCGTGCCTCTGGAAGACGAAAACTGCTATTCTCTTCCACTTTTTGACTATCTTTTCCAGAAAATCTGCAACCAAAACCTGATTCCCATGCACCCAAATCCCCAAATCCAACATTTCAAACTTGCATGCTTATGTTTTGGCTATTTAAGCTAACATTATGCATTGCCATCCTTACACCTTCACACTCACCATATCACCATCATGGGATCAAGGGTATTCAAGAAACCTAGATTCAACATCAAACCAACCAACCAAACCTCTCTAGTTGATCATTGGATCAAGAATGTCAACACACCCCAATCATCAACTAAACCTATCACCAATGACATTCCCCTCATTGATCTCACCTTGGATGATGAAGATGAAACCCATACACCCATAACCTCTACCAACTCATCATCCTCTTTCACTACACCCCAAGCTCCATCCAAGGCAACCTCTATTAAACCTACATCCTCATCCTCCACAACAAGAATCAACACACACTCATCTCCACCTAGTCCCATTCACCCTTTAACCTTAACACTCAACTCATCACCATCAACTTCCCTTGAATTGGGAACTCACACAACACCCTCATCACTTTCAACATCACCACAACCTCTAACTCTAACCCTCACCCTTTCACCAAACACTCCCTTTGAATTTGGGAGCAACATATCATCACCTTCACTATCATCATCACCTCAACCCTTGATGGGTTATCCAATTATGTATCCCCTTCACTCACACACCTTGAGTTGCCCTTGTTGCAACTACAACCTTGAACTCATCATGAACCTAAGAGATGAGCTTGGCTTTAGGTTCTCGTATCTTGAACACCTCCTCACACCACCCATAGGACCCATCATCCTTCCACCACCTCCACCACACAATAACCCAAACTAAACATGGTTATGTTTAGTTCCTCCAATAAATGACTAGGAACCTTTTGAAGTTGGAAGCAAATCTAGAAACCTCATGTTACTTTAGAAGTTTATGTGTCTTCTTGTTAGTTTAATTTGCTTTCCTAATGTAGTCATACTTATGTATGACATTTAATTTATGTTTATGTAATGGGCTTTTCATTTTTGCTACTTAGCCATAATTCTCTTATTGTGGTTGGATATGTGTCTTATGTGCTACTTGTTAGATATTGTATATTCGTCGTCTAACTTTGTATTGTAGCACGATCCATTGCTCGATTCCTTTGTGTTCTCCAAATGAGGGGGAGTACACATCAAGGGGGAGCCTTAACCACCTTTTTGATTTGACAAAAAGAGGGAGAAATGGGAGTAAACTCATTAAAAAAAACTTATTAAATTTAATTTTAACCTAAAATGAGTTTATATTTTGTCATCATCAAAAAGGGGGAGACTGTTGATGCAAATAATGTTCTAAAAACGTTATTTATATCTTTCGATTACTTCACGTTTTGAGGATGACAAAATGTGAACTCACTTTACGTTAAAATTAACGTTAACAAGTTTTTAATCGGAAGATCCCGTTTCTACGCAAATCACTCTTGAACAAAGTTACAACTTGAACTAGTGATCAAAGAAGTGAATTCATGTTTTGAAAATTCACATTTTAAATGGGACAAAATATTTTTTCAAAAATATACATGACAAATTATTTTTGAAATATTAAGAAATGTTTTAATGGAAAAATAAGTTTGAAAATCACAACAGCTATTTTTCCCCCCAAAATCAGCTCCAACCTTCCCCAAATAAGTTTTCACCAGAAAAGACAAAATTTGGAGCGTCCTAGTCTACCACGGCTCCACGGTACCGTTAAATTTAATGGAGCCGTGGGTCATTTAGTGGAGCCGTCCGTACCATTTTGAATTGTAACGTTCAGATTTTCTTTGCCTATAAATACCCACCTCTTTCACAGTTTTAGGCACCCTTCACACACAGAAAAATCCCTTAGTAAAATCCTCTCACACCTTTCACTTCTTAGGGTCATTTAGATTAGTTTTTCTTTGTTTCAAGAGTGATCCAATCATCCTTCAAGTGATCCTCTTCATACCTCTTCACTAGCAAGAGAAGAACACAAGTATCCAAGTTGATACAAGGTGTTGTCATCCCTCTTCATTAGCAAGAGAAGAACTCAAGTAATCAAGAAGATACTAGAGTTGTAGTTGATAGTTTTTTGTAACACTTGTTACAACCTTGTTGTATCTTAGCATACATCAAGTATATTTTCTTTTTGTGAGTAAGAGTGAAGATCAAGTGTGATCTATAGAGATAGTGAACATCTCTTGAAGCCATTGGGCTTGTGTGATTGATTAAGAAGATCAAGGGTCATTAGGTTAGTGTTAGTTGAGTAGAGTGAAGTGAGTGTTGATCATTGTGATCGTGTTGAGATCTTGGTGATCTCTTGAAGCCATTGGGCTTGTGTATTTGGTCACGTGGACCTTGGTAGATTGGTGCTAGCTAAGATTAGCACTCGACATCTAGCTTAGTGTCGGAAATAGGATAAGCGACGTGTACGGTTTTCTCCGCCTGAAGGGAGGTTGTTGATATAGTGTTTGAAACTCTCGAGTGTGGTACTCGGGGAGTAGAGTAGGGCGAAGAAGAGCTTCGTAGCCGAACCACTATAAATCCTCTGTCTCGGTTTGATCTTTCCAACTCTACTCTTTACTTTAATTTGTTATTATTACATAGCTTAGTTTGTAGTTCATTTTGGTGTTGTTTGATTACACATAGAGTTCGAATCAAAGTTTCCAATAGCATACTTTTAAAAAAAGATTTTTAAAAGAAGTTTTTAAATCGGTAAACTATTCAACCCCCTTCTAGTTTCCCACAGCTGGGAAATTTTTGATGAATATGGTTCTTATGCGAACTGTGCACCGTGGCAGAGAGACAAGATTCTGGAATGGTTGAGGAGAAAGCCGTACTATAGAGAGTATTTGGAAGAGCTAGATGCTGCTGAAGCTCAACGTGCTGCTGAAGCTCAAGCTGCTGCTGTTGGAGGTGACGATGAAGCTGAAAGCACGTTGGACCTTGACACCGAATTTGGTAATCTGGAAAATAGAGTAACAAATCTCGAAGCTACGTTTGCACGTATCAAGGAAATGAGAGCAAGGAAGGGAAAAGATGGTGCGAGTTCCAGCAAAGCGGGAAGTAGCCGCAAAAAAAAAAATAAACGGGTTGTTTCGTTTGATCTGTTTCATTTGGTTGTCGAGTTGTTTAGTTTGAGTTGTTTCGTTTGGTTGTCTAGTTGTTTAGTTTGAGTTGTTTCGTTTGGTTGTCGAGTTTTTCGTTTGAGAACTCTTGCGTGTTTTAAATAAAATGTTTGCCTTCGTGTTTGTTAATTGTGATATTGTTTCTTCAAATAAGGTCATAAACCCAAACGGCCCCTTATGGTTGAATCTTGATGGATACTTAAGTTTTCACAGCAACAACAACATCATTGGAACATTTTAAAGCGTACGAATTAAAAATATAAAGCACGTTCGACATCAGTTTTCACAACAACAACAACATTTTATTAAACAACAACAATAACACAACAAACAACAACAACGACAATAACAGCAACAACAACAACAATAACAGCAACAACAACAACCTACATACGAAGATTTCCCATATCACCTAGCATGTCATTATAAAGGTCATGAAATAAGGCAGCTGAATCAGTTGTGTGTTTGTCTGGATGCATATACACTTCTAGCATTTTATTGAGTACCATTATCTGGTGATTCAGTTTGACGCAGTTTGAGCACTCTGTATTTCCAGGACTCGATGTTGAAGGTCCTGCGGTGTAACGAGTTGGAGTTATGGATGGTCCTGCGGAATGAGTTGGAGGCGTTGAAGCTCCAAGAGAACCGGTCATTTTGGCTAGTCGTTCCTCCTTCCATAAAAAAAAATCGCATCCATACTCCTTTGTCCCACCCTGTTAAAGAGTAAAAACTATTATTTTTAACAACTAACAAAATTATTTATATAACACACAAAAAAGTATGTAAGTGTTCACCTTTGATAAAGGACACGCATAGTATTGTTTACCACGGGAGTAAGGTTTATGCGATTCTCGCAGAATTACGTCTCCTCGTTTACAAGGACAAGCAAAAGCTTCAAATTCCGCCATCTTCACCATGATAACAGTGTGTGTTTGTGGTTGTGAGGTTAAGTGGTTTTGAGTATAAGAGGTTGTGAAGTTGTGTGGATAAGATGTTAGTATATAAGAGCAGATCTTGGTGGGAAATTTTTGGTGGGAGATTTTGGTGGGAAATGTTTTGTTGACAGATCGTGTAGAACCTTACCATCTCGGCTAATTCGTTTAACATCTCGTGTACAACCATATCATCTCGGATCATTCGTTTAACATCTCGTGTAGAACCTTACCATCTCGGATCATTCGTTTAACATCTCGTGTACAACCATATCATCTCGGATCATTCGTTTAACATCTCGTGTAGAACCTTATCATCTCGGATCATTCGTTTAACATCTCGTGTAGAACCTTACCATCTCGAATTATTCATTTAACATCTCGTGTAGAACCTTACCATCTCGGCTCATTCGTTTAACATCTCGTGTACAACCATATCATCTCGGATCATTCGTTTAACATCTCGTGTACAACCATATCATCTCGGATCATTCGTTTAACATCTCGTGTACAACAATATCATCTCGGATCATTCGTTTAACATCTCGTGTAGAACCTTATCATCTCGGATCATTCGTTTAACATCTCGTGTAGAACCTTACCATCCCGGCTCATTCGTTTAACATCTCGTGTACAACCATATCATCTCGGATCATTCGTTTAACATCTCGTGTAGAACCTTATCATCTCGGATCATTCGTTTAACTTCTCGTGTACAACCATATCATCTCGGATCATTCGTTTAACATCTCGTGTAGAACCTTACCATCTAGGCTCATTCGTTTAACATCTCGTGTACAACCATATCATCTCGGATCATTCGTTTAACATCTCGTGTAGAACCTTATCATCTCGGCTCATTCGTTTAACATCTCGTGTACAACCATATCATCTCGGATCATTCGTTTAACATCTCGTGTAGAACCTTACCATCTCGGCTTATTCGTTTAACATCTCGTGTACAACCATATCATCTCGGATCATTCGTTTAACATCTCGTGTAGAACCTTACCATCTCGGCTCATTCGTTTAACATCTCGTGTACGACCATATCATCTCGGATCATTCGTTTAACATCTCGTGTAGAACCTTATCATCTCGGATCATTCGTTTAACATCTCGTGTAGAACCTTACCATCTCGTCTCATTCGTTTAACATCTCGTGTACAACCATATCATCTCGGATCATTCGTTTAACATCTCGTGTAGAACCTTATCATCTCAGATCATTCGTTTAACATCTCGTGTAGAACCTTACCATCTCGGCTCATTCGTTTAACATCTCGTGTACAACCATATCATCTCGGATCATTCGTTTAACATCTCGTGTACAACCGTATCATCTCGGATCATTCGTTTAACATCTCGTGTACAACAATATCATCTCGGATCATTCGTTTAACATATCGTGTAGAACCTTATCATCTTGGATCATTCGTTTAACATCTCGTGTAGAACCTTACCATCTCGGCTCATTCGTTTAACATCTCGTGTACAACCATATCATCTCGGATCATTCGTTTAACATCTCGTGTACAACCATATCATCTCGGATCATTCGTTTAACATCTCGTGTATAACAATATCATCTCGGATCATTCGTTTAACATCTCGTGTAGAACCTTATCATCTCGGATCATTCGTTTAACATCTCGTGTACAACTCGACAAGCAAATGAAACAACTCGGCTCATTAGTTAGGAATTGCATCTTTCAAACTGGAACAAGATAAGCTGGAACTTTGTTGTTGAGCACGAGTTCCATAATTGCTCGGATCATTCGTTTAACATCTCGTGTATTTGTCGACTACAACTTTCAAGAAATTGTAGCAGGTAATACTCTCTCGTATTTGTCGACTCATCCGTTTAACCGATTCCTATAAACATGGTGGTTGAAAGTGAAGTGGGTCTGAGAAAATAGGCAAGTTTACGGGTTGGGTTATGGTGTTTGGGTGATATCATCGGCTCTTCTCTTTCTTCCATTATTATGTCTTCCGCCATTGTTGTACTTTTATAAGAAGTTTGTTCGAGGTGACTACTCTTTGAAGTGTGTGTAAAAGAACTAGTAAATTATATATTAACTACTTCTTTTTTTTTTAATTTTATAAAACTATTTTTTAAATATATTTTTTTTTTAATTTTATAAAAGTATTTATAATAAATAAAAAATTTAACTACTTATTTTTTAATTTTATAAAACTATTCTTTAAATATTTTTTTTAATTTTATAAAAGTATTTATAATAAATAAAATTTTTTAATTATATAACAGTAATACTACCGTGGACTTGTCGTCGGTAATATAACCTCCAAAATTTTTGCCAAAATTCCATACGTCCCGCCAAACGAGAAACGACAAATTTTCTTTATGATCCCGACGACATGACGTCGGGACCATTAAAAGATATAACAAAACTAGATCTCAAACACTTAGAAAAAAAAAACGCATTTACTTTTTATCCTCTCCTCAATTATTGACGTCGCCGGCGATTATACTCCACCACCACCTCCGACACCACTACCAGTACTCCACCACTACCACAGCTCCACCATCACTACACCCCACCACCTCCGACACCACAGCTCCACCTCCGACACCACCGCAGCTCCACCACCTCCTCCTCCTCCTCCTCCTCCTCCTCCTCCTCCTCCTCTCATGTTTAATTCACTCCTCAACCCCTCCTTTGTTTAATTCTTCTTCTTCCCCACTTCTTCTTCTTCTACAAAACAGGTAATTTTGATTTTTGTTAATTTTGATTTTTGTTAAATTTGTTTTTTGTTAATTTTGTTTAATTTTAGTGTTAATTTAAGTGTTAATTTTGTATTAATTTTGTTTTTTGTTAATTTTGTTTATTTTTTTTATACAGCCGAGACAGCCGAGAGCGAGAGTCGAGAGCTGAGACAGCCGAGACAGAGGTAATGTGGTCCCTTTTTTATATTTTTTTTTAAACTTTTGGTATCCCGACGACATGTCGCCGACAACAGTTTTTTTAAAAAACTTTTTATATACTAATGTGCTCTCTTTTAATATAGCCCGAGCCCGAGCCCGAGACCGCAGCCCGAGACCGCAGCCCGAGACTGCAGCCCGAGACCACAGCCAAGAGCCCGAGACCACAGCCGAGACAGTATGTTGTTATATATGTTTGTGAAATGTTGCGTGAAATGTTTGTGAAATGTTGCGTTTAAAAATCAGTTGGTGTAGGATAGAAGTAGGGCGCGTTAGCTGCTAAATGTTTGTGAAATGTTGCGTGAAATGTTCCGCTTATTTTCTGCACAAATAGGGCACGTTTGCTGCTGATTTTCTGCACAAAATAGGGCGCATTAGCTGCTAAATTTTCTGCGCAACAGGGGTATTTGTTTTGCTTATTTCAGCCCCGAAAAGGGTGTGCTTTGGTGAGGTTTAACAGCAAGACGCCAAGGTTGTGTCTCGGTTTGGTTAAACAACCACCAAGGATGTGCGTTTATTTGCTTTAGTTTATTATCTTGGGTCTCACTAAGCTTAGTAATTAAATAGGGTACGTTTGGTATTCAAGTGGGCCAAAGAACACTTACGTATTAAAATTGTATTAATATTTTTGGGATTAATACTCGATTAGTGTAACATTTGGACTTTATCATATGGACTGTGATTTGGACTTTATCATAACGTTTTGTAGTGAATCAATTGCAAAAGTGTAACATGTATTTATATTCTATTAATTGTTTGACTTAAAATAGTCGATTTGTGTATTATTGTTAGACTTTTGTGAATGTTTTAGGATTTTAGTGATTAATTTCGAAAAGTCCCCGTCCAAAGTTAATCATCCTATAGAAAACTCGTCCGGAATTAATTTATTAGAAATTAATTTTGGAAAGTCCCCTGTTTGGGACTGCTTTTTGAATGTTTTGTCTCATTTAGGATATGGATGCGTATAACTGATTTACTATTTGAGATTATTTCGACTGTGTTTCTCCTTTACTCCTACGAATATGTCCTTAATGCACATATTTGGGGAGTTAAGGGGAAATGCTGCCGAAATTTTCTCAAATAGTAAATCAGTTATACGCATTCATATATGAGACGAATCATTCAAAGAGTGGGTTAGGATTGCCTTCCATAGTTACGCTAGGTGAACAAAACAACTCGTAATCATTAATTAAGTGCATATAATAACCGATTGCATCATAAAAATGCAGTTATGATAATTGATAAGAGTTGGACCCGTATAGAGCATCGTGGTTCAAAAGAATTTCTTGATGGTCTTGCCGCCTTCCTCGATCATTGCAAACCGTTATTGAATAGTTCCGGAAACATAAAATGTCCATGTCGTCGTTGTTGTAATGTTCCATGGGTATCTCTCGAAGGTCTTAAACGCCACATAGGCCAAAATGGGTGGGACCCAACTTATACACAATGGAAGGATCACGGTGAACCGGATACTCCGAATAATGATCAAAATGATATTCTTTATAACACAACACAACATGAGATGAGTGACATGGGTGCGTGCCTTAATGATATTCTTGATATTCCTCCGAATAATGATCAAAATGATATTCTTGATATTCCTTCGAATAATGAGCCGACTCATGGAAATATTGGCGAGACAAGTAACGAGCCTACTCAAGCAGCGACACCTCCTCTGCGTAACGAGTATGAAGAGTTACTTGCAAGTTCCAACCAGCCTCTGTACCCGGGTTGTGACTTTATGACAACAATGGATTTTATGGCAAAGTTTACACATCTCAAGGTCAGCGGTAAATGGAGTGATACTTCATTTAACAAAACGCTAAAATTTCTCCAGGAGGTATTTCCGCCCAGGTTAGGTTACAATCTCCCACCGTCATACTGTCATATAAAGAAGACATTTAAAAAGGTCGGGTTAGGGTACGAGTCGATACATGCTTGTGAAAATGATTGCTTTCTATATCGGGGGGATGATGGCGAAGATTTGGAGTATTGTCCGGTCTGCAAAACGAGTAGATGGAAAGACAATAAAACCACGGGGAAGAAAGTTCCTAACAAGGTGTTGCGTTACTTCCCTATCATTCCTAGACTACAACGTTTGTACAAGTCTATTCACACTGCAAAACATATGACTTGGCATGCTACTGGAAAGTCTACGGACGGTAAGATGCAACACCTGGTTGATGGTAAAGCATGGCAGAAGTTTGACAATAAATATTCGTATTTTGCTATAGAACCAAGAAACGTTCGATTAGGGTTGGCTGCTGATGGTTTCAATCCGTTCGGTAACCTTAGTCAGACTTACAGCATGTGGCCGGTTATATTAACAACATACAACTTGCCTCCGTGGTTATGCATGAAAGAGACTTCTTTGATGCTGACGTTGTTGATTCCTGACCCTAAATCACCGGCGAAGGACATCGATGTTTACTTGAAGCCCTTGATTGATGACCTTGTGGAATTATGGAAAAAACCAGGTATCTTGACTATGGACGCTGCTACAGGCACTCAATTCCACATGAGAGCGATGCTTTTATGGACCATCAATGATTTTCCTGCTCGAAGTAGTTTGTCTGGTTGGCAAGGGCAAGGTTACTACGCTTGCCCTACATGCAAAGTAGACACTCCGGCTACGCGTGTGATAAGCAAAACAGCTTATGTTGGTCATAGAAGATTCTTAAAAAAAAACCATAAATGGAGGAGGGACTGTACGACATTCAATGGTGAACCCGATTATAGAGATCCTCCTAGAAAAGATATTAGGGCTGATATCTTGACTCAACTTGCGAAATAGACCGATAAAACGTAATCATACAGTCGAGCTGAACTGGACTAAACGGTCTATCTTCTACGATCTTGAATATTGGTCTTTTCTTTCTCTACCACACAATTTAGATGTCATGCATATCGAAAAAAATGTGTTGGAGAGTATCTTGAACACCTTGTTAATGAATGACAAATCTAAAGACACCGCGAAGGCAAGACAAGATTTGCAAGCTCTGGGCATTCGACAGGAGTTGTGGCTCGGAAACAAACAAAACGGGAAGTGCTCGAAGCCTCATGCAAAGTACTCCTTCACACCCGATAAAAGAAAACTCTTCTGTCAATACATCAAAACAGTTAAACTACCAGATGGGTTCGGATCCAAGTTCAAGTCAAAAGTGACCAAAGATGATAACAGTATAACGGGCATGAAGTCTCATGACTGTCATATAATGATGCAACGGTTACTTCCTTATGGACTTCAGCAATACTTGGACGCACAGACTTATACACCATTGATCGAGCTTTGTTTCTTCTTTGAGCAAATATATCCTCCTGCTTTTTTTGACATTATGATTCACTTGGTTATGCATTTACCTGAAGAGGCTATTGAAGGCGGGCCTGTTTCATTCCGGTGGATGTATCCATTTGAAAGATACATGAAGAAGCTTAAAAACTATGTCCGAAATAAAGCTAAGCCGGAGGGTTCAATAGCGGAGGGTTATGTTGCAGATGAAGCATTAACTTTCTGTTCTCGTTATTTTCGTGGTGTTGGGACAAAATTTAATCATCCCGCTGCATCTCAGGACCGTCCTCGCCCAACAAGTGATTTCCAGGTGTTCCGATCACTATGTACCAATTCTGGTAAAGAGACATTGATTAAGTTAGGTCTCCAAGAAATGAAGAGAGTGATATGGTATGTACTTCACAACAGTCCTGAGATCGACAAGTACATGGACGATTTCGAGAGGTATGCGTTTATATTTTGAAATTTCTGTTTCCCAAGTTATCTTTTCAATTTATTTTAATATCATGAACATTTTCAGGGAATTTCCTGATATCGACATGCAACAAGCATTTCCGAGCTGGTTTGAGACGAAGGTAAACTTATTGTATGTATTTCCTTGTATAAATAACGACTATTACTCATCTCCATCTATTCTTATCTTTTTTCATATATCCGTAAACTTTACATCGCCGATGACCCAATCTGTACTCCCGACTTATTCGCTTTGGCTTGTGGACCATTACCGACCCAATCTCAGTCAACTCTTGCGTAGTCAACGGTGTGAGGTTTGTCGTACACAGCCGCCATATAAAACGTACAACTCAGAACAGCGGAATTTGTTCATCTGGTGAGAAGGAGGGAGAAATGTATTATGGTCAGCTAGAAGAAATTCTGGAGTTCGCATATTCCCAGTTCAAAGTTGTGTTGTTTCAAGTTAAGTGGTTCGACTTAAGCAACAAAAATCGTAGAGTCCAACGTTTTACCACTAGAAACAACATGACACAAATTTTGGCATGTAGCTATTCGTTCGAAGATCAACCTTACATTCTCGCAACACTAGCAAAACAAGTCTTCTACCTTGAAGATCCTGCCAGACGACCACTCCATTGGAAGGTCGTCCAAGAAGTAAATCACAACACAACCTGGGATGTCATCGTGGTAGAAGACGATGATGATGTGATACATGGCAACAACTCATCCGATCTCCAACTGTCTACTAATTTGAATGATTTGGAACTTGAAACCTTAAATATCGATGGTGAATCAACGTTAGTTGAGGCACCACCACCAATCATTCCTGTTGATGACGACGATGATTTTATTGATGATGAAGACGACGATCCTTATGATTTAGCATCTTCTGATAATGAAGTCGCAAACAATTCTGATGATGAAGTTGAAGTTGCGACTAATGTTGTTTATGATAGTGATTGTGATTGTGCAGATTGATTTTAAAATGTAACTTGTAAAACGACACTTATTTTAATGAAATTGTTATGGATTGTTTAAAAGTGTATATTTATTTTGAATGTGTATGTATTTGAATGTGTGCATGATTATGTTAATTTGTTCCCGAATTTCTATATGTTATTCAACTTGTACTTTTACAGATGGCAGCAGCAGTTGCGCGCAGTCATGGTGGTGACGGTGCCGGTGACCCACCACCTTCCCCTACCCGTCAGATTGAGAGCGGGTACCGTGATGGTGGTAAGAATTTCTAGATTAAATATATATATACATATATGTATATATATATATATATATATATATATATATATATATATATATATACATACATATATGTATATATATATATATATACATATATGTATATATATACATATATATATACATATATGTATATATATACATATATACATATATGTATATATATATATATACATATATGTATATATATATATATATATATATATATATATATATATATATATATATATATATATATATATATATACACACACACACACATATATAAGTTACTTTATGACGTTTTCACTCACTCCAATTGCAGGATCAGGGCGACCCCGCAGAGGAGGTAGGGCCAGGGGGGAGGCAGGGGTAGGGGAGGTCAGAATGGCGGTAGGCAGCGAGTACGCGAAGAAAATAAGAATGTGAAGCTCAAGAACGCCGTGAAAAATAGCGGCCCACAGTCGATTGAGTTTGAGATTGGTGATCAGGGGACTTACTGTCATGTGGGCCCGCACCGAGCATGGTTTAGCAATTACGTCGGCGAGCTCATTCGGCAGCTGCCGCTACACTATGACTCCTGGTACGATATAGAACCGGAGAAGACGGCTAACTTCCTTCCACAGCTCGGGGTCAGTTATTTCATTTTCCTTTTCTATTGTTATGTTATCGTGTTTATTTATTTAAATGTGCATATTTATTTAGATTTGTTTATTTATTTATATCTCTATATTTAATTATTTGAATGTGTACATTTATTAAAATTTGTTTATTTATTTATATCTTTATATTAATTTTAACTATATTTGTTTGCAGCGTATGTTCGATTTGGAACGCCACAGGCGCAGACCGGACTGGGAGGCCATTCGGTCGGCGCTCACCGCGTATTTCGCTACATGATATTCTGACAACAAATACGATATGAAACGCACTTACTTTACCAAAAAGGGTGGGGCTGAGAAAGTGGAAGAGATCAGAAGAAATCCTCCTCCGAACTTGGAGCAGGGTGAGTGGGAGAAGTATGTCGATTTGTACATGTCGGAGAAGGCCCAGAAACGATCGGCTGTGAACAAAGAGAATAGAAAGAAGAACAAGATTCTCAGCCGCCACGGTTCGAAATCATTTGCCGCATCTCGACACGAATATGTAAGACACATTTTATTTTTATAAGATTATTTAATTTTAATAATATATTAATTAAAAGTATTTATACTAAATAAAATATATGGTGTTTCATTTGTCATTTTAATTTGTTTCATCCTATATGCATGTGTATATATTTATACAGTTCGAGAACAGCGAGGACCACCAGTATCCGTCCCTGTTCGATACCTATCTTGACACCCACTTCAAGAATGGTGTTTGGTTGCAGGATGAGGCTCGTGCTCGGTTTGTAAGTATCGTTATTTATTTATTTATTTTCCAAACACGCACTTAGTGATTTATTGAAACATAATCTAGTAATTAACCCGACTAACATATTAATTTTCTCATTTTTTTTCAACTACATAGGATGAGATGGTCAGGCTAAGGCAGCCTAGATCCGATATGCCGACAGACGAGGAGTGCCTCACGGAGCAGGAGATATTTGCCCGGGTAATCGGGGGCAAGCAGCGTGGTCATATACCCGGCGTCGGCAGGGTGGTATCCTTCTTGAAGAGGCCACGGGTAGACATGCCGCCTCCAGCTCCACCAGGTTTGTACAGTTGGATAATATTAAATGACTCATCTTATGTATTGAAATGACCGTTTTTAAATTTTGATTATTTCGTTTATAGGTACGGCCGATGTCGACGGGAAGCTTGCTGAAGCTCAGGAGAAGCTTGATGAAGCTAAAAAGATAGTGGCTGAAGCTCAGAAGGAGAGAAAAAAAGCTAAGAAGAAAGCGGCGAAAAATGAGAAGAAGCTCGAGTTGTTGACGCGTTTTATGTCGACCAACCCAGACTGGGCGGCGTTTATTAGCCAGGCTGGTTCTCGAGGTGCCGCTGGAGAGAGCAGTAGGAGTGGCGCGGGAGGGAGCGGCGCAAACCCTCCCGCGAGTGGCTCTAGCAGCGAGAGTGGCTCTCGCAGCGGGAGTGATGATGATGATCAGGATGGCGACGAGGGGCTCTAGAGGTATTATTTTGTGTTGTTTTGTCTTTGGAACTATATTTTGACGACCCAATTGCAACATTTGTAGATATTTTGACGACCCAATTGCAACATTTGTAGATATTGTAGATATAGGGGCTCTAGAGCGATTATAACACCCCTTTTTGATGTATTTTGAGGGTGTTATAAAGATTTATGGCCGTTTTGTAAAGTTTATTAAGTGTTTCGTGGTTATATATAATCGTTTTAGCCGTTTAGCCGTTGTTTGTATTGGAATGTCTTGTATATAGTGGTTATAGAAAGCAGGTTAGAAACCAGGTTTGTGTAGATTTTTGCTGCAAATTATTGCGGCAAAAATCTGGGCATTGCAGCTGCGCAGGCTGCTGTGCAGCTGCAATAGAACTTCCATACCGTGGACATGTCATCGGTAACGTAGACTTGTGTATATGATACCGACATATTGTCGTCGGTAACATATTGAACTTATTGTCTATTATAAATGATACCGACATATTGTCGTCGGTAGTATATACACACATATTTGACTTTTCGTTGACTATTATAAATGGTACCGACATATTGTCGTCGGTAGTATATACACACTTATTTGACTTTCGTTGACTATTATAAATGGTACCGACATATTGTCGTCGGTAGTATGTACACACATATTTGACTTTCGTTGACTTCTGAAAATGGTACCGACATATTGTCGTCGGGAGTATATACACACATATTTGACTTTCGTTGACTCTAATTAGTTTGACTAATTAAACCGTTAATTATTTAGTACACTACCGACAACAAAACGTTTGACTGGAAAATCATGTGGGTCCCACTATTTCGTCGGCGTTATTTGTCGGCATAGTCGTTGCCGACGTGGCTCTGTCGACATGATAGGGCCGACGACATGACGTCAAGACGGCATTATGCCGACGTCATGACGTCGGCATCATGGAAAAAATGTCCACTGCGGTGGTCCTGTTTGTACTAGTGATCAAGATAACCCATATTTACATAATAAAAAGGACTCACATTTGCAAACAATAATGAGAACATAACAAAAAAAAAAAAAAAAAAACTCTCATTCCCTCGAAGCAATATTGAATTTAAAATAAGAAATACAAACAAAAAGGCACAAAAGGAGACAAACTTGCCTGTAAAGCACCATACTTGATAGTCAGTTAGTCACTTGTATATCATCAAACGGATGTTCCAAACTCTTGATCACACCCCTAAACACCCTCCCAATTCCATCTTCTACTCCAATGTCCTTCCAAGCCATACGAAAGTTATTAGTTGCAGTTTTAAGCTCAGCGAACGTAAAAACCCTTAGATTGCTTGGTTCCTTTGACAAATTTGAAAAAGCAGTATGAAAGCTTTCATTTGTAGTCTTTGGTGTGTCAATTATCGTACCGATTTCAATTCTTCTTCTAAAGAGGAGAAACATTTACAGGGAAACACCATTTTTATGTTCCTTCAAATCATTGATGAAATATTTTATAGTAGTAAGAGTAGAACTACTTAACATAAATGTGAAACGTAGTTGCCGACATCATATTTCTGTCCCCATTGACGTCTTTTTTAAACATTGACTATGGAAACAAGAAACTACCTAGAAGATATATGCAAAACTGCAAAAGTATGCAACTTTTAAAATAGAGTAAATTAGATAGATGGTTCATTTGGTTTGCGCCGACTTTCACCTTTTGTACTTTGACCTTTTTTCTTACCCAAACCGTCCGCAACTCGGAAACCCTTCACACTAAGAGTCCTTTGGCCAAATGGCCGTTTGATCAAGGCGTTAACTCAATACATGTGCTCTCCACATAAGGGTAGTTTAGTCATTTTTGTTCCTCTACTCAAAACTGTCCAATCCTTTTTCTTTCTTTCCCGTTGTTTTTCTTAAAGACTCTTTAATACCACACATCTTTTCTTTTACTCTTTTATTAATTTCCCTAACCTACCTCTTCTTTTCTTTATCATCTAACCCTAATTTAAATACCCAATTTTCACAAGAACAATTGATATGGTTAGGTGCCATTGTGGAATACATGCCATCATCCGCACATCTTGGACGCCACAAAACCCAGGCCTTCGATTTTACTCTTGCCGAATTACAGTAAGGGGCTGTTTGGTTGGCCATTATTCATTGGTTTTTGTGGGTTTTGAATTTGAATTTCTTGTAGTGGCCGGTTTGGTTTAAAAAATAAAAGGTGGTTTTGCAATTGAAACTCTTCAAAACGAGGATACATTTAGAATTTGGTGGGGCCATATAGGTAATATTTTCAGAAAAGTTATAAATACCCCAAAATAAAAACCCAATCCCACTTCGTCTATATCCCCTTCACTGCAACAAATATCAACCTCTCCATTTTTTAATCTTGAACTTCTTCTTCATCAGTTCATGTTACTTTCTCTTTTTCTATTTTAATGACTGATAACACAATGTTCTTTAGAAATATGATTTTTTTTTTTTTACAAAAACGTTCAAGTCAAAAGATTGTTGATTCCGATTTATAATCAATTTTTTCTTTACATCATACAAAAATTTTATGTTTTGTTATAGATCAATAGGTGTTGGTGATTATCTTATTACAGATTTCAATAGCCTTTGCAAAATTTGAATTTTGTTTGTAAGACTTGTTTGAAAAATTCAGTTCGGGTTAGTGCTTACCAAATCAATTTTGTTGGTGTGGCTCTTTTCTTCTCATGTTTGGATTTATATAATGAAAGAGATTTTGTTGATGGAAATTCACACTATATTTCTTGCTGCAACTTCTTTCTTTTTTGTGGGTTTCTTATTTATTGAGGCTCAATGTAGTAAGGTCGATCGACCCATAGGCGATCGAATAAGGGGATCGATTCCCTTAGTGTGGGACTCGATCGAGTGACTCGGTCTCCATCAACTTGGTCACCCAAGCGATCTATTTGAAAAGGGTGCTGGCCATATTTTTTTAAAACGTTAACTTGTTTAAAAAAAAAAAAAAAAAATTCTTTCAAACCACTATAAATACATACACATATTCAACACACTTCACTATAAATTTACGTGTATGTTTATGTATGAAGCTTATATATATATATATATATATATATATATATATATATATATATATATTTTTATTTTTATTTTTATTTTTTATTTTAAATCTATGTAATGTTTTAATTTTTAATGAAATTTAATTTTGTGTTAAAAATGTTTTTTTGTTAAAAAAAAAAAAATTGAACTTTTTCGCCCTTACTGGGGCACCTAATCGCCTGTAGGTCGCTGGAGAGAGAAAGCTGACGTGGCAGAGAAAAATGAGGGAACTTGGTCGCCTTACTGCATCCAGCCTGATGAAGATGATGGCACAACAAAGGACGATATTGTCATTTACTCTTTACATATCGGGAATCCTATTACACATATCTTGCAAACCAAACATGTTGGGAATTAAATATTCAAGATGTTTAATATCGGGTTCTAATCCAAGAAATACTCTAAGTGTAATTTTGCTGCAAGTGCAAAACGGTTTCTGCTGATGATGTTGATTCTGCTAATAGAGCATTTCACTCTGCTGATAGGCTTAACAACTCTGCTGATGGATTCTGCTGATAGCGATAGATTGTTCCTGCTGATAATGAACAACTCTGCTGATGGAAGGATAAGATCGAAAAGATATTTATTGTATTTTGGTCAACAATTTACGGTAGATAATATCTTACTCCATGGGCTTAGTTAACAAGTTGTATACATAGATACATGTTGTATCTGATGTACTGACACTCAATAAGCATAAGTTAACCAAGTAAGTTGGTCAAGACTTTAAGCAATTTGTAAAGATCTTTTGACTATAAAAGAGATCTTAGTTGTGATATTTGTGGTAGCACAATAGTTAGTTGTCAAGTGTCAAAAAGAAGTTAGAACATATAACTGTTAGAACAAACACAAATATATCACAAGTGATAAAAACATAAGATTCAAGGTTGTAACCCTAGTGATATTTCAAGATCACTCGTATTATTATCTTTAATAATATTGAATCGTTTGGTGATAATCTTTATGTGTTTCATTGCTAACTAACAAACATAACAATTCCATTTCCACAACATACACAACCTTCTAAGTTTGGTTGAGTGAATTTCGCGCACTTAATCATTTTAACACAACATATCATACACACAAAGTTAGAGGGTTTAACCACCTTAATCGTGTGTCCAGGATCCTAGCAAGTGGTATCAGAGCTAAGGCTGATATTGTTGTTTTTAGAAGAAACAAGAAATGGATGTACAAGATGTTCAAACAAATGTTGCTGCAAAGTTGCCCATGATCAAACCCAATGAGTTTGAGTTATGGAGGATGAGAGTTGAGCAATATTTCATGGTTCAAGATTATGCTCTTTGGGACATAATTCAGTATGGTGATTTCTTCACTTTAGGCTATTCAGATGTTCTTGTTGAAGGGAAGACAGTAAGAAAAAGAAATACTGGACCAGTCTCCAATGATGAAAAGATACAAAAGAGAAATGATCAGAAAGCACGAAACTTGTTGCTTATGACCATTCCTGGTGAGCAAATGTTATCTTTTAACAAATATCTTGATGCAAAAACTCTTTTTGAAGAGATTTGTGCATGGTTTGGTGGTAATGAAACTACCAAAAAGACATAGAAGACTTTACTAAAGCACCAATTTGAAAACTTTACTGCTTTTAGTAATGAGTCTCTTGACAAACTATTTTCAAGACTACACAAGCTTGTAAGTCAGTTAGCTGTGTTGAGTGTTGAGACTGAGAGGGAAGATCTCAACATGAAGTTCTTGAAAAGTCTACCTGGTGATTTTCCTACTCATGTTATTGTCTGGATGAACAAGCCAGAAATTGAAACAATGAAGCTCAATGATTTGTTCAACAACTTCAAAATTGTTGAACAAAGTCTGAAGAGAGGTGGAAATTATGGTACTAGTTCTGGGAATGCTGCACTCTTATCAGTTCCTAGTGTTAGTCATATAGAGGAGGTAGATGAAGTTGAAAGTGTTTCCAATGTTACTTATGGTGGTCCTTCTGCTAGTTTACAAAAGGATATTGCTGGACTTGGTGATCCAACATTTTATGCCTTTATAACCAGTCAAGCTAGTGGTTCAACTTTAAATCATGAAGACCTTGAACAGGTTGATGGTGATGATTTGGAAGAGATGGATATTAAGTGGCAAGTTGCTTTACTTAGCATGAGGGCTAAGAAGTTTTGGCAGAAAACTGGAAAGCAAATTACCATAAATGGTAATGATACTGCTGGGTTCGATAAGAAAAAAGTAGAATGTTTTAACTGTCACAGGTTGGGACACTTTGCTAAAGAATGTAGAAGCCCAATGAAGCAGGATAATAGAAACACTTGGTATAAACAAGAAAGGAATAAGGAAGTACTGGTAGAAGAGCCAAAGGCTATGCTGGCCATTGATGGTATTGGATATGATTGGAGCTCTATGGCTACTGAAGAGGATGCACCACCAAATGCTGCTCTTGTTGTCGATGAGATTGCTCTAATGGCTTCTTCTGATTCAGAGGTAGATACTATTCCTACTTGTACTAATTCATGTCCTAATCTTAAAAATTATGAAGACATTAAAAAGAGATTTGATGCTTTTAGAGAAGAGTTAATTGATGCCCTTCATAATTTAGCTAATCATAAGAGGTGTGTAGGAGTTCTAGAAAAACAGATTCTACATTATAAAAAGAATGAATCTACGTTTACTGATGACTTAAATGCTTTAAAAAGAGGAATAGCATTTAGAGATGAACTACTTAATGATCAAAGTAGACAGTTATCTGAAGTCAAAACTGAAAAAGAAAATGTAAAGGTAACTATAGATACTCTAGCACATTCCTCAGAAGGAATGAATAATATTTGGGAAGCTCAGGTAATTGATAAAGCTAATTCAGGTGTAGGTTACAAAACTGTTCCTCCACCATATAGAGGTGTTCCTTCACCTCCAGGTGTTGACCTAGCACATACAGGTTTAGCTGAGTTCCAAGAACCAATCATGGAATATGGTTCTAAGACTAGTAAGAGTCTTAAGGTAGCAAAGATAAGTAAAAGTTTAGATAAAACTTTACTTTATAAGGACAAGGTGTCCTTTGCTAAGAAAGGAGATGCTATAGTTGTTGAAGATTGTACAACTGATATTGATGATGATGAAGAAGAACAGGTTATGTCTAAACCTGAAGTGGTTAAGAAAGTAGAAACAAGTGTTTCTAAGGTAGTTAAACACAATACTGATAGGCCTAAATCAAACATTAAGCATTTTAGGCAACCAATTAGATATTGTGAGCAATATAGAACCACCAACAAGCCCAGAGGTAACCAAAGGAATTGGAACAACCTCAAGTCTAACCAATTAGGTGATGACTTTGCTTTTTATAATAAAGCTTGTTACACATGTGGTAGTTTTGACCATCTTGCAGCTTTCTGCAACCAATGGGTATCTGGGTATGAAAACCATAGAGTGAACCTCAAAAGGCAAACCCCTAAATCTCACTTTCACTCTAGTTCTAAGAAATCAAACCCCAGAGTAGTCAAAAATAAGTCTATCTCAAAATCTGATCCTGCTGATAGACCAAATGATCCTGCTGCTAGAAAATTTGTTCCTGCTGCTCGACCATTTATGACTATTAACCCAAAATCAACAGCTAAGGGTGCAAAATCATTTTTCAAACATGCACCTACAACTGTTCTAAGGCCCATTCAAACAAAAGCAGTGGTCCATAAACAAATTTGGAGATCAAAGAGTTCAACTACAAAGTTAGCAGACTCTGCTGATAAGTATGTAGTTCACTGTGCTGTTAAGGGAAAAAGGGCAAATGCTGTTAAGGCCTCAGCATGTTGGATTCTCAAATCCAATGTTGCATCAACTATCCTTAAAAGATTCAATTATATTGATGCAAGAGGCAGATCCAAGTCTGTAATGGCTTGGATCCCCAAAAGAAACTAACACTCTTATTCGTGTGCAGGAACATTCAAATGATCAGGAAGAGGATCAAGGATACTCAGATAGTGGATGTTCAAGGCACATGACAGGCAACATGTCTTATCTCTCAGATTTTGAAGCTTTCAATGGAGGATATGTTACCTTTGGAGGGGGTGTTCGTGGCAAAATTTCTGGTAAAGGTACAATCAAAACCGGAAATTTAGATTTTGAAGATGTGTACTATGTAAAAGAGCTAAATTATAATCTTTTTAGTGTTTCACAAATGTGTGACAAAAAGAATAATGTTCTTTTCTGTGAGACTGAATGTCTTGTACTTTCTCCTGATTTTAAGATGCCTGATGAAAGTCAAGTACTTCTTAGAATTCCTAGAAAGGGCAATATGTACAGTGTAGACATAAAGAATATTATTCCTAAAAAGAATTTAACTTGTCTTGTTGCAAAGGCCACATTGGAAGAATCAATGAAATGGCATAGAAGGCTTGGTCATATTAACTTCAAAAACAGAAATAAAATTGTTAAGAATGGTTTGGTAAGAGGTTTACCTCACAAAAGATTTGAAAATGATCAAACATGCATTGCTTGTCTAAATGGCAAACAACACAAAGCCACTTGTAAGCCCAAGATTTTTAACTCTATCAATCAGTCTTTGTTTATGCTGCATATGGACTTATTTGGACCTGTTTCAGTGATGAGCATAATGCATAAGAGATATTGTCTAGTTATTACTGATGACTATAGTAGATTTACATGGGTTTTCTTTTTAGCCACTAAGGATGAAACATCAAGCATCCTTAAGGACTTCATTACATAGATAGAAAATCAAGTAAGCAAGAAAGTGAAAGTCATTAGAAGTGATAATGGGACAGAGTTTAAGAATAGAGTTATGAATGATTTATGCAAAGAAAAAGGTATTAAGAGAGAATTTAGTGTTGCTAGAACACCACAACAGAATGGTGTAGCTGAAAGAAAGAATAGAACACTAATTGAAGCTGCTAGAACAATGTTAGCTGATTCTAAGCTACCAATAAATTTTTGGGCTAAGGCAGTCAACACTGCTTGTTATGTTCAAAATAGAGTTTTAGTTGTGCAGCCTCACAAAAAGACATCATATGAACTTTTTAATGGTAGAACTCCTGCAATAGGATTTCTTAGACCTTTTGGATGTCATGTGACAATTCTCAATACCTTAGACCATTTAGGAAAATTCGATGGTAAGGCAGATGAAGGTTTCTTTGTTGGTTATTCTCTTAATAGCAAAGCTTTTAGAGTTTACAACACAAGAAAAGAAATAGTAAAAGAAAATCTACATGTGGAGTTTTTAGAAAACAAATCCAATGTAGAAGGTCAAGGACCAAAATGGCTATTTGATCTGGAATATCTAACAAATTCAATGAATTATGTGCCTTTTGTTGCAGAAACTAATGATTTTGCAGGTTCTTATACAACAAATGAGGCAGAGTTAGAGAAAGATCAAAATGATGTGATAATGCCAATATGGTCAAGTACAATTGTGGAATCAACTTTGACAACTGATGAATCTTCTTCTAGTAAAGCTAAAGAAGGTGTTGAAGATGAAAGTAACGAATATGGAACTCAGGAACAACAAAGTGTTTCTGCTGGTAGTGTTACTGCTGGTAGTGTATCTGTTTCTGCTGATGACTCTGCTGATAAGCTTATTGATTCTGCTGTTCGGCCAAATGACTCTGCTGCTGGCCCTTCAGAAACAAAAGAAGCAGAATTCTCAGATAATGAGGTGGATTTCAACAATCTTCCATCAAATTATCAAGTTCCTTCTACACCACAATCAAGAATTCACAAAGTTCATTCCCTGGAACATGTGATTGGAGATATACAGTCAGGTGTGAAGACAAGACAACAATTGAAGTCTTCAGACCAACAAGGGCTTCTTGATGCCCTTTATGCTTCAAAACAACATGAGCTTTTAAACACTTGTTTGTTTGTATGTTTTCTATCACAAGCTGAACCAAAGACAATTCTTACAACCCTAGATGATTCAAGCTGGTTAGAGGCTATGCAAGAAGAGCTTCTTCAGTTCAAGATTCAAAAGGTTTGGGTGCTAGTTGATTTACCTACAGGTGTGAAGGTAATTGGCACTAGATGGGTTTTTAAGAACAAAAGGGATGAAAGAGGAATTGTGATCAAGAACAAAGCTAGATTAGTAGCGCAAGGGTACACACAAGAAGAAGGGATAGATTATGATGAAGTTTATGCTCCAGTAGCAAGGATTGAGGCAATTAGGCTTTTTCTAGCTTATGCTTCATTTTTAGGCTTCACAGTCTACCAAATGGATGTCAAAAGTGCATTTTTATATGGTGAAATTGGAGAAGAGGTGTATGTTTCACAACCTCCAGGCTTCATTGACCCATTACATCCAAACAAAGTGCACAGAGTAGTGAAAGCTCTCTATGGCCTTCATCAGGCACCAAGAGCTTGGTGTGCAACACTAGCTTCCTACTTATTAGAAAATGGATTTCAAAGAGGAAAGATTGATCAGACACTTTTCATCAAACAGCACAAGAAGGATCTTCTGTTAGTGCAGGTGTATGTGGATGACATTATCTTTGGATCTACTAGGAAAGATATGTGTTTAGAATTTGAGAAGCTTATGAAAGATAAGTTTCAGATGAGTTCTATGGGAGAACTTACATTCTTTTTGGGTTAGCAAGTTAAGCAATCATCTGAAGGCATATTTATTAGTCAAGACAAATATGTTGCAGAGATACTTAGAAAATTTCAATTTGCTGATTCAAAAATAGCAAGCACACCAATGGACTCTGAGAAGTACCTTCTGAAAGATGAAGATGGAGAGAATGTAGATGTACACAATTACAGATCTATGATAGGCTCTTTGATGTACCTTACATCATCTAGACCTGATATCATGTTTCCTGTTTGTGTTTGTGCAAGATTTCAAGTTACTCCAAAGGTTTCTCATTTAACTGCAGTCAAGAGAATGTTTAGATATCTCAAGGGTCAACCAAGGTTGGGTCTATGGTATTCAAAGGAATCTCCTTTTGACTTGGTAGCATATTCGGATAGTGATTATGCTGGTGCTAGCTTGGACAGAAAGTCAACAACTGGAGGATGTCAATTCCTTGGGTGTAGACTTGTCTCATGGCAGTGTAAGAAGCAAACAAGTGTGGAAAATTCAACAACTGAAGCTGAATACATAGCTGCTGCAAGTTGCTCTAGTCAAGTTCTATGGCTTCAAAACCAACTTCTTGATTATGGGTACAATTTCTTAAACACTGTTATTCATATTGATAATAGTAGTACAATTTGTATTATTAAAAATCCAGTGCAACATTCTAAAACAAAACACATTGAAATTAGACATCACTTTATAAGAGACTGCAATGAGAAAAGATTAATTCAAGTTCTTAAAATTGCTTCAGAACATAATTTTGCAGATCTGCTAACAAAAGCTTTTGATGTTTCAAGGTTTCAGTACTTGGTAGCAAGTATTGGAATGCTTAATCTTTAACTTTTCAATATGATGTGTTTTTGTAAATAAATTTTTGTTGTTGTTACTGATTTATAAAGTACTGCTAATGTATCATAAGGTACTGCTAAAGCACACAAGGTGCTGCTAGTACAAATGTAAATTGTGTTATTCATATAGTTGGTCTTTTGATTATACTAATGCAAGACAAGTACTTTGTACATTGTTCTTTTGGTTTTAGACTAACAATTTCAGGTATGAATATGTAAACACAAAGGATGTTTCAAGTGAAATGGAAACAGCAGAATTGAGATATTAGCTGCTGACCATAATAGATTTATGATGGACTGAGTTTGGGACTTTAAAGCTCCTTAAAACTTCTTTCTTGAAATCTATTTATGATATTTCACATTGAATTGATGACTTAGTTGATCAGATAGTAACTGATGCAACTTACTTTCTATCATTTTATACTTTTAAGTATAATGTGCAAGTCTGAAGACATCTGATAGAAAGAACAGCTAGTAAAAGTGAATTTAACACTTGTGTTAGAGGCAACAATTACTATGAGCTGGAAACCCTGTCAGGAAAGCTCTTTGAATGAGTTTATCTGCACACAGGCAGTTATTTATAACTGAAAAATATTGGTTCTCACACAACCAGAGGTTGCTTTAAACCGAAATGCTGATTAAGTGTCTGTTATACACTTGATTTCTTCAAAATGGTTGCAAGTAGTATGATTTTTCAATTCTAAAATCATGAACATACTACTAAGTTAAATGATTTCTTAAAAGGATTTTCAAGGATTCACAAAAACCATTCATTAATGGATCATGAATCAAAATGTCCACTGATTCACCTCTCATAGGAGTTAACACACCTAGAAGTGATGAGGACAGTAACTTAAACTCTTAAGGAATTGATGGCTTCATGTACAATATTGTCTGACAACAAGTTCACATTGATAGATCAGTCAAAGGTACATAGTGAGATCTTCCAAACAAGGGGAGGATGAAACAAAAGTTATTTGCTTCAGGGGAGGTAACAATCTCAGGGGAGGAAATAATGGCCCAGAAAAGGAAGATAATCCAATATATGGAAGGAGAAGACAAGAGCATACAAGATGATGAGGAGGTTGAAAATGACAAGAACATTCCAAAGGAGAAAGTTCTATCTAGATCAAACGAAGAAAAGTTTCAATTTCACTTCAAAGACATGCTGGTTAGATGATTTCACTTGTTGAAACAAGCATCCAAGATACACAGCATCATTGCCTCTTATAATTCCTCCATCCAAGGAAATTGCACCATCTTTTAGTCCAAGATAGGTTCAATATGTTTTGATATTGCTAAAGTCAAAGAAGAGCAAAGTAGATGAATTACTGAGAAGATATTCAATCTTGAAGAACATAAGTGTTTGAAAGATCTTCAATCCAAGATTTAATTCAGAAACATGTTTGAAAGGATTCACATGTTTAGGGGAGGATTGTTGGGAATTAAATATTCAAGATGTTTAATATCGTGTTCTAATCCAAGAAATACTCTAAGTGTAATTCTGCTGCTAGTGCAAAACGGTTTCTGCTGATGATGTTGATTCTGCTGATAGAGCATTTCACTCTGCTGATAGGCTTAACAACTCTGCTGATGGATTCTGCTGATAGCGATAGATTGTTCCTGCTGATAATGAACAACTCTGCTGATGGAAGGATAAGATCGAAAAGATATTTATTGTATTTTGGTCAACAATATACGGTAGATAATATCTTACTCTATGTGCTTAGTTAACAAGTTGTATACATAGATACATGTTGTATCTGATGTACTGACACTCAATAAGCATAAGTTAACCAAGTAAGTCGGTCAAGACTTTAAGCAATTTGTAAAGATCTTTTGACTATAAAAGAGATCTTAGTTGTGATATTTGTGGTAGCACAATAGTTAGTTGTCAAGTGTCAAGAAAGAAGTTAGAACATATAACTGTTAGAACAAACACAAATATATCACAAGTGATAAAAACATAAGATTCAAGGTTGTAACCCTAGTGATATTTCAAGATCACTCGTATTATTATCTTTAATAATATTGAATCGTTTGGTGATAATCTTTATGTGTTTCATTGCTAACTAACAAACATAACAATTCCATTTTCACAACATATACAACCTTCTAAGTTTGGTTGAGTGAATTCTGCGCACTTAATCATTTTAACACAACATATCATACACACAAAGTTAGAGGGTTTAACCACCTTAATCGTGTGTCCAGGATCCTAGCAAAACATGTAGTGAGTTTTTGAACATTACTATCTATATTAATTCATATCACAAACGACGACGTCTTCGGTGAAACGATGTCGTTTTCGCGATACGACGACGTTTTGGATGAGACGGTACCGTTTTTGACCAAACGACGTCGTTTAGGTCTTATATTTCATTGTTTATACTCTTCCCGCCAAAAATTCGCCCCATGTCCTTTGTCTTTTTTCCGTGGCTCTGGCCCTGCTCCACTTTTTATTTTACACAATACCAAAAAAAAAAAAAAAAAAAAAAAAAAAAAAAAAACAGGGTTTAACGCAAGCCACGTAGGTGGCTAGAATCTTCTGGATTACCCTTTTCACAGACACACACTACTTTTTATATACCAAAAAAAAAAAACAAAAAACTAACGCAAACCACACAAATGGCTACAATCTTCCGGACTATTTTTTTCAGACATATACACTAATCATTACTGATAATCACGATTCTTACTTTATGATTTTTTGTGGGTTGCTTTTGCCCTTCCAGATTCGCTAACAGCTGGTGACATGGGTTTTGATTTTGGTGTTTTGTTGGTGCGGAAAGATTTCTGGGTATAACTGTTTTCCTGCTTAGGATCAGGTACACTATAGTTCATCTTCCATTTTTTTAAGAAGTCTTAGATCCTGAATTTTATTTTGTCAGCGATTTTGCATAAAACATTTGTTCCTACTTTCGTTGTTGTCAAAGAATAAGGGGCTAGAAAATTAGGCTGCTAGCCTTATATGTCAAAATGATCCAAAGTTAACTTGATGGGATAAAAGGTATATTGACTCAATGGGTTTTGTTTGATTGTAGGATATGTTATTGGAATTTGTTTAAAGGTTTGGTCTAAGGTTGCTGATAGGACCTCAAATAGGAGGCTTTAGGTCAGATGTTTTGTAAATACGCATAAAACCTTTTATTACATTAATATTAGAAAACTACCCTGCTGGCCTAATATGTCAAAATGATTCAAAGTTAAGTTGATGGGATAAAAGGTATATTCACTCAATGGGTTTTCTTTGATTGTAGGATATGTTACTGGAATCGTTTGAGGGCTGTCAACAGCCATATTTTGGCAGACCGTTTACACTAGCATACCTATGCCGGTCCACAAACCAAACGACACCGTCTAACTGTTCCTTAACTATTTAGCGACTGTTGAATACCGTTTACAGAATCAACAAGAGATAAGTGCTACTAAAATTTGCATGTTTCAATGGGTTTTTCCTTTTTTTTCCTCCTAACATATTTCGTATATCTAGCAGATTGAATAATAGACAAAATATACGTGCAATAGCTTCGATTGTTACTGTCTTCACAAGGTTTGTACCTGCATTAGAATACCTCCTAACAGATTTTCTATTTCCTTATACTAACAGTTAGTACCATGTGACTGTCATAGTTCTTTTTTTTTCCGCATATTCATAACTGCGGTGGCACAAAAGGCTCTGATCAACAATAGGGTTTAATTCGTAAAGAGAGATGAGAAACCGAAGAGAATACTGTGACAAGTGATTTGGAACAAATTACTTCTTCGCAGCGTCCTCTTCCATTTCCCATCTTTCCTTCGTAATTGAACCATACTGTTGACCAGAACCATTTGTGTCACCACAGTTGCGAATATGCGAAAACAAATTTAAACAGCGTATCAATACGTCTGGTACAAACCATTTTTTAAAGACAGTTCAAATAACAAAAGGGATTTGAAAAAGAGGTCAGAGTTTTCACCATCCATATACTTATTCCGTTCAATTTTGCATCTTGATAACATCATATGAAAACACCTTATTACTACAGAATGCACTTTAATTGCGTTCCCTGCTATATTTTCAGCTTTCAAAGATGGCAAAGTAGATAACAAAAATCCTAAGCCGTTCGTTAAAAAAATCAATTTTTTACCATAAGAACCACAAAAACTACCTGCTATTTCTTTATTCGTCGATACTAACAGTTACTGTTCTACACCTGTTATCGTTACCTTTTTTTTTTTTTTTTTTTTTTTTTTTTTTTTTTTTTTTTTTTTTTTTTGTTGTTGCATATTCATGACTATGCTTTCATAAAAAACACTGATCAGCAATACAACACAATCACTGAAGAAAGACGAGGAACCGAAGAGGATGCTGTAACAAGTGATTTGAAGCAAATTACTTCTTCGCAGTGTCCTGTTCCGTTTCTCATCTTTCCTTCATAATTGAATCATAGTGTTGATTATTTCCTTTTATGTAATTGCAATTGTCAATATGCAAAAAAACATTAACTGTTGCAGCCACACAATATAAACTTTTAATACCGACAAACAAAAAAATACCACCTATTATTGGGCCCCTTTTAAAGTAAATTTTATTTTTTTATTTTTTTATTTTTTTTATTTTTTTTATCGTACGCCTTATGCTTTTTGTTATCTCCTCTGCCATCTTTGAACGAAGAAAATTTCCTCTCATCATGTCTATTTCGAGTACTCGGGGAATCCTTCTTAATCAGTTTCATAACTCCAATTCCCCAAGAGAGCTTCATTAACAATAAGGTAGAATTCTAAAAGTTTGGTGTGAAATGGGATAGGATAGTGTCACAAGTGGTTTGGTCCATATTACTTCATCGCACTATCCTATTTCATTTCCCACTGATCTTCTAGAATTCAATCATATTGTTAATCAATTTCATAACTCCATTCCGACCGATTTACAATAATCCAAATGTATTGTCGACCACAGTAATTACCTGCTCTAACAATTGCCAATCTGAAAACATTATAAGCGATATACCAATCAAGGTATCTTTCATTATTTTTCTCCATTTTATATGTGTTTTTTAGACACGGTTTTTAACCTACTCCAATCTTCTTTTTAACTCCTTCTTTTCGACAAGGTATATATCATGTTTTGCCTCACTTATGCATATTCGTTATGTTTTTTAATTTGCCCTTTTTTTGCTTTGTATGTATACACTGTTAAGAATGCTTATGGACTTCGGTTTTAACAAATGCATGTAGATTTGATGTATATATGATGCCAATAAATATAAGCCTGTATGTTTGATGCACATTTTATGGCCATTTTATTAGCTTATACTTGCATGCAATAAATTAGGATTACATCTGTCCAATATGAAGACTAAAAAAAAAAACCACACATAGGGTTAGTTCTAATGCTTCTTTAGAATTTACGGATATTTGCAATTTTGCTCAAGAGGGAGAATCTTATAATCTAGATTTACAGCCAGAGAGGTTGGTAAGTGATACACACAGTGTTGACCCATCTTTAAATTCGATTAGTAACGACTCGTGTAACAAGTATGCGCTCTGTCACCAATGAAAAAGAGTTTACAACTAATGCAAGAAATGTAGAATATGATGTTACCAATGTATTCCCTGCTCCGCCTACACAAATACCAACTACGTATTATGTTCCTTATATTTATGCCTATGTCTACTACAAAGAATCCTTTTAAAGCCAGTTGCATTTTACAAAGAATTTCTGCTACTGTGTTTCAGGTCAATGTACATTCGAAAAAATGCACGACAAAAACACGGCTAACTTAGGTGGGAATACTTCATATCATGCACACTTTACAACTTCCAAAGATAAAGGAAAACGGAAAATGTATGAACTTCCTAATGAAGATCAAACGCTTACAGAAGGACAAGCCAGAATTAATATGTAATTTGCGGACACTTTTCCTTTCCATTTAATATTCGATATATTGTTCAATAGATTTATAACCATATTATCTCTCTTTTTTACAGGTACAAAAGATTTCTTTATAATCGATGATAACCACTCAACGATTATACCTGAACATCTTACACACAATAGTAATCATTTACTTTTGACGTCCACTTTAGATGCTACTGCCCCTTCATCTAATGAAACTGCTCAAACCCACACTACATTAACGCGCAACCAAGACCTAAATGTACGGATGAATAACCAACACTATTGTTCTCAAGGTTTTATCACTTTTTTTTTAAATGTATAGTTTTAAATCAGTTTCCGCTTACTTGCTATCTTTTCTTTTATTTGTTCCAGATACAATGCAGTCTTCATCAAATACAAGCCGACGCCCACATAACCTGCGGAAGAAACCTACAGGATCTAAACGAGGTATGCTGAAATGTTGGTTTCTCCTATTTCTTATGTAAAATAAACCATGCATCTTTATTTTCACCAGGATTTAACCGATGTTTCCCGACTTTCTCATGTTATGCAGAATAACATGAATTTCGCAAACCTTTGCAACACATACCTCCTATAGACGGAAAATGTCAATATTGACGATGACAAGGTTTCCACCTTCTAATATCTTTCCAAGTCAATCTTGAACATAGAAATCTCAATGTACTTTTCAATACATTTACCTTACATTGCAAATATGTTGTTTATAAATACCTTAAACTCCCATACGCTCTTACAAGCTTGCACACCAAACACCATTCTCATTTCCCTATTGCAGATTCCTCAGATGAAGAAGAACTCAACTATGAACTCGAGTACAAAATCTTATAAGCTGGAAATGTACAAGCATAGCATGGTACAGATATATCATCCTGCTATACATAACAAAAAGATAGCTGAACAAGCAGCAATACATGAAGTACTTCAAAAACTTGAAGAATATGGAACACCTACCCGAACCTTTTTATTGATTCTCGAATCTGTTTTTGTTTTTATGAAATGCAAATTTAGAATTTATAAAAACTCAATATTATTTTGTCTTTTTGTTCGGCTACGTTTATTATCTGGAAATAGATAAACCGTTTCATTTATTCTTATTGATTAAACGACAAAGAGTATACAGCCATTCGCTTGAGAATGATTCTACGATTCAAATTCGATCTATGTGTGTAACAATCTACACCCTTCCTCTTCACAAAAAGAGAGACAAACAAATGGCAGTTGCTATTAGTGACTATCTTTATTGTTTTTTTATTTCGATCGCTTTATTTTTTTTAACTCATGCTTTTTGCATAGAAATACCTATACATAAGTTATAAATATTCTAATTTATTTATAAAAAATCAACTCTGCAGAAAAACAGGCACGCCCGCAACGCGGCGATTATCGCCAGTCTCGTTGGGATTTAAAAACATTGAAATTATAAATTGGTTGAAATTTAAATACCTCGTATTTGAAGATTGGGAACCAAACATCCCCTAAGAGCATCTACAATGGTAAAAGCCACCAATAGCTTTTTGCAATTACACCTTGTACTTTCTAACTTTTACATATCAAAAAGCTTTTATTAGAAATCCTCTCCAAAGGTAAAAGCGTTTTAGTAAAGATTTTTTGGAAGACCAATTGACATAGCAAGAGAAGTAATCTGCATAAATTGACTATAATATTAGTATAGTACAAAGCTTCAACCGCTTGTAGAATTAGAAGTCATTTTGAAAAGCTTTTGAAAAAACTCACAATTGGATAGGTAAAAAGTCTTTCAAAGACTTTTTGAAATAGTAAAAAGCTTTTAGTAAACCTTGCCATTGCGTATGCTCTAAGTAGTAAGTATGTGTATTGTTGAATAAATTAAACCAAACTAATACAAAGCAAATACCCCCCCCCCAATCCCCATGTGTTATCATGCTATTAAAATCATACTGGGTTTACTAAGGTCAAGGAACAATCTTGAAGAAGCAATACTTGAAGCTTAAGCTGAACGTGCAAAAATGAAGAAGTATCTAGTTTGTTCTTGGATCTTGTTTGTGATGTTTCTTGTGTTTAGTTTGTTGACTTAAGTATTTGTAAAAATCACTGTTTTCTTTTGAAATGGATGATTATGAATGAAATAAAGATTGTCTTTTGTATTACATTGTCTTGTTTACATTTGCAACAAATAACCCAACTATGTTAGTGAAATACGCAAACTTACATTTGGAACAAAAATGAACAAGTATTTACTCAAATAACCCAAATAAAAGTCATACCCGTCCAAATTTGACCGAAATGATAGTCAAACCTATCCTAATATGACCCACATTATAGTCAAACCCATTAAAATATGACCCAAAATGAAAGACAAACTTAGAGACAAAACCATCCAAATATGTAACACCCAAATTTCTCTGATAATTGCTTTAAATATGTTTTAAAGCTTCCTAGTTAACTCTCGTTATGTTTATAAATCCTTGTTAACCAAAAAGGACCTTTCATGAAATTAGTCATTAAAAAAATTAGGACTTTTCACTTAATAGTTTTAATAACAGAGACTAACCTTGCTTAACCGCAAAACTCGTATTATAAATCAAATATAAGATTTCTTATGTCTCAGGAAAGCTTATATCTCCATTCCCATCACCATCCTCACGACACATACTCAAGAACACTTAACCAAATTAGGGTTTCGAATTCTACCTAGTTTTAATCAAGTTTGATATAAGGAATAGACATATCTAGGCTTAGGGGCATGAAACCTTGCATTCCCACGAACCAATTTGAGGTATGAATCATAGTTAAGTTTCTAAATTCGTGTTTTGATGTTACTTGTTATGAGATTATGCCTAAAGATCATGTATTGATGTCATAAGAGGGGTTTTGGAGAAATTTGAAATAATAAGATAAGTTGTGATTTTTAGAAATCACTAAGAACTTATGTAAATCATGTTATGATGATATAAGAAGTGACAGATATCTTAGTAAGATTTTATAACACTAATTTGTGGTGTTAGAATTCGAAACGTAAATTTGTGTTCATAGTTATCCGTGAAACCAAACGCCCCCTTATGTTCTAAATTATTCGAAATGCTAGCTTATGAAAATCTTAGCTATGTTCTAAGTAAGTTCGATGTTAATGATGTGTTCCCAGGTGATAAAAGTAAGCCGGGAGCCTTTCGGGAGCTCCGGAAGGAATATAAAGCGTATAAGATGAGCACGTAGTCTAAAAATAAGTACAGGTTGTTATATGCCTGTAAGTTATAATCTGTACCTTGTGAGATTCATGTTCATAACATGATAAGTAATTAGTTCTATAACTCATGTTACGAGTTCATGTTAACCAAGTTCACGTTTATGACATATGTGTGTGTTATATGCTGATAATTTCATTAGTCATATGGTATATGCTCAAGAAAGCATGAGTAATCCTAAATTCAGCTTATAATGACCCGTATGGCTGTATTATACAAATTCAGTATCATGTCGTCCTAGGTGGTCGTTTCATGTAAATCATGTATTTGGACGACCTGTATGGTCATATTATATAAATTCATTATCATGTCGACTCAGGTGGTCATATCATGCCAGTCCCGTATCTTGATGACCCGTATGGTCATATATGTTATGTACAATGTCATATCGACCTACGTGGTTGTAATTACATAAGTCAAGTATTATGATGACCCATATGGTCATATCGTATTATTCAGTTTCATGTTGACCTATAAGGTCGTGTTATACTATTAATGTATTATGTTGACCCGTAAGGTCATATTCCATATCTAATTGACCTGTAAGGTCGTAATTAGTATCATGTTAACATGCCTAGTCATATGCAATATATAGCTTCCCTGAGTTGTCATACAAATAGATTTTATGTTTATATTAATTATAGTGGCCAAATACATGTATATCATGTACTCAGTTGACCTGAGTGGTCATACAGACAAATTATGTGCTTTTATTAAGATTAGTGGCCAAATACATGTATATCGTATATTCAGTTGACGTGAGTGGTCATACAGTTGGATTACACCCATATAGTGCGTATTTAGAACTTATGTTCTGAGAATGGAACTCAGACAGCCTTCGTGGCCATATAGTGCATATCTAGCACTTATGTTTCGAGAATAGAACTCAGAAAGCCCTCGTGGCCAGACAGAGCATGTTGCACTTATGTTCCGAGAATGGAACTCAGATTGACCTCGTGGCCATATAGTGCATATTTAGCACTTATGTTATGAGAATGGAACTCAGATAGCCCTCGTGGCCAGATAATGCATATTTGGCACTTATGTTCCAAAAAGGGAACTCAGATGACCATCGTAGGGAAATCAGTGTATGAGTGGTTCATATATGCCTTGTAAAGGAAATATGACTTCCTGCGGGAAATACTCGTGCAGGATGGTACTCATGGTTATCTAAGTGAAGCACATCTAAAGTAATATGATGGTTATGATTACGTATGCGGAGTAAAAGTGCTTAACTAGCACTTCCCGCCCAGGTTATGGTTATAGTATGCGAAGCAATGATTATGCATAATATTATCTTATGAATTCAGTTTATGCTACGTTTCTCACTAAGCTTAAATGCTTACGTTTCTTCGTTTCATGTTTTGATGTAAGTAAGGCAAGTGATGCCAAGTTTAAGGGCAGAGACTTTGTAGGTTAGCTATCGGTGGTGCTCGGATGGTAGAGTAGCTCTCTAATCCTTTTCTAGATACCAGTTAACGCCCTAGGGTCATTTGATGTTGTTTTATTTAAAAAACGCAGAATTACAAGTGTTATTAACTAGTATATGTAAACATTTATGTTGTTAAAGGGTGTTTGGCATTATGCCACTCTTACCCATTTTGGACCATTTTGACTTTACATAGGTCCAATCGCAATGTATGTGTAAAAATGATATCAAAACAACTAACAATCACTTAATCACCCAACCAACCACCCCTTGGTGATCTTATTCTTTTATTAAAACAATATACACAGAAGGCTTGTCCCCAACACGGATGCAAGCCAAACAATTACAATGGAAACATGTAGTAGTCCCTCTAATAGGTGCTACTACAAACACTTACAAAACTCACACACTATAACCTAATCAATACCAAACTATAACCAAGATCAAGATGATCTTGTTACAAACCAGAAACAATGAAAACTAAACTGATCAGAAGTTGATCTACCAGAAACCAAGAGAGAATGAAAAGCATGTGTGAAAACTTGTGAGAGAGAATCAAGAGAAACCCTAATTGCACTTTAGCTTATATACACCAAAGTTACACATCATTCCCTGCACATATACAAACTAACAAAACCAGCTCAAAGTTAATGATTAGTGAAAAGCAGTTATAAAATATTTACATAACTCACCCTGGAGTTTCATAAGTTTGACAAGTGATGTTATATTTTTAACACCCCCCTCAAACTGATGAAACAAACAAGTTAACCATGCCCAGTATTTTCACCATAACACCATGTTGCACAGAACCAAAAGCTTTTGTTAACACATCTGCAGTTTGATCTTTAGAACCAACACTTTTCTCTAATCAACCAAGATGAAACCTTTTCTCTAATCAGATGAACATCAATATCAAAATGTTTAGTTTTCTCATGCATGACAGGGTTAGTAGCAATCTAGATTGCAGATTTATTTTTATAATATAGATCCACTGGTAACATACTATCATTCACACCCAAATCCTTTAAAATTTTTAGGATCCACATAACCTCACAAGTAGCAGAGGCCATAGACCTAGACTCAGCCTCAACTAATGATTTTGACAAAGTATTTTGTTTCTTACTTTTCCATGAAACCAAGTTACCATTAACAAACACATAGTATCCTGAAACCGATCTCCTAGTAACAGGACATTTAGCCCAGTCAGAGAAAGCTATAACTTTGAAACCATTTTGACTCTTACTAAAACTAATACCAGTACCAGGAGCTAACTTCAAATATTTCAACACTCTTAAACCCATCTCAAAATGAGACTGTAATTGAGAATGCATATGTTGACTAATATAGTGAACAACATATGCTATATCAGGTCTAGTCAAGGTAAGGTATATCAACTTCCCAACAAGCTTTTGATAAGCAGTTATGTTTTTCAATTACTTATCATCCTTATTTTCTTTATGATTTAACATAATGTTTTCTAGAAATGGAGTTAAAATAGGTCTACAAGCAAGCAAACCATATTCATGAAGTAACTCAAGACAACACTTCCTATGATTTAAACACAACCCAGTTTTGGTTTTTAAAACCTCAATCCCGAGAAAGTATTTTAACTCTCCCAAATTTTTTATCTTAAACATATTTTTTAGAAAAGTTTTAAACTTTTCTATTTCTTCTTCACTATTACCAGTAATGACTAAATCATCAACATACACAAGCAAATACAAAACTGGACTTCCTTTATTTTTTATAAACAAAGATTGATAATTTTTGGACTGCTCAAAACCAGCCTCAAACAAGGCTTCTGACAGTTTATGATTCCACCGTCTAGGAGCCTACTTTAGGTCGTAAAGAATTTTTTTTAATTTACAAACTTTGTTACTGCCTTCGTTACAAAACCCTGGTGGTGGAAGAATATAAACATCCTCATTCAAATCACCATAAAGAAAAGCATTGTTGATGTCCATTTGAATTTTTTTCTAGTCATACTGAACTGCAAGTGTAACAAGACACCTCACAGTTCCCATTTTAACCACAAGACTAAAGGTTTCCTCATAATCAACACCCTCTTTTTGATTATACCCCTTAGCAAAAAGTCTAGCTTTATACATATCAACTTCGCCACTGGCTTTATATTTTATCTTAAAACCCATTTTAACCCAATAGGAGTTCTTCCTAAAGGTAAATCAACTTCAACCCAAGTATCATTCTCATATAAAGCATGTATCTCATCATTCATAGCATTAATCCAATTAATGTATTTTGAGGCTTCTTCATAAGAAGAAGGTTCATAATACTTGTTCAGATTAGAAACAAAACAACAGTTCTCAGCACTTAACACAGAATGATTAGCATATTTATTAAGACCATACTTAACTTTACCATCAAGCACATAATCATTCAATCTAGCAGGCAGTTTAGAAGATCTATTAGACCTCCTATGACTAGTAGTTCCTTCCTCTGTTTGACTGTGTAAAACACTTTGAAACCTAGGCACATCTGTAACATGGTCTACATTTCCCTCAGAATTATCATTTTTACCTAAAGGAGTTGTAGAACCATCAGTCACTGATTGCTGTGAACTATCAGGTTGTGGTATCTGCTCAGAATTAGCAGCCTGATCTATGTTCACAGCCATACCAGGCTGATGAGAACTACCTTCTCTACCTATGGCTCTGATACCATGTAAAAATGATATCAAAACAACTAACAATCACTTAATAACCCAACCAACCACCCCTTGGTGATCTTATTCTTTTATCACAATGGAAACATGAAGTAGTCCCTCTAATAGGTGCTACTACAATCACTTACAAAACTCACACATTATAACCTAATCAATACCAAACTATAACCATGATCAAGATGATCTTGTTACAAACTAGAAACAATGAAAACTAAACTGATCAGAAGTTGATCTACCAGAAACCAAGAGAGAATGAAAAGCATGTGTGAAAACTTATGAGAGAGAATCATGAGAAACCCTAGCTGTACTTTAGCTTATATACACCAAAGTTACACATCAGTCCCTGCACATACACAAACTAACAAAACCATCTCAAAGTTAATGATTAGTGAAATCAATTATAAAATATTTACATAACTAACCCTGAAGTTTCAAAAGTTTAACAAGTGATGTTATATTTTTAATAGTATGTATTATGTTCAATCTATTTGGAAATCAAGAATGTGTTTGTTCAAATTGAACCAGTTTTCAGTTTGTGGATATAGTCTTCTACAGAAACTGCAGTGAGTTCTATAACTGTAGGTCGATATGGCGTATCCTAAAAATGGGATACGACGTATCGACCCAGTTGTAAATTTTATTTTTATTTTTAGTATGGGTGTTTCAAAATATGACATAAACCAAAATGCAATAGGCAAACCCGTCCCAATATAACCCAAATGAAACAAAGGCATCCAACAGGAAAATGGAACACAACACATTTTGGGGAAAATTAGATGTCATGAACAACAATATACTAAAGCATTAAGCCTAGATCATCCGGAACATAAAACACAACAAGTCTAATACACCACATACTTAAATATTGTCTATGGTGCATACAAACAACCATAAAAAAAATACTGGAAGTAGAAAACAAACAATGGCCAAGTTTAATGACCTTTTTCCTGGTTTATTTATTCTTTAAACCTCATTCACCGATTGCAATTACCCTTCCCTTATCCACCCTCTTTCCACTAACACCAGCTGCATCATCATTTGACTTTTTTTGGCCTTTTCAATTGACTTTCTCTTCTTTGTCTTTTCAACTCTAGGACCAGTGCAACTCCTAGAACTATGTCCAAGGCCTCCACACTTGTCACATGCCACTTTCTTTAACCTTTTTGAAAGCTTGCCATTCTTCACCATGCTATCATGTTTCTCAGTTGCTGACCTCCTTCACTTCTTCCTTGGCGTACTAGGTTGATCATGGTGCACTAATGGAATGATTGTGGATGGAACAGTACACATAGGCCACATGAATCTTCCCTTAATTGATAAAACCTTGAATGAATACACTTGCCTCCATGTCTATATCCTATACCAAGGATGCACCCATGTTTCTGGTATACCTACTTCTGCCTGTTTTGTACCACATCAAAGTTAACTGCAACAACATGCTTACATGGTTGCCCTGTCAATTCCCACCTCCTACATGTACAAGTTCTCTCAATCACATTTACTACATACTGATCTCACCAGGTATAAGAAAGTGATAAAACATAATTAAGTGACCATCATTACCCGACCCTTCCACCATAAAATCCATTTCGTGAACATATAACTCATCCATATCTACTATATAAAAAAAGTCAAACTTCCCACCTATGTAGCTTCTATCAGGTCTATCAGTGAACTTCCTACCATAGTGAACCTAGATCGAAAGCAAATTAGGTTCATTTGCTTGAAAAAAATTAAAGAAATAAAAATTAGGGTTTAAAGAGTTGAAAATAAATCAACCATGCAATAACAACTAACTGATAATCGAGACATACCAAATATTTCATGAAGATCGCAATCGTCTCTTGTTTTACGTATTCCCCACTGGTGCATCTCAAATGGACTAGTCAGGTTTTAAATTTATAAAGACCTATACTACCTAGACTATTCCTACGCACTAAAGAGCAGTATACCATATCGTGTATTAGTGTAGTGATTGATAAGTACGCGTGTCGACCCTAAGAACGGTGTGTGATCCTAGTTGCCTAATTAATCTACCTAGAAAGCAAGTAAAAGTGGCTCATGATGCTGCTCATGCTTTGGCATACTTACACCAACAGACGCCTTGCCTGGTACATTCCTTTGACTTTGACCATACCCGTATAATACTTTCTTCTCTTTATTTCTTGTTTTTCCGCGTATCACGTTGTGGCTTGTTTATGTTTGTAGATCATCTTTAGAGATTTAAAACCGTCCAACATTCTTCTAGACAGCCAATGGAATGTTAAGCTTCCAGATTTCGGTTTCGCTAGGTTAGGTCCTTTAAATGGACATACTCATGTCACAACAGAATGCATATTCAGAAGGACATATTCTCTTTTAACTTGGACCGTGCATAACCAGTTGGGGGATGGTTTTGGGCCTTTTTCGCCCAGATTGACAGAGCTGTTCAATTTGGGCTTTGTTCATCCTTTTAGTTTGTTTCCTTAAAACATCATATCCAATGGAGTCAAAATGACTCATATCGACCAAAACTAGTTTTGACCTCAAACTTATCTAACCAGGCCCAACACGTCTGAGTTCTAGTTTTCTACTACCACACATTAATAGAACCACTAATTAGTTTTGTGATGGATCATTCAAAAAATATTTTTCTCTTAACGTAACTCTTTCATGACACAGGTAGGAGGAACATACGATTAGGTAGATCCGGAGTATATCTGGACCGGGCATTTAAGAACAGATTGTGATGTATGGTCCAAACGTACCTCTCATAGTTTCTCTTTCTCTTCTCACTGTTCAGTTTGACCTTTTCATTGTATTTCTTGATCATATCAGCTTGAGGTTTCAGAACTGTTCCCCCCTGATAGTATGATCAGTCTCTTTGATCACTTCCTTTGCTACTTCCGCAATGACAGGCTTACTGAGCATTTCTACTCTGATTTTGTCATCTTGTTCCATTATAGCAGCCACTTCTTCATTTGTTCCCCTGAACACCTTCCCATTATGTAAGATATATTCAATTAGTACTGGCTCATCAGGGTCTTGTCTGACCTCTTTTGTTGCCTTTACGAGCCTGGGAGGTGAGTCATCAGTTTCTTTAATCCATTTCCCTTTGTCAGTGGGTTGAGGTGTTGTGAAAGATGACTCAGGGAACATTGTGGTCGTTGATGTTGCTTCAGTAAGGATGGGAGTTGGAGTACTTTCAGTGAAAGGAGGAACTGATGAGATGACTAATGCTGAAGTTGTTAAAGGCATGAAAGCTTTGAAGAGGCACAACGTCAGTAATTACTTCAGTAGTCTTTGGCATTGATAATTCAGGTGTCTGACCATCATTCCCTATTTTCCTATGTGGATCCAACTGTTGGAAGAGTTGTTGCACAGGAGTTGGCATTTTTGGAGCAATTTTCTCCCCCTCAACAGATGTTGGAGCTTTAGTGAAGGCATCTGTTGACTGAGGAGCAGACTGAGCTGGAGCAGACTGAAGTAGCGTCAGGATGTCAGAGACCATGCCCTTTATCTCTGAGGTTTCTGTCTTCAGGCTGGAGAGATCATTTCCCATGGTAGTTTGAGCCTCCTAGAGTTGGGTGACCCTGACAGTATAGCAGCTAACAAACTCATTATGCTTTTTGGTAAGTTGTTCATAAGCGGTGCTGATGGTGTTCAGGTTGTTCTAAGTGTCAGTGACAGATTGTTGAAGAGCTTCCTGCTGAGATCTGAACGAGGAAAAATCCACCTCCTTAAGTAACTTGAGGAGGTCACTGAGGTTTGCGGAGGTAGTCTTGTGAGTATCCATGAATTCAGTCAGCTTGGTAATGAGAACTGGGTCATCTTTAAATTCTTCTTGAATGTCGCTGAGAGACTTAAGAAGAGTGTTGAATTGAGTCCCCTGATCCAGACCCAGTTTCTCAATGGAAGATTTCAGATCACTAACACCTTTATCTGTTCAACGTTGGTTTTTAGATCAGCATAGGATGCAACTAATTCAGTATGTCTGTCCCAGCTTTTGTCTTCGAGTCTTGTATATAACCATTCATTGTTCCAGTCTAATACTTCATGAGGAGCCTGAAGATTACGCCTGATGAGATGATGATGATGATGGAGAGTTTGATTGTTGTTGTTGGTGTTCTTGTTCATTAGGTGGAGGAGATGAAGGTTGTGGCTCAGTGTGCTGGGGTTCTTGTTCATCAGTGTGAAGGTGGTCATTAGTATCCATATATTCCCTAGCAGCCAAAACTTCATCCTCCTCAAATTCAACCACCTCCTCTTCTGATTCTTCATCTATGAGCATCTTTAAATCAGCAAGAGTATGAGCCTGTTTAGTATCCGGCTCCCCCTCAGAAGAGGGCTTTCCTTGGTTGTGGTCAGGTCCTGACCCCTCTATTCCAGCAGACTGCGATTTATCTGCCTGGTCCTTAGGGTCAGTCCCTGACGAATGCGCTTCGCCGTGGGGGGTTGATGGTTCCGTATCAGCGGGTGATTGCATGCCCCCTGAGTCTTTGACCCTAGTTGTTCCTTCAGGGACTGGTGGGTTCTTGCCAGTACCATCATCAGGAAATGATATGTTGAGGTCCCCCTTTCCAACAGGGTGGTGCTGCCCTGTCGATGTTATAGGGACCTTGTCTCCCTGAGACCCTGGTTGTGATTTACCAAGGCTGTGAGCAGGATGTGATTGGGTATAGGTCCCCTTCTCGATATAGTAGTGTTGCTCTACTGAGGACTCAGGACCCTTTTCTCCCTCGTTAAAAGGTTGTGATGTACTAATGCCCTCATTAGGATGTGAGAGTTGAATTGTTCTTGAGTCTACTGACTTGTTTATGTCAGCAGAGTCTTTGGGAGAGGGTTTGTCTGAGGACACTGAGTGTGATTTCTTAGTTCCCTCCTTTGGCGGTTATTTTTGGGTCAGGGTGATGCTGGGCCCTTCAGTGGGTGTCTCTTTGGGCTGGGCCCTTCAGGAAATAATGTCTTGAGGTCCCTCTTTCCAACAGGGTGGTGCTGCCCTGTCAAAGTTATAGGAACCTTGTCTCCCTGAGACTCTGGTTGTGATTTACCAAGGCTGTGAGCAGGATGTGATTGGGTATGGGTCCCCTTCTCGGTATAGTAGTGCTGCTCTACTGAGGAATCAGGACCCTTTTCTCCCTCGGGCAAAGGTTGTGATGTACTAATGCCCTCATTGGGATGTGAGAGTTGAATTGTTCCTGACTCCACTGACTTGTTTATATCAGCAGAGTCTTTGGGAGAGGGTTTGCCCGAGGACACTGAGTGTGATTTCTTAGTGCCCTCATTTGGCGGTTGTTTTTGGGTCAGGGTGATGCTGGGCCCTTCAGTGGGTGTCTCTTTGGGCTGGGCTTTCTTATGCCTTCTTTTCTCAAGCTTTGAAGCAGAGGTCTCAGTGGCAAGCGGTTTGGGTTGAACCACCTTCCTGGACCCCTGTCTCTTTTTCTTCTTCTCCTTCTTGGAAGGTGAAGGCATTGGTGAAACAGTGTCAGCACCCTGCATAACTGTCAACATATATGTTGTCAGGGTGATTTGTGTGACCTCAGTGGGGTCTCTAGAGTAGTTGGCCTTGTGTAAGACATCAAGAATGGATCCCTGTATATTTGCCCTAACATACTCAGAGCCCAATAAATCTTGAAGCACACAGGAGATGAACCTAGGGTAGGACATGTGTCTTTGCCTAGTCTTGCCTGTGAGCTTGACTATGAGGTCCTTGAAAATTATTTCTCCAACATCTATCTTTTTACCTTCTAGGAGACTGAACACTATCATTTGTTGAGCAGTGTTCAGTTGCTCCGTTGAGTATTTGTTCCCACCCAGGACTTGAATGACAAAATTCATTAGTATCCTCCAAACGGCAGGAAACCAAGTTTTGATTATTGGGGCCTTGGCCAAAAGAGTCCCTGGGGCCACTTCAGGGTGTTGTTTGTCGTGTGGCCCAAGTAAAAGCAATTCGGCTTTTACTTCTGAGTCTGAGGGTTGTAGGACAAAGGTTTCAGTGAAGTCAAGGCCTGTGGCTTTGAGAAAGGTTTTATAGTCAAGGGTTAGGGTTTTATTCCCATTCTTCACTGTAAACTTAATAGTGGAGTCCTTGGTGACATTAGGGTTGGTAACCACTGCTGTACACCAGAACTCTCTCAAGTAGTCATAGTAAATGACTGAGGCTATCTTGGTGAATGTCGTGAAGAGAAAACAGTTTTGAAGATACTTTACCATATCCTTATAAGCAGGAAAATTTTCCGGATAGGCAAAGTTCCCCACGACATTGTTTTTGGTCATGTCTACGCTTTCCAATTGGAATTCTACATTTGGAGCGTAGATAATAGCTTTAGAAGTTGCCATTATTGAGAGAAAGAAGGTCTTGTTTTGAAGAAAAAAATTGGTTATAAGACATAAAACACACACAAGTTTTGAGAGAGAAAATTGCAAGAGTTTGATTAGTTTTTAAAAGTGTGTGTGTGTGTTTTTCTTTGTGGGGGTATTTATAGGGAAATGGAGAGGGGTGTGGTTTTGCAATTTTGCGAATAACTTTGAAATTTTTGAAAACTGTATTGTATAACCGTTTGATATCCACATTAAATGCCACCTTTCCACTTTCTCGGGTTTTGCGCAACTGTCAAGGTGAACAGTTGTGTTGCTCTGCAAAAAGGGCATTTTTGCAGAGTGACGTCACCACATATAATATCCAAGGATATTATTTGTGAGTGAGAGGCATTAAATGCCAAGTGAAATTTTTTGTGATTATGTGGGGGCCCAAGACATAGATGCCAGAAGGGTAAAAGACATATATTCCTTTATTAAATGTATTCAGTTACCAACCTAGGACATTTACTAACTAGATACATATAGCATTTAGATATGCATTGAATGTCATCTGTTGATGTCTTGAGACCCCTGAATGAATTTTCATTCAGTGTGCAGATGTTGAGGGAAGGATATTCAGTGTTTGGAAACCGTAGAGGGGGGGGGGGTGAACACGTTTCCATTTAAAAACTTAAAACTTTTTGTATCAAACACCCGATCAAGTGTGACATAATATGAAAAGTGTCAACTATGGTCATATAACATCTAGAGATGGTATAAAGTAAACTACCACACAAACATAAACACACCATGACACAAACATAGTCAACATAATATAAGCAACAAAGCACACAAGCATAAACGCAATGCAAATATAAATATAAATCGATATAGAATAAAATAAAAGTAAAGAGATAAGTAAGAAGGCGCAAACCAGACACGATGATTTATAGTGGTTTGGTCACGAAGCTCCTCTTCGCCCTACTCACTCCCCGAGTACCCAACTCAAGAGTTACTTCACTAATCAACAAGCTCCCTTCAGGCGGAGAAAACCATACACGTCGCTTATCCTATTTCCGACACTAAGCTAGATGTCGAGTGCTAATCTTAGCTAGCACCAATCTACCATGATCTACCCGATCTACCCTTGATCCACTTGATCAATACACAAGCCCAAAAGCTACAAGAGATCTCCAAGATCTCAACAAGATCACAAGGATCTACTCCCACTTGACTCGATCTACCCTTGATCTACTTGATCAATCACACAAGCCCAATGGCTTCAAGAGATCTCCAAGATCTCGACAAGATCACAATGATCTACTCCCACTTGACTCGATCTACCCAATCTACCCTTGACCTTCTTGATCAATCACACAAGACCACAAGCTTCAAGAGATCTCCAAGATCTCGACAAGATCAAAATGATCAACCCTTACTTGACTCAATCTACCCACCTTTGATCAACTTGATCAACACACTATCTCACAAGCTATAAGAGATATTCAATATCTCTATAAGATCACAATGATCTTCCCTCACAAACTCTCAAAAGAAAGACAGACTTGATGTATACTATGATACAATCAAGTGTGTAACAAATGTTACAAGTGCTCTACCTACAACTACAACACTTTGTATCTTCTTGGATACCTTGTGTTCTTCTCTTGCACTAGAAGAGGAATGAAGAGGATCTCTTGGTGGGATGAAAGGATCACTCTTAAACAAACTAAGACTCTCTAAATGATCAAAGAAAGTGATCTAAGTGAGGAGGGATTAGACCAGAGAAAACTGACTGAAAAAAATCAAGTTGGAAGTGTAAAATGGTCCACTATTTATAGGCAAAGAAAAACTAGCCGTTACAGAGGCACGACACCACTAATTGTCAGACGGCACCACTAAATTTAGTGGTACCGTCGGTACTTTAGTGGTACCGTGGACGCTCCTCCGTTTGTTTTTAGTGGGGAAGGTTTATTTGGGAATGTTTGGAGCTGTTTAGGGGGGAAAATGACTGTTGGGATTTTTTAAACTTATTTTTCAAAATAAAACATTTCTTTTTAATTCAAAAATAATTTGTAAAATATATTTTTGAAAGAAATGTTTTGTCTCATTAAAAATGTGAAGTTTAGAGAAAAATATAATCCTTTGATCATTTGTCAAGTAGTAGATTTGTTTGTCCATACCTTGAGTGATTTACGTCGGGATGGAAATCTACGACTTTGTTGAAGCATACTTGAGACGTCGAGAGGTGTTGATGTAAGTATGCATTGATGATTTGTGTTTACAAGTAACTTGCACATTTTACGTTATGCATTACAAGTTACATGTTTGTCATTATTAAAACCGAAAAAAATCATTTAGTTTAAATAATGTAATATTTGCACTAACAATCTCCCCCTTTTTGATTATGAAAAATATGTAAACCGTAACACACAGTAAAATGTAAAAGTTACCTGTTTACACTCCCTTCTCCCCCTTTTGCTGAAGCAAAAAGGTAGTTGCCTCGAGCTCTCACTTGAATTCACTCCCTACTCCCCCTTATTGCACTACTTTCCTTTCTCCCCAGAAAGGCGAGCTTGCATCATCCCAGTGAAGTCTTCTATTACCACTTGTGAAGACGAATCCATGCTATGTATTCAAATACCCCCGAGCTCCCCCTAGCTCAATGCTCCCCTATGGTAATTGAATCCCCTTGTTTATTCACCTTAGTATCTAGCGGATCAATGGATCAAATTCTTACAAAGGCTTTTCCTACATCAAGGGTTAGCTTCGTGCAACATAATATATAACAGTATAGGAGCAACATTATAGGGATATAATACACATAGCAAGACATGTGAGGGTACTATGTGAGTGACACAGCCTAAAAGTGTTCCAAAAGGATAAAGACTAAAAAGAAAGCCCAAGAAAGTTGAGCGACACAAAAAGATGAATGCATATTGCAATTCAAAGACACTTGAGTGTCACAACCCGACCGAAAACCTAAGGTGTAATTGTTCAATCAATCACACAAACAAGAACGAGATTCGTTCGTTGACTGACACACAAAATGACTTCTTCCAAGTTGTCATTGGGAAGGCAAGTTCTAACAAACCTTTTGAACAACATAATAATCTACCTAAGATGATTAGTGTTAGGATGGTTTAGATTAATATATCGTTTGCACTGACAATGAGATGCATGATATATTTCAAAAGGGAAAAAAATTGTGCATGTGATTCTAACAGGATTGGGGGTGGATATCTCTAACGGGGTTGAGGTAACGAAGTTCTAGATTTCTAGTTTGGATGATCCTAGTTGTGTGTTAGAGATAATTTGGTGCATGAAGGGTTTCGTGTGATTGTGAGGATTGAAGGTTGTTGAACTAACTATCACTTATCCAAAGTAAGGAATAGTTGTAAGGTTTGAGTGTGATGATCGATGGGTTGAAGGTTCTTAGACTAACTATCACTGTCAAGAGTGAAGTGTAGCCAAAAGGTTTGAGTGGGATTGATATAAGGGTTGAAGGTTTTGAAACTAAATATCACTGTCAAGAGTGAAGTTTACTTATAAGGGTTGAGTATGAAGATGAGATGCAAGATAAGCTTGTAATGGTGAGGCCTTATATAGGCAAGAGTTGTGGGATTCGAACTAAAGTTGGTGGTGGTGTCCTATGGTGTAGTGAGGAAATCTTAGGGTGTGTGTGAGTTTGCAAAATTTTGCAGGTTTGAGGTTAGGGATGCAGGGATCTAGAGGAAACAGTGAAAATTTGTCAAACAAAGACACGGTACCACTAAATAACACATGGTACTATTAAATTTAACGGTATCGTGGCCTATTTAACGGTACCGTGACCTGGAAGTCACGAATTTTGCTGTGCAGCCTAGCTCTGGGCAGCTAAAGGGAAGTTTTCTAGGGAATAAGAACCACATTAGTGTGTTCTTGAGAGTGTTTGTTGAAAGACTATATAAGTGTGTTTTCGCTCCCCCTTAATCTATGACCATCCGGACAGGATGTGAAAAAAAAAGTAAAGAGGAAAACAAACGTTGACGGAAGCGATGAGCTTAGTAACGTCATGACAAGTAGTGGATAGCATACAATAAACTTCACCTTTGAAGTCACGTAGCTCTTCTCAATCATTGTGAATATTCATATAATATTCATATGACGAGGCATGTGATCACGTGGAGATATCCTAAGGGTTAAGAAGATAAAATCTTCAAGGTTATGGGGTTAGTGATAAGGTTCTAGTGGGGTTATCTATGTTGATGAAGAAGGGTTATTTCAACATATCCTAGCGGTTCTTCGTTTGAAGTGTGTGGAAGATGAGTGGGATGCGGAAGCATTGGTGGTGTTTAGTACCATGCGGAAGTGAAAGGGAAAAGGGTAAGGAATCAGAAGATAGATAGAATCTATTCTGATAGGAGACGGTTCTGGTTCAAGACTACATCGAGTGGGTTTCGATAGTGCTTTTGAAACAGTGAGAATTGAAAACAAAATAAACTGTCTTAGCAGACAACGGTCCGACGATACCGTTAAATTTAGGTACCGTCCCCTATTTAAGGCTACCGTAACCTGCTGAGGTCATTTTTGACCCAGAATTAGATTTTTGACAAAGAAATTTCACATATGTTGTGATTTTTCTGGACCTTAGATTAAAGGAATTTATACCTAATAAATTCTTTTATGAATGAATCCAACGGGATTCGATGAACGTTTATCGAGAACGAGAAATGACATTTAATTGCATTTCGCAAATTAAATATACTTTAAATATTTCGGATGAAATATTTAAGTTTTCATTAGAATTTAAGAGGATTTTACGAATAAATCTCGCTGATTTAGTGAGACTTTTCGACACGAGGAGAGAATTTATACCTAATAAATTCTTATTACGAGATGAACGGTACTAGACGAGAAGATATGACTTTCATATTTCTGAGGAAATACATATGTAGTCATTAGAGCGATGTGAAGGATGACTTAATATTTTCAGTGAAATATTTAAAAAGTCATGATACGAGACACAAGATATGACTTGACTTTTTCAGTGAAATATCTAAAAGTCATGGGACGAGATAGAGGGAATGACTTGATATTTCCAGTGAAATATCTAAAAGTCATGGGACGAAAAAGAAGAGATGATCTCAATATTTCCAGTGAAATATTCAAGTGATCATACGAGGAACGTGAGAGATGACTTAATATTTCCAGTGAAATGTTTAGAAGTCATGAGATGAGACACAAGGAATGACTTGATATTTCCAGTGAAATATCTAAAAGTCATGGGACGAGATAGAGGGAATGACTTGATATTTCCAGTGAAATATCTAAAAGTCATGAGACGAAATATAAGAGATGATCTTAATATTTCCAATGAAATATTTAAGTGATCATGCGAGGAACGTGAGGGATGACTTAATATTTCCAGTGAAATATTTAGAAGTCATGAGATGAGACGTAAGGAATGACTTAATATTTCCAGTGAAATATTTAAGAAGTCATGAGAGGGATTAAAGAATGACTCAATATTTCCAGTGAAATATTTAAAGAGTCATGAGACGAGACGCACGAGATGACTACAATATTTCCAGTGAAATATTCAAGTAGTCATAAGAGGGGTACGAGGGATGACTTTAATATTTCCAGTGAAATATTTAAATAGTCATAAGATTTATGGAATATGTTCCATCATTCCTAGACCTAGACGAAGATGGTTAGAGGATTCTCGTTTGAGAGGTTTGGTTAATTTACGGATTTTGATGTGCTTCGCACGCGAGTGTTTCACGGGGTTTTGAAAGACGTAAAGCTAGGCCTATGGTGCTGATTCGCAACATGGTTTGGGATCTTAAGACGTGTTTATTCACACGAGGATGAAAGGAACTACTAATCACTTATATAGTAACTCGTGAGTCCTTTGTCACCCGAGGGTAGATGTTAGCTTTTAATTTTTGGATGAGCGTTTTAACAAATGTTGTTAAAAGGCTTGAATATGATGTTTCGGATATGACATTTAACAATTGCGATCGCAAGTTAAACTTACTTGAATATTTTGGATGAAATATTTAAGTTGTCAATCCTACTCCGAGTTCTACTAGGTTTGTATCTAACCTTCCCATGACAAAAGGGTGTATTACTTTGAAGAAGGCGAAGTGATGACTAGGGAATTAGGACAACTTCGCGACTACTTTAACTTATAGGTTTTGACACTAGTGTATGACTATATGACTTCTAAGGGTTCATAGTGATAGGCATACCTAATTCCTAATGTGTTAAAAGGACATAGTGTGGTTGCAAAATTTACAAGCAAATCATGTAAAATGCACATAAGGAATAAATGCAAACATCATGCAATACATGATAATCATTTAGAATTTAAGATCATGAAGACATTTAATCATATCTTACGAGAACATGTTATCATTTTGAAACACATATGTAGGATGCAAGCAATCTAGGTTTGCTAAGGAAGATCCTAATTACTACTTGTTCAAAATGAAATCCTAACGGGAGATAAAGTTCACCGATGTAAACTATCTCTAGTCAAATGTAGGAATGAAAAATTTTCAAGTTAGAGAATGAGTATGAGACTATCACTAGTGGTGCTCAATTCAAGCTAAACACGACCATTTTTACGGGTTATACCACGAACCCAACTTCTCTCCTAGAAGCAATTCAACCGTTAGGTCAAATTGAATTTCTAATGCGATAGATTCTCCAGTAGTCATTCTCATGTTAGAAAATTCAAATTCATATATTTGCCTATCGAAGTATAGCAAAGATGATATTAGCTTATTTCGCTAATACATTGCCTAATATGACTCAACTAACCATATTTGAAAGTCGGTTAGGAAGATGACATGTCTTACACAATTTCTAACAAAGGCAAACGAAATGTTTTAATTTCGTGTTTGAGATTTAGAGGTTATTTGGTGGAGATGGTAGGTTTTATGATCTCTTGGACAACATCTTTATTTGTTGAGTTGTTACATGTTATTTTAACATGATTTGGTTTCCTAAAACCAAGAGACACTCTAATGTGATACAATGTAGAATCTACTACATCGTGTGTGTTTCAAGAATGCTCCTTTGCATATCTTGAGAAAGGAATCTAGTAAAGGTTACTTACCTCAATAGATCTTGTGAGTATTATATTCGAAATGAGACATATTATATATTTCAACAAATATGCTTTTCTAAGAGGAAACTTATCACTCTTACGAATGCTTAGTGAAACAAGTATTTTAGTGTATGACCAATTTTACTTGTTTATGCAATGACACATGTTGTATTAGGTTATTATTCAATTCTAATATCCTATATTTGTTAAAAGGATGCAATGTATTCTCTTGTAACATAACCATTCATGTTACAAAGAAAATAAGATGCATAAGATATAAGTTATCTTTTGTCAATCTTTTGATAAGAGAAATACATGTGATATTCTCGAAGATTGATGACGTACATAATAGTTAATAACATATTATTTGTGACACTTTTACTAGACATGTGATTTTGAGTGTTGAGTCGTTCATGAGCAAAGTTTACATATGTTGTTTGTTTACTCGTGTTTGGTTTTTCAGAAATGACACATTTACTAATTGCATTGCAATGTAAATTACTTGTATATTTCGGATGAAACATCCAAGTTGTCAATCCTACTTAGTTGTGTATTTTATGCACCTTTTAAACATATTAGTTTAATGTTTGGAACACAACTATTGGACAAGGAGACTCAATATGGCATCTTCAACACAAGTGTGAGTTATGATCCGATGCATATTATTTTTGTCTTGAGAGGACGTCATTATTTTTATAACAATCGAGTGTGATTGAGTATGTAGATTCAAGATAATATATTTCATCATATTTTGATGTTATCTTCAAGCTAGACAAATAATGACTCCAATTTCATGTCCATACTCGAAAACTTGTCAATTAGATTCGATAATGATATCAATCATAATTTGAATAATGAATTGATATGTACTCGAAATCTTTCTTGACCCTCACGATCACTCCTTTTAAAAAGAAGATAAAAATTTAAGGAATGTGTTCCATTTATTCTAATACTAGTTGTATGTGTGAGGTTAATGACATATTAAGTTACTACTTCGATATTGTCATTTATTTTTATTTGAGAAAAACTATTTATATTATTAAGTATAATATTCTTAGTTTTTCGACACCTCATTAGTATAAAAATAATTATCTTAACTATTTTTATACAACATACGTAAAATACTAAATGTTTAAAACATTTTGTTTGTGTGTTATATCAATGCAAGTTTAATACATTTTCTTTTACTTAAATACTAATGTATTAATATGATCTTTTATCTTGTTTAGACAACCCATGGTCAAGCAAGATAAAATGATGTAATGTTTTAGAGATCATGTTACGGATTTTATGAAAGTGTTAAGTATTTTAGGGTGATATACTTTTTACACTTAAACCTTTGGAAAAATAATTGTGTAAGACAATATCTTTCGACACACATGATCAACCAACTTAGTTTCTATTCCTAAGAAGGTTACTAAACCATTTTAAAAACTTGCAACATATGCAAGAAAAATGGTCTATGCCTATATGCAATGCAAACTAATTACTTAATATAGTGCAAGTGATTTAGCATGAGCCTTATAAACACATAAACCGGAAAACTATAATAAACAAATAGTCATTTAGCATAACACACAAAAATACTTATCGTCATTTTGTGTATTAAGTATAACTATGTATACTAAGCTTGATTTTATTTGAAAATGAATTGGTTTCCTCCCCATTTCAAAGATTTTTACCAAATCACTTTGTGAACACGTCAAGGTTCAAAAGTTGAAACGCCCTTTTTCAGTTTAACCAAAAATTTATGCAAACGACATAACCAAAAAGACCTTTAGTTGAAAATCAAGGACTTTAACATACTTTCATTTAGAACTAATTCATAAAAGTATTTTTCAAATGAAAGTAGACTCAACTTCGTTTAAAATGATGGGTGACACGACTCCTACGGACTTATGGTTGATTTTATATGAATTTCTGAAAATGACCCAAAACTGAAAAACAGACAAACAGATGCACGGTACCTTTAAATACGCCACGGTACCGTCCTATATTTAGTGGTATCGTGATCTGTTTTCCTTTCAAAACTGCATGACTTAATGACTCATTCTGAAAACATGACCGGACACTTAAAACTCTATTCTTTTATTGATTTAAGAAAACTTTCAAGCTAGTATGACAAAGTATACTTAACAACAAAACTTGTAAGTATTAAGAAACTAAATACTTTTCATATTTTATCACCTTCATAGGTAATTTGATACATGGATCGTACTCAATTTTGAAAACCATTTGTTTTAAAAATTTGAGCGACGTGGCTCTGGTACCAATTGTGGAAACCGTAAAGGGGGGGGGGGGGTGAATACGTTTCCATTTAAAAACTTAAAACTTTTTGTATCAAACACCCGATCAAGTGTGACGTAATATGAAAAGTGTCAACTATGGTCATATAACATCTAGAGATGGTATAAAGTAAACTACCACACAAACATAAACACACCATGACACAAACATAGTCAACAAAATATAAGCAACAAAGCACACAAGCATAAACGCAATGCAAATATAAATATAAAGCGATAAAGAATAAAATAAAAGTAAAGAGATAAGTAAGAAGGCGCAAACCGGACACGATGATTTATAGTGGTTCGGTCACGAAGCTCCTCTTCGCCCTACTCCACTCCTCGAGTACCCAACTCGAGAGTTACTTCACTAATCAACAAGCTCCCTTCAGGCGGAGAAAACCGTACACGTCGCTTATCCTATTTCCGACACTAAGCTAGATGTCGAGTGCTAATCTTAGCTAGCACCAATCTACCACGATCTACCCTTGATCCACTTGATCAATACACAAGCCCACAAGCTACAAGAGATCTCCAAGATCTCAACAAGATCACAAGGATATACTCCCACTTGACTCGATCTACCCGATCTACCCTTGATCCACTTGATCAATCACACAAGCCCAATGGCTTCAAGAGATCTCCAAGATCTCGACAAGATCACAATGATCTACTCCCACTTGACTCGATCTACCCAATCTACCCTTGATCTTCTTGATCAATCATACAAGCCCACAAGCTTCAGGAGATCTCCAAGATCTCGACAAGATTACAATGATCAACCCTCACTTGACTTAATCTACCCTATCTACCTTTGATCAACTTGATCAACACACTAGCTCACAAGCTATAAGAGATATTCAATATCTCTATAAGATCACAATGATCTTCCCTCACAAACTCTCAAAAGAAAGATAGACTTGATGTATACTATGATACAATCAAGTGTGTACCAAATGTTACAAGTGCTCTACCTACAACTACAACACTTTGTATCATCTTGGATACCTTGTGTTCTTCTCTTGCACTAGAAGAGGAATGAAGAGGATCTTGATGCGTGGTTTTGCGACCTTACAACAGGTTTTACCTCTCGAGGGATCTCGAGAAGCTTGCAATCCCCACCAGGCAGTGTACCTGACCGATGTAGTATAGTGTAGTGGTAAGTACGGGGGATTGATCATTCTCCACAGGGAATAGTGTTCGTTAGGTATGAAAAACTACTCTAATTAGGTCTAAGGGTGAAGGAAGATTCTTTTTGTATTTTTTTATATTTTTTAGAAAGCAAGTAAAATCTCGGGTTTGAAGGAGTGGGCGGAATTAGTTGCTAGTCAACTAACCCAAATAACTACAAATGCAAATAAAATAAAATAACTGAAAATGAAAAGGTTGTGAAACTTATATGGAGAGAAATGTGTTTACTTAGATTTCCTTACTCCCTAACTATCTTTTACCGGTTGATTAGTGTGTATTAATTGCGTGGATGACGGGTGTATTCCTTAATACCAATTGTGGGGTGGCGTACGTACTTCCCCAACTCTACAAGCTCCTACTTCACTCCTATGTCGAGCCGGCTAAGAAGCTCCTAACATGGGATCACTAGAATTTGCTCATGCATTAAATACAACCATATAAACCTAGTACGCATTGGTTCATGTTTCTTAAGACGTTCAAGCAAATTACCGTATAGGAGGTTAGCCAGTTTTCTTAAGCCTAACATCGATAAACAATCATTCAATACAATTAATAACACACTAATAACCGATAATCAATAGTTAGGTTTCATTAGATCTAAGCAAACACAAGATAAATCTAGCCTAGCATGTTAATTAAAAGACAAGAACAAGATATAATCAAACAACACATAGACATATTGATTGATTAAGTGATTACTTATCTTCAATTAAACATGGGAGATCCAAGGGTATGAAAACCCTTAAAAATGGCAGAAATTCGTCTTAGGGTTTCTCCTCACAAAGTTGCACACCAATGACTAAAAATTATGAAAATATATATAGGAAAACAGATCTGACGGCGTCACCCTTTGGGTCGTGACGCCGTCACCTCGCCGCGGTTAGGGTTTCTTGATGGCCTTCTTGACGCCGTCCCCCTTTAATCTTCCAAAATCCTCTCTGGCTTATCAAGGCTTGACGACCTTCTTGACGCCGTCCCCCTTTAATCTTTCAAAATCCTCTCCGGCTTATCAAGGGTTGACGGCGTCACATTGGGGCTTGACGCCGTCACAGGTACTTTCCAGCAGATTTTTGAGACTTTGTCGTTTTCTTCACTTTTATGCTCCAAAAACGTCCAAAATGCTTCCTTTTCCAGATTTCTTCTCCAAAGTACCTAAAATGACAAAAGGAACGATTTAGGGCAATATTTGATCAAATAATTACGATTTAGGGCTTAAATGACTCCCTAAATGCGGTACACTTTTCGCTTCATCAAATACCCTTACACTTGAGATTTGCTTGTCCTCAAGCAAATGCGCTTTTATTCTAATCAAAATACAAGTTAGGGGTCATTTAACGCTAATATAAAAGTAATTACAACAAATAGTCGTTCCACTTTAATCATAATAAGCACGGAGATTACACACTAGCACCTCACAAGTACTGTTTAGATACTCACATCTCTCAGGTGTCATAAAAGTATATCTCATAAATGAAAATGAATAATGTCTCTCACTACCTGTCATAGCAAATAGATTACCATAGGCTTGGGAAAGGATCAAAAACCTCCTCCACTAGGCGTAAGCACCTAAGATAAACTATCAAAGAGGGCTTTTAAACGGGTTATAACGTTAGGTGTAGGGATATGATAAACACGGTTTTGTTGGATAAAGGATATTTTACTGGTGGCGAGTTAAAGATCTTGATTAATTACATGTACAATATGGCGTTGCTAAGCCAAGACTAGACTCGACTTAAGCTAATGAAAGAAATAACAAAAAGATAAAATAAACATACATCTCCTTGTCCAAAATAACCTGTTAATCCTGAGAAAACAAACAAGAAAACCTGCATAACATCGGCGGGATAAATCTGTATAAGGATATAATGCTTGTGGAATGATTATTTTGCAGATTCCTGGAGTTTATAAGTTAGAGATTTAATAAAGCATTTTATGATTCCGGAAGAAAAACAAAACTTTAAAAAAAAATCCAGAAAACTGTTCCTGACGCCGTCAGAAGTGATCTGACAGATTTTTCATGTTAAGTTTCCGAAAAATTTCTGGAAAAACTCAATCCTTATTTCCTGGAAATCCTTCAAAATATCATTATGACTCGATACAAGCATTTGACTCAAACAATTACTAGTATGCATGCTCATTTAATATTGTTGTGATTCATGTTCAATCTTGTTCTTTTAAACAAATTTGGATTCCCTTACACTTATCTTTTGCAAAATACCTTTATATGTAGTTAAGACGAAGTTAAAAACAAAATAAAGCATTTTCACAATTTACTTTGAAACATGAGCACAAACAATAACAATTAAACTTGCATACGGAAACAAATAAAATCAAACAAACAAATAAAGCTTGGGTTGCCTCCCAAGAAGTGCTTGTTTTTGTTCGAGTCATGGTATGTGTTAAATTACACATACCTTTTACCTATTTAAACGGACCAAATAGACCAAAAACCGGCCGAATATGCCAAATATATGTTGTTTTTGTGTTTGTGAATATGCAGGTACGGATATCTAGAAAAATGGATAAAAATTAAGAAAAAGACAAAGACGAGCACGGGAAATGGAAAAGAGCTCAAAAGCCGGGACCCGGGAAGAAATTCACGAGTTTGGTTCGAGATATTGCTCGAAAATCCCAAAGTGCCCTTGGATTATCTCTACTTGGCAAAAATGGTCCCTTGATTAAATTTGAAGGTTTGGCAAGTTTAGTCCCTACAATTTCTAAATATACAACTTTGGTCCTTGGTTTATTTACCCTTTATCCTAAAAACTAAAAAAAACAAAAAAAAAAAACATTACAAAAACCTCAACCGGATCCAAAAAAAAAAAAATAACAATAACCCTAACCCACAAAACCCCACCAAGCCCAATCATCTCACCCTTATACCTCCACAATCGACCCAATACTTCAGCCCAACCCACCGTATCTTAAACACATTAAAGCCCACAACCCACACTTAACATTAAAACTGACCCATCCTATAACTAAACACAGATAAAGCAGCCATTCGGTCAAACCCCCAATCTTAGATAGTCAAAATCCCTAACAAACATCCTCATTATCTTCTTCAATCCCTCATTACCCCGCCTAATCAACCCTAATCCTTCCCCATGTCACTCTCACCACCACTACCATCCAAAACCATTGTCTTTGGTCCCCCCCCCACTCCACTCATCAATCCGGATGCGACAAGAAAAAAAATCATCAACGGCCAACAATTGAAGTTGTGGAGAGCAAGCTTTATCCAAGGGCCAAGAATAAAGAAGAAGAGCACGGCAGAGCAAGAAAACCCTAGTTGAGGGCATATATATAGATCGGACCCTCCTCACGATTAGCTTTTGTCCCATTTTTCATGTTTTAGAAAAATGTTGACCATTTTAATTGTTTGATGTTTTTTTTAGTGTAGAATTTAAATTAAGTTGTAATTTACGCTCATTTAATTTTCCTGTTAATGCAAGTTAAATTTCCAGTTTCTTGTTTTTATTTTGTTGGTCAAACTTTGGTCAATCGGCTTATAGTATTGCTTATCTCTGCTTATGTTATTGCTTATTGTTTATGTTATGTTAAGCTGTTCTTAGGATTAGTATGAGCCCCTTCTAAGTAAGTTTGAATGATTTCACTTGTTTTTTTTTAGTTTCAAGACTTGATACTGTGGCATGAGAGTTTGAAGTGAGAGATTAGGTTTTAGGTAGTCTTTTGCAAATCTTGCTTTGTTCATGTTCAGTAGTTAAGGATGGTTTGCTTTAGTTCAGTAGTTAGTAGTTTTAAGTAAATTTTTAATCATTTTCTAGTTAGTTTAAAAAATTAGCTGCCTGCACTACTTTTTTATTTTTCCTCAACAGTCATTTTTAATCCATATTTAGTGTAGTTAAAGTAGGAGTTGGATTTTGATTTTTGTTTTTTAAGTAGTTCTCTTGGTAATTTAAATCTGTTTTAGCTTAATGTTGAGTTTAGAGCTTATTTTCTAGTTTATTTGTGCCCTCAAATCAGGCCAGCTGCCTGCTATGCCCTGCACACTAGTAATCTTCTCAGTTGATAGCTTTTTGATGGCTTTTTAGTGCTTGCGAAAGTAGATCAGTTAGGCCCTTAGGTTGCACTTCAGTCTGCACATAGGAGTTTTTTTTTTAGCTTTTCAGATTTTTTAGAATGCTTATTTGTTCTTGATTATTGCTCTATCTGAGTTTGATTCGGTTCAGTTAGTCTTTGCTTATCTTAATCTAGCTTATTTCAGTTACTGTTTAGCTTAATTGTAGCTTTTTAGTCCGTAGCTTCTTGCCTTTTGCTTGTTCCTTTTATTTGCTTACTGTTTGAATTCACCATTTTAATTTGAGCTTAAATTTTGGTTTTCAAAAATGAGTTTAGTCATAAAAATTGTTTATCAGTTAATGCTTATCTAGAATTCTTTTTTCCCAAACTTTATTTTTCTCATCTTTTAATTAGTTCAAAGTTTATTCACAAAATTTTTCAGATGTTTAAAATTAGTTTTAGTATTTTTAGAGATTTAAAATAGTTTAAATAGTTTTTAAAGTATAAAAAATTTATTTAAAAGTAAAAAAAAATATTTTTCTTTTTTCAAAAATTTTCTTTTTATATTTAAAGTTTAGGAAAATTATTTTTATAAAGTTAGGACTTAGAATTTAGAAATTTACTTTTATTCGCGTTTTTAAATTTCGTAGCGTAACGTTTTTAATTCCGGTTTTCGTTTTTAAATTCACATGTTTAGTTTATTTGTACCCGTAGCTTAATTAGTTGTTTTTATTGGTTATTTCATTATTCGTAGTGTAGAAATTAAAAAAATCAATCACTCTTTTTCTCATTCACTACACGAATCACGTCCCGGGAACACAAATTCCATTCGATCTTCGTCGGGACAACGAACCTAGGGTTTTGCATATTTCCTTTGCAATTCTCCTTTTTGGGATATAAATTGTGAACGAAATCAATTTTTGGCGCCGCTGCCGGGGAAGGTTGAAGTGAGTGCGTGATTCCGTTTTTCGATTCGTGTTTTGAAGACCCTTCCTCGTGGAGTTATCGTTTTCATTTGTAAATATTTTTTATAAAAACCCAAAAAGATTTTCTCTTCAAAATTTATTTTCCTTTTTCTTTTATGATTTTCAATGTTTCAAAATTTTAAAAATCCAAAAATATTCTTCTCAATCCTCTTATCCGTTTGATTCTTTATTTCTTATCCCTCTATCCGTTTAATTCCTCTTCTCTATGTCTTCATCGTACCATTATGGTTGTCAATGGTGTGGAGGTCCTCCAAATGGCGGGAATTGTCCCGGTTGTAGCATGGTGGAATCGGGAAACGGGTTTGTCAATGACCAAAACCCTTATTCCTACCATGAAACAACCGACTTTTTCAACCAGCCACCACACCATGAGATGGAAACATATTCCTGTGAATATTGTGGAGGTAATCCTCACCCGGGTTTTGATTGTCAAACAGGGAACATGTTTGTCTATGAGCAAGTTCCATGTAATCAAAACTTCGGTTATGACCATTATCCACATAATTCACCGAATCAGTCACAACAATCATATTGTTGTGAGTACTGTGGAGGTCCTCACTATAACTCTGATTGTCAAACGAGGAATCCGCTTGTCTATGAGCGTGGTCCTTGTAACAATTATGATTATTCTTATCATGACCAACCTCCACAGTATGAAACGATTCAAACACCACCTCAGCCTATCAATCCAGAAATTCTCCGTGATTTTCAAAATGCACTAAATGAACTTAAGGAATTTCTTAGTAAAAGACTTCCCCATGAAGAACCTCGTCAGAAAACTTATGGAGAACTTCTAGCGGAAGAACAAGCAGCTAGAGTAAGCTCCCAATATCGTCAAACTTTTGTTTACGATGATGAGGATTCTACGTGGGGAGTTTGTGAGAGTTCGTCAGCTGCAGCCACTCCCGTCCAGCAGAAGCTTTGTAGTAGTTCACCAGTTGCTGTCGCACCTGTTGAAAAGCAGGAAGATACAAGAACTATGGGTGAATTATTAGAAGAAGAGCGGTGGCAAGTTATAAGAGCTCTATATTTTAAGCATAAGATCGGCGACGTTTATGACGAGGAGTGTGCCCCTGCAGATCTTCAAATATCAGATGAACCTCCGAGTGGCAATCCCACTCCACCTATCATTTCCGACTCTTCCCCTTCCCTCACTCCGTTTGAGGGAAGTGATCCTCTCTTGGAAGAGATCGATGCTTGTCTTAAAGATGAATCAATTTCGCCGGAAATTGATGATTCTTGTCTTGATCCGGAGGGAGATATTCTTTTTCTTGAAAAACTATTGAACGATGAACCATTACCTTCTCTCCCTCCGAAGGAAGTTGAAATCAATCCTTCAAAAGAATTTGATGAGCTTGTTTCCGCAACATTCAACACGACTTTCACCAATCCTCTATTTGATTTCGGGTCTGACTTTACTTTCATTTCAGATAACCCTATCTTTGATAGTCAGATGGAGGAGAGTGATGAGTCTGTGATGGAACCCGAGCTCACAAATTATCATCATATGATTGATTCTCTTCATGAGGAGTTCTCCGATGAACTCACTCATATCATACCTCCTCCGGAGTATGATTTCTATGATTTTGAAGAGGATCCTGACCCGGGGGGAGATGTACTCTATCATGAGAGTTTACTTGTCGATGATATCCTCCCGACCCTCCCGCCCGAGGTCTTTGTTGATTATGACCATATGAGCTTCAATGTTGATATTCAAAATAAGAAAAATGGTACTTTTGATGATGAAGAATGGATCTTCATTGTGATTAAGATCCTTCTCCTTTTCTTCACCTACCCGGTGACTTCTCCTCTCTTTCACTCCTTCGGGAGTGAAGACACCATCTTTGACCCCGGCATCTCTCCTTCTTTTGAGCCGTGGGTATCTCATCGGAGTGGAACTTTCGTATGCTTCAATGTTTATCCAAACATCTTGAACGAAAGTCCGATTGAGATTTTCTTTTCCACCTGCTCCCCCAAGAACAAATGAATTCGGGGCTAGTCTAAGCTATACGACTCGAGCAAAAACAAGCGCTTCGTGGGAGGCACCCCATGCTTATCCTTCTATCTTCTTTCTATTTTCTTAATAAACGTGAGGAGGCTACCTCTTCCATTCTTGTGTTTCGTGGTTGTTTGTGTATGTCCAGGTTAGCCCGATTGATGAAGACTCTCGTGCTCGTGGTCTGCTTCTCTCCACTCGAGTTTCATCATTCGTTGCTCATCCGATATCCTTAATCTTATCGTTTTACGTTTATCTTTGGCATAATTCATAAACGGCCTTAGATTTATATAGGAGAACCCTTACCTTTAAGACATTGAGGACAATGTCTCGTTTTAGTCTGGGGGGGTGATCTGTCGATTTGATTTTTGCCTTGCATTTTTGCCGTTTTCTCTCGCAACCCCGTTTTTCCTCAAAATTTGAAAAAAATCCAAAAAAATGAGAAAAATTTTAAAAATTTTGCAAAAATATAATAAATTTTGACATTTTGTTGACTTTCCGCTGGTGAGAGTAGGAATAAAATTCTGACTTGACCGGGCGTGTTGAGCCCTAGCTTGTCCCCTTAACCATTTATAATCTATAAGCTTGTGCTAGTCTTTTACACAAGGAGCTATAAAATGCGAATTCTTTTCAAGAGTTTGCAAGTTCCCGTATCGACTTTATATATGCATGGCTTGATTATAAGGCTAAGCATTCGCGGATCTTATTATTTAAGATTTTAAATTTGCGAAGAACGAGAAATGATAGAGTTTATTTAGAAGTTAGATGCTAAGCGTGGAGTAGTTGGTTCTCTTTAGAGCTCATCAAAGTTACTTGTGGCCTTTTGCTCCCGCAAAATTGTTTCACTATATATAACTGTAAGAATAATTAAAGATGTTAGGTTTTTCCGATGATTAGTTCTTAGTCTTCTTAAAAGAATTCTTGTTTTGAAAATTGGGTACACATCAAGGTTCCTTAATAAATAAGTTTAATAATAATAAGTTAAGTGCTCTAAGCTACGGATTCGAGATCGGGCCTTGGATCCTTATTTCCAAAAGGCGTTTAGGTCTTGGCTACCCTCTTACATCGGCCCTTGGACCTCTTGTTCAGGAATGTGTGAGGTCTTGGTCTAACCACCTTGGATCCTCATTTCAGGAATGTCTAGAGTCTTGGAACACTCCGTTGTAACGGCCCTTGGATCCTTTATTCCGAAAGGTGTAAGGTCTTGGAATTAAACCGTGAAGGTCCGTCGTTTAGGGTACGCAAGTGAAAAAAAAAAAAAAAAGTGATGAAAGAAAAATAGAAAAAGTCAAAAATATAAATAAAAGCCTTGATGTGGACCTCATTTTCAAAACAACGATTCTCGAGAGAAGATTGAAAACTAATTAGCGTCTTAATTTAGTATCTTTATCGGCACTAAAACTTATCAAAACGAGAAAATATGAAGAAATTCATTTCTCACAAAAATAAAATAAATAGAGGAAATTAGGAAAAATGGGAGCAAGAGGTAATTACACAAGTAACTTTCATGGGTAGTGTTGGCATCTAACTTGTAAATAGACAATGATTTCGTTTTTAAGCTTAGTTTGGGGATTTGTGAAAAATCGGGGACGACGAATTTTATCCGGATGGTCACGTCTTTATGAGTCGTGTTTCCTACTCGATGGCCCTAAAAGTTATCATGAGATAATGATTGTCAACAAAGCCGTCACATGATTATGAGAAAAATACAAAAATAGAATAAAAGGAAAATCGGGGAGTTTTTAGAACTTAAGATTTCTTAATCTCTTTTGAAAATTTTGCTACTTCTCAAAGTTAGTAAAAAGAGATTGGAAATTTTTGGTTTTGAAAACGTGTTTTTATAACATTGCGTGAGGACACAGCAATATCTTAGTCTGGGGGAATTTTGGTATGTGTTAAATTACACATACCTTTTACCTATTTAAACGGACCAAATAGACCAAAAACCGGCCGAATATGCCAAATATATGTTGTTTTTGTGTTTGTGAATATGCAGGTACGGATATCTAGAAAAATGGATAAAAATTAAGAAAAAGACAAAGACGAGCACTGGAAATGGAAAAGAGCTCAAAAGCCAGGACCCGGGAAGAAATTCACGAGTTTGGTTAGAGATATTGCTCAAAAATCCCAAAGTGCCCTTGGATTATCTCTACTTGGCAAAAATGGTCCCTTGATTAAATTTGAAGGTTTGGCAAGTTTAGTCCCTACAATTTCTAAATATACAACTTTGGTCCTTGGTTTATTTACCCTTTATCCTAAAAACTAAAAAAAAAAAAAAAAACACTACAAAAACATCAACCGGATCCAAAAAAAATAAAATAACAATAACCCTAACCCACAAAACCCCACCAAGCCCAATCATCTCACCCTTATACCTCCACAATCGACCCAATACTTCAGCCCAACCCACCTTATCTTAAACACATTAAAGCCCACAACCCACACTTAACATTAAAACCGACCCATCCTATAACTAAACACAGATAAAGCAGCCATTCGGTCAAACCCCCAATCTTAGATAGTCAAAATCCCTAACAAACATCCTCATTATCTTCTTCAATCCCTCATTACCCCGCCTAATCAACCCTAATCCTTCCCCATGTCACTCTCACCACCACTACCATCCAAAACCATTGTCTTTGGTCCCCCCCCCCACTCCACTCATCAATCCGGATGCGACAAGAAAAAAAAATCATCAACGGCCAACAATTGAAGTTGTGGAGAGCAAGCTTTATCCAAGGGCCAAGAATAAAGAAGAAGAGCACGGCAGAGCAAGAAAACCCTAGTTGAGGGCATATATATAGATCGGACCCTCCTCACGATTAGCTTTTGTCCCATTTTTCATGTTTTAGAAAAATGTTGACCATTTTAATTGTTTGATGTTTTTTTTTAGTGTAGAATTTAAATTAAGTTGTAATTTACGCTCATTTAATTTTCCTGTTAATGCAAGTTAAATTTCCAGTTTCTTGTTTTTATTTTGTTGGTCAAACTTTGGTCAATCGGCTTATAGTATTGCTTATCTCTGCTTATGTTATTGCTTATTGTTTATGTTATGTTAAGCTGTTCTTAGGATTAGTATGAGCCCCTTCTAAGTAAGTTTGAATGATTTCACTTGTTTTTTTTTAGTTTCAAGACTTGATACTGTGGCATGAGAGTTTGAAGTGAGAGATTAGGTTTTAGGTAGTCTTTTGCAAATCTTGCTTTGTTCATGTTCAGTAGTTAAGGATGGTTTGCTTTAGTTCAGTAGTTAGTAGTTTTAAGTAAATTTTTAATCATTTTCTAGTTAGTTTAAAAAATTAGCTGCCTGCACTACTTTTTTATTTTTCCTCAACAGTCATTTTTAATCCATATTTAGTGTAGTTAAAGTAGGAGTTGGATTTTGATTTTTGTTTTTTAAGTAGTTCTCTTGGTAATTTAAATCTGTTTTAGCTTAATGTTGAGTTTAGAGCTTATTTTCTAGTTTATTTGTGCCCTCAAATCAGGCCAGCTGCCTGCTATGCCCTGCACACTAGTAATCTTCTCAGTTGATAGCTTTTTGATGGCTTTTTAGTGCTTGCGAAAGTAGATCAGTTAGGCCCTTAGGTTGCACTTCAGTCTGCACATAGGAGTTTTTTTTTTAGCTTTTCAGATTTTTTAGAATGCTTATTTGTTCTTGATTATTGCTCTATCTGAGTTTGATTCGGTTCAGTTAGTCTTTGCTTATCTTAATCTAGCTTATTTCAGTTACTGTTTAGCTTAATTGTAGCTTTTTAGTCCGTAGCTTCTTGCCTTTTGCTTGTTCCTTTTATTTGCTTACTGTTTGAATTCACCATTTTAATTTGAGCTTAAATTTTGGTTTTCAAAAATGAGTTTAGTCATAAAAATTGTTTATCAGTTAATGCTTATCTAGAATTCTTTTTTTCCCAAACTTTATTTTTCTCATCTTTTAATTAGTTCAAAGTTTATTCACAAAAATTTTCAGATTTTTAAAATTAGTTTTAGTATTTTTAGAGATTTAAAATAGTTTAAATAGTTTTTAAAGTATAAAAAATTTATTTAAAAGTAAAAAAAAATATTTTTCTTTTTTCAAAAATTTTCTTTTTATATTTAAAGTTTAGGAAAATTATTTTTATAAAGTTAGGACTTAGAATTTAGAAATTTACTTTTATTCGCGTTTTTAAATTTCGTAGCGTAACGTTTTTAATTCCGGTTTTCGTTTTTAAATTCACATGTTTAGTTTATTTGTACCCGTAGCTTAATTAGTTGTTTTTATTTGTTATTTCATTATTCGTAGTGTAGAAATTAAAAAAATCAATCACACTTTTTCTCATTCACTACACGAATCACGTCCCGGGAACACAAATTCCATTCGATCTTCGTCGGGACAACGAACCTAGGGTTTTACATATTTTCTTTGCAATTCTCCTCCTTGGGATATAAAAATTGTGCTCGAAATCAAGTCACGAGCCTGACTCTACCCTTATTTAACGGATAAAAGAGAGGTTTTTCCTACACTTAGGATTAAGTGCAGGTGATAGTAGCGATACACACCATCTTGGTGGAAGTATGCCGCGTGAGGAAAGAGTGGTGGATGAATTATATACTCAAAGGGGTGTGCTCCTTTCATCATAACCTTACTTAGTTCACTTTGGTCAATGGGTGAATTAAAGTTTTCTCCTAAAAAGGGATCATCTTCTATCAACTTCGAGAGATTCCTAGTTGGGAATCCATCTTGACCTAATAAACCCGGTTTAAACCCATAATGTTTCTTGTGATCAATCATGAATGGGTGATGTAAGTATGTAAGGTCATGGTTCACTCCTATATTAGCTTCCACTCCACATGGCCTAGAGTCTACTACCTTAATCTTAACATTACCCGGACTACATGGTTTGATGGGTGGATCGGGACCTTTTTCAATTCCTAAATTCACATCTAAGGATGGAAGATTAGGTAACGGTTTTGGCTGAGGCTCCGGTTCATCAAAACTAGGAACTTCCATATAACTAAAAGAAAGGTTATGACTACAAGTATTCAAACCTATATCCTCTAGTTGTGTTTGGTCCAAGGGTTCTACCTCTATTGGGGTTCCTATAGCCTCTTCTACTTCTTCTGGGTAAGTCACGGGTGGTGTGTGTGCCTCAAATGATGGTAGGACTTGTGGGGTACTTGGTGGACTTGGATTTTCTACTTTATCCTCCATCTTATCTTGATTACCTATGTGCTTATTATGTGATTTGTTGAAGTCTATCCCCAACATGCACCTAGGTATCTCAAATCCTTTTCTATTCATCTCAAATTCTTGGTCCGATTCATAAGAATCATTCTCAATAACTTGATCACTATGTTCCATTTGCCTAAAGGATTCCTCATACTCATCATATGTCTTGGTGAAATCTAATCCAAGCATGCACCTAGGTAGTTCAACATTAACCATCTCACAATCTTGGTTGGGTTCATAAGAAACTATCCTAGGTGAAGGCTCATATGGTGCATAGGTTTCACTTAATGAGGTATTTTGAGGGTTTGATGGGGCTCCTAAGGTGATTTCCTCAAAAGTTTTATGCACTTGGTCTCTTTTCTCAAGGTACTCACTAAAATCTATGTAAGATCCTGTTCTCATTACTTCATTCCACCATCTTGATTTATCCAAATTAGTAAAATTATATTTCTTCATGTAAAACTCTAGTCGCGGATTTGGTAGATTCACGTTCTCCATAATGGCGAACGGAAGAGTCAATGGAAAAACTTTACGAACAAAAGCACAAAGAAAAGATAGACTACGAGAAAGCTAATAAAAAGAAAATAAAAATCTCACTAGATAGGAATCTAATGAGTACACCTAATAAAAATAAAATTTCAACCTAAACAATAACTATTCCCCGGCAGCGGCGCCAAAAACTTGATGCGTGGTTTTGCGACCTTACAACAGGTTTTACCTCTTGAGGGATCTCGAGAAGCTTGCAATCCCCACCAGGCAGTGTACCTGACCGATGTAGTATAGTGTAGTGGTAAGTACGGGGGATTGATCGTTCTCCACAGGGAATAGTGTTCGTTAGGTATGAAAAACTACTCTAATTAGGTCTAAGGGTGAAGGAAGATTCTTTTTGTATTTTTTTATATTTTTTAGAAAGCAAGTAAAATCTCGGGTTTGAAAGAGTGGGCGGAATTAGTTGCTAGTCAACTAACCCAAATAACTACAAATGCAAATAAAATAAAATAACTGAAAATGAAAAGGTTGTGAAACTTATATGGAGAGAAATGTGTTTACTTAGATTTCCTTACTCCCTAACTCTCTTTTACCGGTTGATTAGTGTGTATTAATTGCGTGGATGACGGGTGTATTCCTTAATACCAATCGTGGGGTGGCGTACGTACTTCCCCAACTCTACAAGCTCCTACTTCACTCCTATGTCGAGCCGGCTAAGAAGCTCCTAACATGGGATCACTAGAATTCGCTCATGCATTAAATACAACCATATAAACCTAGTACGCATTGGTTCATGTTTCTTAAGACGTTCAAGCAAATTACCGTATAGGAGGTTAGCCAGTTTTCTTAAGCCTAACATCGATAAACAATCATTCAATACAATTAATAACACACTAATAACCGATAATCAATAGTTAGGTTTCATTAGATCTAAGCAAACACGAGATAAATCTAGCCTAGCATGTTAATTAAAAGACAAGAACAAGATATAATCAAACAACACATAGATATATTGATTGATTAAGTGATTACTTATCTTCAATTAAACATGGGAGATCCAAGGGTATGAAAACCCTTAAAAATGGCAGAAATTCGTCTTAGGGTTTCTCCTCACAAAGTTGCACACCAATGACTAAAAATTATGAAAATATATATAGGAAAACAGATCTGACGGCGTCACCCTTTGGGTCGTGACGCCGTCACCTCGCCGCGGTTAGGGTTTCTTGATGGCCTTCTTGACGCCGTCCCCCTTTAATCTTCCAAAATCCTCTCTGGCTTATCAAGGCTTGACGACCTTCTTGACGCCGTCCCCCTTTAATCTTCCAAAATCCTCTCTGGCTTATCAAGGGTTGACGGCGTCACATTGGGGCTTGACGCCGTCACAGGTACTTTCCAGCATATTTTTGAGACTTTGTCGTTTTCTTCACTTTTATGCTCCAAAAACGTCCAAAATGCTTCCTTTTCCAGATTTCTTCACCAAAGTACCTAAAATGACAAAAGGAACGATTTAGGGCAATATTTGATCAAATAAATACGATTTAGGGCTTAAATGACCCCCTAAAAGCGGTACACTTTTCGCTTCATCAGATCTCTTGGTGGGATGAAAGGATCACTCTTAAATAAACTAAGACTCTCTAAATGATCAAAGAAAGTCATCTAAGTGAGGAGGGATTAGACCAGAGAAAACTGACTGGAAAAAATCAAGTTGGAAGTGTAGAATGGTCCACTATTTATAGGCAAAGAAAAACTAGCCGTTACAGAGGCACGGCACCACTAATTGTCAGACGGCACCACTAAATTTAGTGGTACCGTCGGTACTTTAGTGGTACTGTGGACGCTCCTCCATTTATTTTTAGTGGGGAAGGTTTATTTGGGAATGTTTGGAGCTGTTTGGGGGGAAAAATGACTGTTGGGATTTTTTAAACTTATTTTTCAAAATAAAACATTTCTTTTTAATTCAAAAATAATTTGTAAAATATATTTTTGAAAGAAATGTTTTGTCACATTAAAAATGTGAAGTTTAGAGAAAAATATAATCCGTTGATCATTTGTCAAGTAGTAGATTTGTTTGTCCATACCTTGAGTCATTTATGTTGGGATGGAAATCTACAACTTTGTTGAAGCATACTTGAGACATCGAGAGGTGTTGATGTATGTATGCATTGATGATTTGTGTTTACAAGTAACTTCCACATTTTACGTTATGCATTACAAGTTACATGTTTGTCATTATTAAAACCGAAGAAATCGTTTAGTTTAAATATCGTAATATTTGCACTAACACAGTGAGTGAGATAGTTTAGGGATTCACTGAGAGATGTTGTTGTTCAGGGACCTTTGAGAGTATTTACACTAGGTTGAATAAATTTAATCAGTGACTTGATTGTCAATATCCAACATGCCTAATTCTGCTTTCATTCTTGTGAAAGTAGGTTCATCCAGGGGTTTTTTGAAAATATCAGCCAACTGATATTCAGTGGGGATGAAGTGTAGTTCTATATCTCCATTCTTGATGTGGTCCCTAATGAAGTGATATATGATATCAATGTGTTTGGTTCTTTGGTGAAGTACATGGTTGTTGGAGATAGCAATTGCACTTGTGTTATAAAATAGATGGGAACCATCTTATAATGGATGTCATAGTCACTGAGTTGACTTTTCATCCAAAGTACATTTGCACAACAACCAGCAGCAGCTACATACTCAGCTTCTGCTGAAGACATGGCCACTGATTGTTGCTTCTTAGTGCTCCAACAAACAAGTTTTCCTCCAAGGAATTGACAGGATCCTGAGGTACTTTTTCTATCCATGTAGTCTGAGTCAGTGTAGCCTTTGAGATCAAAACCTGAACATCTTGGGTAGTACAAACCAAGGTTTGGAGTACCTTTCAGGTATTTGATGATTCTCTTTGCAGCAGTGAGATGTGACTCTCTTGGATCAGACTGATATCTTGCACATAGGCAAACTGCAAATTGTATATCAGGCCTTGAGGCAAGTAGATACATCAGTAACCCTATCATTCCCCTGAATAAGGTTTGGTTTACTGGTTTACCAGTGAGATCAGGGCCAAGATTGTTTGGAGGAACCATTGGAGTCTTTACTGAAGAGCAATCAGTGAGCTCATATTTTTTTAGTAGGTTCCTTGTGTATTTCTCTTGACTGATGGAGATTCCTCTATCAGTCTGTTTGATTTGAAGTCCAAGGAAGTATGTAAGTTCTCCCATCATACTCATTTCAAACTTCTTTGTCATCAGTTTTTCAAACTGTTTGCAAAGTTTGTAATTTGTTGAGCCAAATATGATGTCATCTACATACACTTGGACTAAAATCACATCTCCTTTTGTTCTATAGATAAACAAGGTATTGTCTATCTTTCCTCTAACAAACTTATATTGGATCAGGAAGGCTAGTCTCATACCATGCCCTAGGAGCTTGTTTCAGTCCATAAAGGGCTTTGTCAAGCTTGCAGACATAGTCAGGAAACTCACTACTTTCAAATCCAGGAGGCTGTTGCACATAAACATCTTCCTTGAGCTTACCATTCAGGAATGCACTTTTCACATCCATTTGGTAGACTCTGAAGTTCATGTAGGTTGCATAGGTAAGGAAGATCCTGATGGCTTCCATTCTAGCAACTGGGGCAAAGGTTTCCTCATAATCAATGCCTTCTTGTTGATTGTACCCTTTGGTAACAAGTCTTGCTTTGTTCTTAATGACTGTACCATTTTCATCAGTCTTGTTCTTGAAGACCCATTTCATGCCAATGACATAAACACCCTGAGGACATTTGACCAAAGTCATGATTTTGTTTCTGTCAAATTGTTCAAGCTCATCTTGCATGGCCTGAACCCAGCTTGGATGTTTCATGGCTTCTTTGACACTCTTGGGTTCTACTTCTGAGAGGAAGTCAACAAAGAGGCATTCATTTGCTGAGGCTGCCTTAAGTTTAGCAGCCATGCTTCTGGTAAGCATGCCTTCAGTAGGCTCACCAATGATATTCACAAGTTCTATTGTTTTGGATTTTGTCCAACTATCCTGAGGTCTAGGATATGAGTTAGAACTTGTAGAGGCTTGATTTGGTGGAAGAGTAGGTTCAAGGACTGAGGCTTGAGTGACTTCATGGTTTTGATTCTCAGTAGGCTCAAATTGAGCACTTTGGTCTTCTGCTTCCTGAACATTAGGTTCAGTGTGAGTCATCTCATTAGAGACTTGTTGAGCTTCAATGAACTCACTGATGTTTAGATGTGGAAGGTTATGAGGGATGATATAGTATGAGATGTCTGCATCAGCTTGATATTGTGTGGAAGGATCACATTCAGGGTGATATTCATCAGGAGGATATCTTGATGAGTCATCAATCCCAATCTCTTCCACTGAGGTGTTTAAGAACCTGATGGCTTCAGTGCTCTCATCAAAGGTTATGTGAAATGTTTCTTCAGTTTGTTGTCTCCTATTGTTGAATACTCTAAAGGCTTTGGAGACAAGTGAGTATACTAAGAAATATCCATCATCAGCCTTGGCATCAAATTTGCCTAAGTGATTCTTGTGATTATGAATAAACACAGGAAACCCAAACACATGAAAGTAGCTAATGTCAGGGATTCTTCCTTTGAATATTTCATAGGGAGTTTTATTGTGTCTTTTGACAACAATGGACCTATTTTGAGTGTAGCAGGCAGTTTTGACTGCTTCAGTCCAGAAGTGCTTTGAGAGTACTGAATCATTCAACATTGTTCTAGCAGCCTCAATGAGTGTCCTATTCTTCCTTTCAGATACTCCATTTTGTTCAGGAGTGTAAGCAGAAGAGAAGTTTTGAGAGATTCCCTTCTCATCACAGAAATACTCAAGGTCTTGATTTTTTAACTCAAGCCCATTGTCAGTCCTGATTTATTTGACTTTGATGTCATTTTGATTTTCAATGTTCCTGACAAAGGACATGATTGTTTCAGCTGCCTGACTCTTCTTAGTGAGAAAGTAGACCCATGTGTATCTTGAGTATTCATCTACTATGACCAGGGTGTACTTCTCATGATGGATAGACATTGGACTGACATGTCCAAAAACACCCATGTGAAGAAGACGAAGGCAACTTTTGATGGAAAATTTTTGTTTAGTTTTGAAAGATGCCCTGTGGTGTTTCCCTTTTCACAGGCTGAGCAGGGTTTATCTTTTGAAAACACAAGGGAGGCTAAGACAAGAACTTTGTTCTGTTTGGCAAGGTTATTGATGTTTTTGAAGTTAAGATGAGAGAGTCTTTTGTGCCATAGCCAGTTGATTGTTTCACTTGCCTTTGTGAAGAGACAAGTCCCATTTTGTTTAAGGGTTGACATATCTAAGACATAGACATCTTCCCTCCTTGGGGCAATCAACACAACCTCCTTATTGGCATTAAAGATAGTTCCTCTCTTATCATCAAACTGAACTATGTATTTGTCATCACATAGTTGACTAACACTGATTAGATTGTATTTCAGACCATTGACATAAGCAATTCTTGTAATAACTATACCATTGTAGTTTACTGAACCATACCCTTCAGTGCACATGATGAATTATCAGCAAATACTACTTTAGGCCCTGGTTCTTCAACATATTTGTGCAGATACTGCTTCACACCAGTCATACTCCTTGAGCATCCACTATCTAGATGCCAAACAGGCTCCCTGGCATGTCTCTGCACAAATAGTAAACTGTGTTAGTTTTTCTTGTGAACCCACTTTTTGGTGGGCTTAGTCTTAATGGCCTTTTTGAATTGTACAATTGAGTCATGGTCTGAGGTAGAGTGGACTGAGCTTCCACATGCTTTGCATTTGGATGTTGAAGAGGAGTCAGTGGACTGTGAGGAATTAGTGGTATTTCCTCTTCTGGCCTGAATGACCAAGTCATGTCCTGATGCATCATGGGAAGGATCTCCACATATGTCACAACAAGGATACATCATACAATCATCAGGAAGATGATCATTGAATCCACCGTGTGGACATGGTAGAAAAGGCTTAGCCTTCAGTCTCTAAGTTTGCTTAGATGATGAAGCATACTTGTAAGCCTGAGCTTTGTAGCTTGCTTGAGCATTCAGAGAGGCAAGGTGAGATTTATGATCAGAGGTCCTGTGATCCTCTTGTTTGCAAATCAAACAGAACAGGATTCTATAGCAATCATCAGTGGTGTAGTTTGTGTAATTGCATAGTTCACATCTCTGTTGAGGTTTAGGTGAGGATTTTGGTTTGGAGGTGCTTGAGGAAACTGGTGATTGTTCCTTAACTTTGGATAAAGTAGCTTTTTTAGATGATTCTAACTTTTCACTCAGCTTCCCTACAAGTTCAGCCAACTGATCATATTTTGAGTCAGTGCTATCTGTTTTCACTTCAGTAGGGACTGAAGGTGTGGAAGTTTCAGAGGGAACTGAGGATTCAGTGTTTGGGACAGATGTGGGTCTTTTCAGGATTGTTCTCCCTAAACCTGATTTTACTTCGGGAGAGTGTAGTTGGTAAACAGCTGGGGTGAGGTCTGAACTAGGTGCAAAACCATGAAGGGCTTTTAGTGAAGGGAGTGGTAATTGAGATTCTGATTCAGACTCAGTGATGGACTCTGTTTGACTGGTTTCATCAGTGACCCCGAGCATACTTTTGATAGCCTGACTTTCAGGTTCCAAAATTTTACTAGTGTTGAAGTTAGGTAACTTGTTGTTTGTGTTGACTCTTTCAACCCAATCACTGGATTTTGGTTTCATTTCTTTTTCAAATGGTATACTAGCAGGCAAGAAGGCTTTTTCACTATGACTCTCACTTGAGGATTCAGTGAGCAGATCTTCTCCTAGTACTCTTTTCCTGGTACTAGGTGTGAGACTCACAATTTCATAGACTCTAGGGTTTTTAGTTGTCCAGCTTTCAATGACAGCCTTTTCTTTCTTAAGTTCTTCTTGAAGAGCATGGTTTTGTTTCACAAGTTCTGAGTTTTGAATTTGAAGTGTAACACTTTCAAGTTTGGCTTGTTTTAAAGCAAGAAGTTCATCTCTACACCTATTTAATTCAAAACTTAGTTTGTTATATTTTGAAAACAGATTTAACCTTTGCTCTTCAACATACTTAAGATCAACATTAATGTAGTTTAAGTAAGATTGCCAGTCAGAATCATCATCCATAGATAGTATGATATTTACCTTCCTTATGGTGATGTTGACCCATTCTTCATTTCTGGCATGACTTTTTCCAACTGCCAGCTTGTTATCTTCTGAGAGTGCCATCAGTGCACTGACATGAACTTCTTCATCATCAGAGGATACAGCTTCTTCATCCCAATCAAAAGTTTCAGCAACAAGCCCTTTGTTTTTAGCCTGAGAAGGTTTAGGGGCTTGGGGTAGCTGAGAGTTTGAGGGGACTGCCTCAAGAAGTGCAAGTTTGGCTTTAGCCTTTCTATACTTAGCTTCAAAGTCTTTTTGTGGAAATTTTTCAGTTTTGTTTTGAAATGATTGACTAGACTGAAGCATTTTTGGTTGAAACTTGCTAGTTCCTGAAGAGGGACTGGTTCCAGAAAACTTGTATGAGGGTTCTGAGGTAGTTTTTGAGAAACAATCTTTTGCAAAATGACCCTTTTTGCCACATTTAAAACACTCAGTGTTTTCATTAGCCTTAGTAGTTGATTTTTTTTGTTTCTTTTAATAAAATGTTTTGAGTTAGCAAGGAGTGCCCTTTCTTGAAATTCTAATTGTAGGTCATTAAGGTACTCCTCACTGGTTCTCTCATCATCAGAATCTTCTTGGAAATCCTGCACAACACCATTAGAATAGAAGGCAGTGGATATGGGTGCAATAGTCAAGGTCTTTTTGGTCTCTTGAGTCTTCTTTGAACTAGGGTATCTTCTAGAGATTAAGTTGTCTTCATAGACAAACTTCCCATAGATTTCAGGGAGCTCAAGATTTTGAATGTGGTTAGCATTTCTAAGACCCTGAGAGAAGTTTAACCACTTCTCAGGAAGACTATTGACAAAGCTAACATTGATCTCATGCTTAGACAGGGTGACACCATCATTGGTCAATTCATTTAGAAGGGTTTTGTATCTGGTGTAAGTCTGAGAGAGAGTTTCAGAGTCTTTAGCCCTAAAGGTGTTATACTTAAGTTTCAGGTCCATGATCCTGTTTTCCTTCGTATCTGAGGGACCCTCAAAGCTGTGAACCAAGTCAGTCCAAGTCTGTTTGGCAGTTCGACAGTTAATGACTGATTCCATTATATCGTCAGGAAGACATGATATAATGCTGCTTTTCAGGCGTTGGTCTTGATTGACCACCCTTCTCTCATCAGAAGTCCACTGAGCTTCAGGCTTGGGTAGGCCTTCAGCAATCTTAGGGACAAAGGGACCTTCATTAATATACTTAATGTAGTAAGGTTCCATTCCTGTTAAGTAGCAAAGCATACACTTTTTCCACTTATTGAATTTACCAACCTCAAGTCGGGGAGCAGTAGCATTATAGCTTCCTCCCTTTCTGTCGACTAGTTGGGGTACATCACTTTCAGCCATGGTAGGATCTTGATTTTAAAAACGTTTTGAACGGTTTATAAAACTTGTTTTATAAATCAAACCGCTCTGATACCACTTGTTGATCCCTATTACACTGATAGTAATAACTAAAGAGTTAAACTACTCGTGTTCCATGACTTAGTAATGTATTTAAACTTTGTTAAAAGATAAATGTAAACTAAAAAAAGCACAAGTTTTTCAACGTTTAATTCTATTTGCAATTAACAAAGAATTATACCCAAGTGTTTGTGGAATAACACTTAGGATTGAATGACAAGTATGGTATGACTCCTCACTAAACTTAAGCTAAGCTTAAGTAGCAACTAACTGAACCTACTGAGCTATCTCAGGGACTAGGTTGCTATTTAGAGGAGTAAAAGTTATTTGTGAATGTCTAAGCATTAAGTGCATAAACTTGTCAACTTTTACTCCAATTTATGATCCTATTTATACACAAGTAAAATTCAACCTTTATGATAAAGACAAAAGGTGACCTAAGCTAGTTAGGACAAAATACTTACGTATTTTGTCTCTGTTACAATAGGCTATTTTGGGTATAAGACAATACTGCTTTCTGAGGAGCAGTGATGGCACTGTCCTGACATTTTTCCTTTCAGGGAAAGTTTGACTTCAGGTTGATAAGGACTTCATCTTATTCATTTAAACGTTTCCTGCCTTGTCCCGCCTATTCTTCAGTCTTCAGGTCTTCAGTCTTCTGTCTTCGATCTTCAGTCTTTAGTTGTTGAGGAGTCTTGGGGTTCAGTGAGTTATTGTCATCACTCAATGAACCCATCACCTTCTTATTTGGCTTAGGTGCCACTCACTGATTTCTGCCTCACTGAATGGAGAGGCTTTCTTCTTAGACTCGTCCTAAGCATCCTGAAGGTGACTCACTGAGCAACTGTTTACTCAGTGACTTGAATGTTGTTAAAGGTTTTCTAACACTTAGATTATTTTCTATTCAAATCCTTGTTTAAAGAAGCTTGGATACTAAATGGACCCAACACTAAGGGTTTTCAAACTCTTTGAGCTCAAGGCAGCGACTAGTAATTTTTGCTCGTCGTCAAAGATTGGTGAGAGTGAATTTGGGAGTACCCATAGAGGTGTTGTTAAGAGTTTGGAATATCCTTTTGAAGAAATTCAGGTGGCTGTCAAACACGATAATAAACGTTTATTGTTGGTAAGCTTCTGTTCCTCAATTTAATTTCCTAGTTTGTGGGTTAAAATTTTCGCTAATGTTCTATCGGGTTACTATATTGTGTGATAATCTCTACTTTATTTATTTATTTATTTTTTATTTTATTTTATTTTGGTTAGGTAAGTCATTATACATATTATTAGGCTTTTTGCTAGCTTGTTAGTAACTTATTAGGAATATGCATTCAAGTTACTAAATGTTTTTGTCTAAATTTGGTATATGTGTGTGCTAGTTTTTGTGAAGATCCATTGATCTTGATTTTGTTGCAACAGAGGTAGGATGAATGGATAGCGACGGTGAAATACCTTGGAGAGATTAAGCATCCGAACCTTGTCAAACTAGTTGGTTATTGTGTAGATGACGAAGAACGGCTTCTAGTGTACGGGTATGTGCCTAGGAGAAGTATTAACGATCTTTTAAGATGGGAAACACCTCTCTCATGGACCACGAGACTTAAATTGGCTCAAGACGCTGCTCGTGCATTGGCATATCTACATGAAGGAATGAAATTTCCGGTATATTTACATCCCACCACACACGAAAAGAAAATGAGAGAGGAGAGATTTAGCATGCATGCTTACAAGACCAGTAACATTTTTTTCTTTTCTAGATTAATTATGGCGACTTCAAATCTACCAACGTTCTTCTAGATGATCAATGGAATGCTAAGATAATGGATTATGGAGTGTCTCTTTTACGCCCTCAACAATTCACCCATGCCCCAACTGGAGTAAGTCTTTTTGTTTAAGGTCAATTTCATCCAAGCATGTTTATACATCATTTTATTGATCACAAAATAGATTAGCATTTTGCTCAAAATGTAACAAGTAGTAGCATTAAACTTCGTTTTACAAAACCATCTTTCTAAACCCCGGAACTAACAATCTTAAAGCAATTTTGCAAGAACAATGGCTTCCAAGAATCTACAACAAATGTCTTGTGACATCGTTAAATTGGAACGCTTCGATGGTGGAGGCTTTAAACGTTGGCAAAAGAAGATGCAATTTCTTTTGGCAACTCTAAAAGTCTCTTATGTTCTTACCAAACCACTCCCCGTAGAAAGTGAAAATGAAACGCTGGCCGAAGCACATGATCGTCACAAGTTCGAGAATGATGACTTTATATGTCGAGGACATATCTTGAACGCAATGTCCGATCCCCTCTTTGATGTCTATCAAAATATTGCAACCGCAAAGGAACTTTGGAAAGCACTCGAGGAGCGTTATTTCAATGAAGATGCAACAAGTAAGAAATTCGTCGTTTCTAAATTTAATTCATACAAAATGACTGACTCACGTCCAATTATGGACCAAATGTATGAGATTGAACACATTCTAAGTTTATTCACACAAAACAACATGCAAATGGATGAAACTATCCAAGTTGCATCCATTATCGATAAATTGCCTCCTTCATGGAAAGAGGTAAAGAAAAATCTTAAACATCGTAAGGACGACATGTCCTTAAAAGACCTTGGAAAGCATCTTCTAGTTGAAGAACAATATCGTTTGGAAAATAAGACAAACGAAGACACGTCCAAGGTACATATGATGGAGGAAAAAGGAGAAACTTCCAAAGCCGGTGGGAAGTGGAAATGCTTTGAAAAGGAAAAGGGCAAATTCAAGAAGAACAAGAAAAAAGTGGTTTGTTACAACTGCAACAAACCGGGACACTATAAGCGAGATTGTCGCTCGTTGAAAAAGAAATCTAAAGAAGGAGACAAAGGAAAAGAAAAAGTTGACAACTTTGTGGCCATGATTTTCGAGGCATTCTCCCTCGAGGAAGACAAATCCTGGTGGGTGGACTCTAGCGCCACCCGACACGTGTGCAACGATGAATCCATGTTCAAAACGTATGAAGGTACAAACCAAATAATATACATGGGAAATCATGTGACTGCACAAGTGAAAGGAAAAGGACAAATTCAGTTGGCGTTCACTTCTGGAAATACCTTAACCCTAAAAGATGTCTTACATGTCCCTGATGTTCGCAAGAATTTGGTCTCCGGGTCAGCCCTCAACAAATACGGATTCAAGCTCGTCTTCAAAGCGGATAAATTCATCCTCTCAAAAGGAGGAAAGTTCGTTGGCCTTGGTTACCGTACAAATGGAATGTTTAAACTTAATATCAAAGATGTTGTTACTAGTAGTGTGAATGATGTACTTATGACTAAAATAAGTGATGCTAATGATGCATCCACTGATGTACCTATGAATGATGTTAATAAAATCTCTACTAGTTCTGTTTACTCTGATTCTTCCTTACTTTGGCATAGTAGATTAGGTCACGTCCATTTCAAACGTTTACAAAATATGGTTAAGTCTAACTTAATTCCCATTTTAAAAGATAAAAATCATACATGTCAAGCATGCATGCACACTAAGATAACTAGACAACCTTTTCCTAAAATACAAACAACTTCTAAGATTCTTGATCTAGTACATAGTGACGTATGTGATTTACATGCAACTCCATCTCTTGGATCGAAAAAGTACTTTGCAACTTTTATCGAAGATTATTCTCGATATTGTTACGTATATCTTTTACATTCAAAAGATGAAGTTCTTGGAAAATTTAAGATCTTCAAAACTGAAGTAGAACTTAAATGTGAAACCAAATTAAAGTGTCTAAGAACTGATAGGGGTGGTGAATATTATGACCCTAGATATTTTGAATCTACCGGCATCATTCACCAAGTTACGGCTCCGTACACACCACAACAAAATGGTATTGCGGAAAGGAAAAACCGTACACTCATGGACATGGTCAATTCTATGATGTCATACTCTGGGCTTAACTCTGAATTTTGGGGAAAAGCATTGTTAACCGCATGCTACATACTCAACCGAGTTCCAAGTAAAAGGAGTGATAAAACTTCATATGAGTTATGGAACAAACGACCACCAACGTTACATTACCTTCGGATATGGGGCTGTCGAGCAATAGTTCGATTACCTGAATCCAAGAAAAGGAAATTAGGAGACAAAGGTATTGAATGCATATTTTTGGGTTATGCCCAAAATAGCAAAGCATACAGATTCATGGTAATAGAACCAAATGATTTAATATCAATTAACACTATCATTGAATCTAGAGATGCCAAATTTGACGAGCAAAGGTTCAAAACAATTCCTAAGGCACATGAACTTTCTAAAGAAATAGTGTCTACGGAAATTCTGATGAATAGTGAAAGGGAAGACAATGATTCAAATATGGATCAACAAGTTCAAGAACCTAGAAGAAGTAAACGTCAAAAAAGGCAACGAACCTTCGGACCTGATTTTGAAATGTATCTAGTTGAGGGAGATCGAAATGATTCGACACGAGTATATCCAATTATTTATAATTTGGATGAAGATCCCAAAACATATTCAGAAGCTATGAAGTCTCATGATTCTTCTTTTTGGAAAGAAGCTGTAAATGATGAGATGGACTCTATCTTAGGGAATAATACTTGGACACTTGTCGACTTACCACCTGGTAAAAGTGCTATCAAAAGTAAATGGATTTTCAAAAGTAAAATTAGAATTGATGGCACAGTGGAAGAATTCAAGGCACATTTAGTAGCCAAGGGTTTTACGCAAAAAGAAGGACTTGATTACTTTGACACATACGCTCCTGTTGCACGAACAACAACCATTAGAGTTTTGATTGCCTTAGCTTCCATATATAAACTCGTGATTCACCACATGGATGTCAAGACAGCTTTCTTGAATGGTGAATTAGAAGAAGAAATATATATGGAACAACCCGAGGGCTTTGTGATACAAGGACAAGAAAATAAAGTTTGTAAACTTATTAAGTCCTTGTATGGATTAAAACAAGCTCCTAAACAGTGGCATCAAAAATTTGATCAACCAATCTTATCTAATGGTTTTAAGATTAACCAGTCGGATAAATGTGTCCATAGTTGGTTTGTTAAAGGAAAAGGTGTGATCATCTGCCTATACGTAGATGATATGCTAATATTTGGAACTGATCTTGAACAAGTGCAAAACACTAAGAAACTTTTATAAGAAAACTTTGATATGAAAGACTTGGGAGAAGCTGATGTCATTCTTGGCATAAAAATCCTTAGAAATGAAAACAAACTTATGATATCCCAGTCTCATTATATAGAAAAAGTTTTGAAACGCTTTAACAAATTTGATTGTTCACCTGTAAGTACTGATGCGTGGTTTTGCGACCTTACAACAGGTTTTACCTCTCGAGGGATCTCAAGAGGCTTACAACCCCACCAGGCAGTGTACCTGACCAATGTAGTATAGTGTAGTGGTAAGTACGGGGGATTGATCGTTCTCCACAGGGAATAGTGTCGTTAGGATTGAAAAACTACTCTAATAGGTCTAAGGGTGAGGGAAGATTCTTTTTGTATTTTTATGTTTTTATGAAAGCAAGTAAAATCTCGGGTTTGAAAGAGTGGGCGGAATTAGTTGCTAGTCAACTAACCCAAATAACTACAAATGCAAATAAAATAAATAACTGAAAATGAAAAGAGTTGTGAAACTTATGTGGAGAGAAATGTGTTTACTTAGATTTCCTTACTCCCTAACTATCTTTTACCGGTTGATTAGTGTGTATTAATTGCGTGGATGACGGGTGTATTCCTTAATACCAATCGTGGGGTGGCGTACGTACTTCCCCAACTCTACAAGCTCCTACTTCACTCCTATGTCGAGCCGGCTAGGAAGCTCCTAACATGGGATCACTAGAAATCGCTCATGCATTAAATACAACCATAAAAACCTTAGTACGCATTGGTTCATGTTTCTTAAGACGTTCAAGCAAATTACCGAATAGGAAGTTAGCCAGTTTTCTTAAGCCTAACATCGATAAACAATCATCCAATACAATTAATAACACACTAACAACTAATAATCAATAGTTAGGTTTCATTAGATCTAAGCAAACACAAGATAAATCTAGCCTAGCATGTTAATTAAAAGACAAGAACAAGATATAATCAAACAACACATAGACATATTGATTGATTAAATGATAACTTATCTTCAATTAAACATGGGAGATCCAAGGGTATGAAAACCCTTAAAAATGGCAGAAATTCGTCTTAGGGTTTCTCCTCACAAAGTTGCACACTAATGACAAAAAATTGCAAAACTATATATAGAGTTTAAGGGCTGACGGCGTCACGTTATGGATCTTGACGCCGTCACCTCGCCGTGTCTAGGGTTCCCGGATGGCCTTCTTGACGCCGTCCCTCTTTAGCCCTCCAAAATCCGCTCTGGCCTATCAAGGCTTAACGCCGTCAGAAATGAGCTTGACGCTGTCTCTCGTTAAGTTAAACCGTGATGGCCTTGATCACTTTAAAGGGTGACGCCGTCAGAAATTCATTGTAAAATTCTCTGGCTTACTCATGTGTATTTTTCATGTCCACCTCTTTTGCCAAGCCATGACGCCGTCAAGAGCAATACTTGACGCCGTCAAAGGTACTTTTCCAGCCGATTTTGAGACTTTGTCGTTTTCTTCACTTTTATGCTCCAAAAACGTCCAAAATGCTTCCTTTTCCAGATTTCTTCTCCAGAGTACCTAAAATGACAAAAGGAACGATTTTGGGCAATATTTGATCAAATAAATACGATTTAGGGCTTAAATGACCCCCTAAAAGCGGTACACTTTTCGCTTCATCAAATACCCTTACACTTGAGATTTGCTTGTCCTCAAGCAAATGCGCTTTTATTCTAATCAAAATACAAGTTAGGGGTCATTTAATGCTAATATAAAAGTAATTACAACAAATAATCGTTCCACTTTAACCATAATAAGCACGGAGATTACAAACTAGCACCTCACAAGTAGTGTTTAGATACTCACATCTCTCAGGTGTCATCAAAATAAATCTCATAAATGAAAACGGATAATATCTCTCACTACCTGTCATAGCAAATAGATTACCATAGGCTTGGGAAAGGATCAAAAACCTCCTCCACTAGGCGTAAGCACCTAAGATAAACTATCAAAGAGGGCTTTTACATGGGTTATAACATGAGGTGTAGGGATATGATAAACACGGTTTTGTTGGATAAGGGATATTTTACTGGTGGCGAGTTAAAGATCTTGATTAATTACATGTACAATATGGCGTTGCTAAGCCAAGACTAGACTCGACTTAAGCTAAAAACAAAATAACAAAAACATAAAATAAACATAAAATGAAACGGGATGGTAGTCCGTATGTTTTTTTCTATTTTTCTTTTTCTCATTTCTTTTGTATTTTTCTTGATTTTTTTTATTTTATTTATTTTATTTTTTTTTTGATTTTTTTTTAACATACACTCTTGCCCTACCATCCAAAATAATACATCATAGGGGCGTTGCATTCCCCTTACACTTGAACTTTTACATAACTTTACAAATAACTATTCTAATGACTCGAATTAAGATAATCGAAACACTTGGAGTACTTTTTTAAAATATTTAGCACATATGGGGGTAATAAATGATGTTCTTCCCCATTACTCCATTACACTAGTACTTTACCCAAAAGTCCCAATCGTCCCAAAACAATATGTACAAGGATATGACTCGACTTAGCAACCATGTAATCAATTAGATAATTAACTTGGGGTTTAAAAAAATGTTGTCACAATAATGCACTAAAAATGAGTGCATACAAGGTAGGCTAAGGCGATTTGGGTGTACATTTAAGTGGGGTGTAAACAAATTCTTCCTTTAAGTAAAATGCTTAAAGGTCGAAACGAAAAGATAGGCTCTGAGGGGTGTACTAGGGGTATCGTGTACCAAAAATGAGTACAACGCAAAGGGTGTGGGAGAATTACTTGACCAATGTAGCCAATGTAATTATAACAAAAACACAGGTGTAAAACAATGGGTTAATCCTAATGCCTCTTATCATGTAGTAAATCTAACTACATGAATGTAGTCTCACTTGTGGCCTCGGAATGGTCCTAACGCAAGTTCTAGAATCTAAGTGCTACCGGTACACACATCATAGCATAAATACTTTTCCTACCAATTCTAGGGACGAACCTCACATATTTGGGGGTGGAAAATTTTTTAGTGGTACGGTTTTTGTGCTAGTCATATAACTCCTATCCGTGAGACACTCATTAAGATCAAAGTTTCACTCCTATATGTTGTAAAAAAATTTAAATTTGGCACTAAAATTGCCCTAACAGGTATTTCTCTCAGTTTTATTACGCATCTACCATTAAACAAACAAAAATCAAGTGCACTTGTATTCTCTAAAGTATCGTATTTTTACCCCCCCCCCCCCTTACACTTAAGATGAACATTGTCCCCAATGTTCAAATAACAAGATGTAGAAGTAAATAAGGTAAACAAATGAAATCAAATACTCCCCTGAATCGCTCGGTGGATAAAGGGTAACATGGTTAAATCTTCTTCCAAGAGAATGTAGAAGCTCCAAGACTAAAGCATCGCCAAAAGCTTGATTCCACATACAACTCCTTGTCCAAAATAACCTGTTAAACCTGAGAAAACAAACACGAAAACCTGCATAACATCGGCGGGATAAATTCTATATAAGGATATAATGCTTGTGGAATGATAATTTTGCAGATTCCTGGAGATTATAAGTTAGAGATTTAATAAAAACTTTTTATGAAAACAAAACTTTCAAAAATTTCAGAAGATTAAAACCTGACGCCGTCAGGTTGTAAAGCCTGACGCCGTCAGAAATGATCTGACAGAATTCTCATGTTAAGTTTCCGGAAAATTTCTGGAAAAACCTATACCTTACTTCCTGGAAATCCTGCAAAATATCATTATGACTCGATACAAGCATTTGACTCAAACAAATACTAATATGTATGTTAATTTAATATTATTACGATTCATGTTCATTTGTTCTAATAAACCGATTTGGATTTCCCTTACACTTAACTTTTGCAAAATACCTTTATATGTAGTTAAGACGAAGTTAAAAACAAGATAAAGCATTTTCACAATTTAGTTTTGAACATGAATCAATAATAATAAAAATTAAACATACATACGGAAACAAATAAAATCAAACAAACAAACAAATAAACACACAAAGCAAATAAAACTTGCATGCAATAAAGAAAACAAAGTGTCACAAATGTTTAAAGGCCAAAAGATGCCAAATCCTAAACTATTACAGACCAAATTGTTCCAAAATATACAACCATAGATTAAATTGTTCAAACATTATAATATCAAATCAAATCATCACTGGGGTGGGGGACCTTGGCGATAGTCATAGTTAGGAGGGAGGTGCCCGTAATACCCATATGGTGGGTAGTCCTGCTCACGTCCAGGGAAAGGGTCGATCTGCAGGTGTGGGTCCAACTGATCACGCGTAGATAAATGCTGCATCTGAAAAACAGTGTGATCATACATCCAGTCGAACCTCTCGTCCACCCGGGTCCTCCAAGTATCAACCTGGCCCATCCATGCCCCCTGGTGAGCCTGCCAATCCCCTCTGCTCATGTGCCGGTAGTAATCTGCTGTACCAGCCTCATAACCCCCATGTTGCTGCTGCTGATGCTCCTCCTCCTCATCATCCCCACCATCATCATTCTCAGCTCCGTCTGGATGATACCACATAAAGGTCCCATCATGCATCTCCATAACCACCTCCATCTGCTTCAGCGACCTAACCTTCACTGTCCTGCATGCATCACCACCACTCAAATACCTCATGACCTCGGGCTTGAGGACTCCATAGGATCGGGCCAACCGGGTGATAAACATCCCACCATAAATCATATCTCCTTCCCTTTCCCCAACTCCACCATTCAGAAAGCTAGCTACCCAAAATGGGATGTTGCAGTAAACCTCATCTGAGTAAATGGTGTACAAATAGAAGAGGTCTGAAGCAGTGACGCGGTGGTGAGAGCTGTGGCGCCCTGTCAAGCTGTAGGTGAGACATCTATGGGTCAACCTAACTCTAGGCTCCCTGATTTGAGATGCCACAGTAGTCGAGGTGTACACACCATCCCTAATAGTTGGCCAGAACATGGAACATCTAAAATCATTCCTCATTGTTTCTCCATGCAACAACCTAGGCATGAACCCTGCTTGAGTGGTTTCATGCTGACTGTACAACCCAAGTCTCCATCCAAACTCAGTAACCGAGCATGTCCTAAGCTCACCCCCAGCCTAAAATAGATTGTGGTCCTGCCCACATCAGTCCTTGCCTCGGCCATGTCAAAGTGAAAAGTGGCAAAGAACTCACGTACCAATTCGTCATAGACCGGCTCTTGAATTCTAAACAGGTTTTCCCACTGAGGGCCGGTAAATTCATCCGTCTGAAAGCTTTGGAGAAAGGTTTGCTCAAGACCTTCCCTCCTCAAAAAGCTCCAATCTACCACGGCCCCATTTTCAACTTTATGTTGTAGCAAGTGGGTGTATTTAGTTGTGGCAACATCGTCATCGAAGACACCCCAACTGAGGACCGTGTCGCCAAAGTTCTCTTGTTGAGATCTAGAAGAACTCCCTCTGCTAGGTCTTTGACGCTTACTCATTATCTGGAACAAAGCAAGGAGGAACAAAAAGAGTTAATTTGTGAATCAAAGAATTGGTTGAGCATCAGACAAGTCTGATGCCGTCACCCTTTGCTAGGTGACGCCGTCAGGTTCGACCAAATTCAAATCCAAAATTACGAGGGAAAAATCAATATTCAAACTTCAAGCTTATAAACCAAACGCCCCTTTTTACAGCAAAATGGGTGATTGGATCATAGGTTATGGTTCAAATTCGTGGCCACCCAATTAGTGAATAAACCCATTTGATTGCCAATCATCAAATGCTTTAATCATTGCTAAATAACACTAATTAAAGGCATTATGAGTTCTAGGCATGAATCAATCCTAGGGTTTCATGAGTTGGGGGTTTTCGAAATTTAAGAATCCTATGAGTAATTAAAGCGAAAAGAATGAATAAGAATTACTTACCACGTGGAGATTGGTAACGAAATTCGGTGAATTTGACCTTGAAAATTCGTGGGTGGGGTTGGAGTGGATATGGTTTGTGGGGTTTGTGATGAAAGTGATGGAAGTAAAGTTATTATTGCTGTGCAGACGGGGTGACGACGTCACGTTCATAGTCTGACGCCGTCAGACCAGCGTAATTTACCACTTTGTGCCAGTTTACAAATGAGCCCCTTGTACTTTAAGGGAGCAGCTAGTCAGGGTCAATAACCCTGATAGCTAGTCTCGTTAACAAGTTCCTCCTGGGTCAAATATTTTGTTACTGTCACGGGATGTAGTAAAATGTTGGAAAGGGCCGGTTGACGTCTCATTCAGGTTCCAATTTCCATCACGGCAGGTATTCAGGGAGTGAGAGGAACTTTTCCAGGGGGTTTTCGAAATGAGGGTGTGCTTTAATTGAGTTCTTCTCACACCTGGCTTAAAGCCAAAAGATCGTTTCCTAGCTTCATGAAAGTTAGGGAGCGTGACAACCATGCTTCCCACGAAAATGCTATGATCTTGAGAATTCTCTTTCTCGCGAGGGGATCCAAATGGATAAGAGGGTTTTAAAGGTGAAGGCTCGGGGAGAGGGGTTTCATCATCCCATTCGTTGTATGGTTCATTAGGGACCGGGAGTTCAGAGATCTTCTCGATCTTTTTGTGTGAAGCTTCTTCCCTAATTTTCTCCTTTATTCTCGCGATAAATTTTTCTGCTAGTTCCATGAACATATCTTGGGTGTTTTTCAATTGAGTCTCTAATTCCTGGATCCGTCTCTCTTGGTTGTTCACGAAAGTTAGCATTATCCCTTCAAATTCATCTTGTCGTGAGAATTGATGAAACGTATGTTTACCAATTGTGTTCACACACTCATCGGGATTTTCATCAGCCGTAGGTGTCTCAGCTTTCATTAATCTCTCAACCTGCCTTTTTATGTTTTCAAATAGCTGTTCTTGGGTTGCACTCATGCAATTTAAAATCCCTTCTTCCGAGAACGTTGAGTCTTTCCATTCTTCTTCTTCGTACTGTGCTAAGTCCTCAATGACTTCCCAGCACTTATCGACACTGAGCCTGCTCAGCCTTCCATTGGCAGCGTAATCTATGGCTCTTCTAGTTTGATGGTTTACGCCATCATAAAATAGTTGGATTTGTAGCCAAGTATCCATGCCATGGTGAGGGACTTTTTGGAGTAAGTCCTTGAATCGAGTCCATGCCTCGTAGAGGGTTTCGCCTTGACGTTGTTGGAACATCAAGATATCATTCCTTAGCTTGGTAGTTCTTCCTGGTGGGAAAAACTGAGCAAGGAAACGAGTGGTGAGATCATCCCAAGAGGTGATGGATCCTGCGGGTAGACGCTCTAGCCATTGACTAGCTTGGTCCCGCAGAGAGAATTGAAAGAGACGCAGTCGGGTCGTCTCTCGAGTGGCAACATCAAGGTCTATGGAATCAACGATTTTGAGAAAGTCCTTGAGATGTTGGTTAGGATCTTCGGAACGAAGTCCATGGAATGCGCATCCGCTTTGCACCAACCGGATGGTGTCGGATCGCAAGGGTGTGACATTGGCTCCTTGAGTGAGCTCAATGGTGTTTCGATAGCCATGGTGGCTAGGACGGGAGTAGTCTCCTAAGGTACGGGCTCTAGGAGGTGGGTGTTGTTGTGGTGGTGGGTTGTTGGGATCAAGGATATTACCACCTTCCATGATGTCGGATGGTAATGGTTACGAACAAAGAAACGAAGAAAAAAGATAGACTAAAGAAAACCTAGAAAAATAAAATAAAAATCTCACTAGAAAGGAATCTAGTGAGTAGACCTAATAAAATAAAAATTCAACCTAAACAATAACTATTCCCCGGCAGCGGCGCCAAAAACTTGATGCGTGGTTTTGCGACCTTACAACAGGTTTTACCTCTCGAGGGATCTCAAGAGGCTTACAACCCCACCAGGCAGTGTACCTGACCGATGTAGTATAGTGTAGTGGTAAGTACGGGGGATTGATCGTTCTCCACAGGGAATAGTGTCGTTAGGATTGAAAAACTACTCTAATAGGTCTAAGGGTGAGGGAAGATTCTTTTTGTATTTTTATGTTTTTATGAAAGCAAGTAAAATCTCGGGTTTGAAAGAGTGGGCGGAATTAGTTGCTAGTCAACTAACCCAAATAACTACAAATGCAAATAAAATAAATAACTGAAAATGAAAAGAGTTGTGAAACTTATGTGGAGAGAAATGTGTTTACTTAGATTTCCTTACTCCCTAACTATCTTTTACCGGTTGATTAGTGTGTATTAATTGCGTGGATGACGGGTGTATTCCTTAATACCAATCGTGGGGTGGCGTACGTACTTCCCCAACTCTACAAGCTCCTACTTCACTCCTATGTCGAGCCGGCTAGGAAGCTCCTAACATGGGATCACTAGAAATCGCTCATGCATTAAATACAACCATAAAAACCTTAGTACGCATTGGTTCATGTTTCTTAAGACGTTCAAGCAAATTACCGAATAGGAAGTTAGCCAGTTTTCTTAAGCCTAACATCGATAAACAATCATCCAATACAATTAATAACACACTAACAACTAATAATCAATAGTTAGGTTTCATTAGATCTAAGCAAACACAAGATAAATCTAGCCTAGCATGTTAATTAAAAGACAAGAACAAGATATAATCAAACAACACATAGACATATTGATTGATTAAATGATAACTTATCTTCAATTAAACATGGGAGATCCAAGGGTATGAAAACCCTTAAAAATGGCAGAAATTCATCTTAGGGTTTCTCCTCACAAAGTTGCACACTAATGACAAAAAATTGCAAAACTATATATAGAGTTTAAGGGCTGACGGCGTCACGTTATGGATCTTGACGCCGTCACCTCGCCGTGTCTAGGGTTCCCGGATGGCCTTCTTGACGCCGTCCCTCTTTAGCCCTCCAAAATCCGCTCTGGCCTATCAAGGCTTAACGCCGTCAGAAATGAGCTTGACGCTGTCTCTCGTTAAGTTAAACCGTGATGGCCTTGATCACTTTAAAGGGTGACGCCGTCAGAAATTCATTGTAAAATTCTCTGGCTTACTCATGTGTATTTTTCATGTCCACCTCTTTTGCCAAGCCATGACGCCGTCAAGAGCAATACTTGACGCCGTCAAAGGTACTTTTCCAGCCGATTTTGATACTTTGTCGTTTTCTTCACTTTTATGCTCCAAAAACGTCCAAAATGCTTCCTTTTCCAGATTTCTTCTCCAGAGTACCTAAAATGACAAAAGGAACGATTTAGGGCAATATTTTACAAATAAATACGATTTAGGGCTTAAATGACCCCCTAGAAGCGGTACACTTTTCGCTTCATCAAGTACTCCATTCGAAGTAAGCTCCAAATTAAGTAAGAACACCGGTAGGATGGTTGCTCAAAATGAGTATGCTAGGGTTATAGGTAGTTTGATGTATGCTATGACATGTACTAGACCTGATATTGCATATGCAGTAGGAAGATTAAGTAGGCATACTAGTAATCCTGGAATACAACACTGGGAAGCTGTAAATAGAGTATTTAAATATTTAAAGAAAACCATGGATTTTGGTTTGGAATACAGCGGGTATCCTTCAGCATTAGAAGGATATACTGATGCAAGTTGGATAACCAAGCAAGAAGACTATGCATCCACAACTGGTTGGATCTTCAAACTTGGTGGAGGTTCTGTATCTTGGGGATCCAATAAACAAAGTTGTATATCCGACTCTACTATGGTGGCTGAATTTGTAGCATTGGCTTCTTGTTGTAAAGAAGCAGAATGGTTAAAGGACTTGTTAATTAACATACCATTGTGGCCAAAACCGATGCCGCCTATTTCTATACATTGTGATAGTCAAGCCACACTATCAAGGGCATATAACAATGTATACAATGGTAAGTCCAGACACATTGGACTTAGACACATACAAGTCAATTAGTTGATAAATGATGGGGTGATCACCGTAAGCTTCTTACATTCAAATAAGAACTTGGCAGATCCTTTTACAAAAGGACTACCTAGATAATTGATTAAGAGTACTTCAAAGGGGATGGGACTCAAGCCCACCTATAAGTAGTCACCCATTATGGAACCTTGACTTAACGCTTGGTACTTCACCAAGTCTTTAGATCAAGCAAAAGTACATCATCCGAACGTGACTGAAGTTTTGCAAAAAATGTTAAATCCATCCCAGGGTTAGCAAAACTTGGAACCGTAATGTAAATAAGGTTGAAAACAGTTCTTAATGGAATTATAACACACATTGTGTTAGGGTATTTTAGTTACGGGAATACTCTTGATAATGTCCACCTATCTGAATGTGGAAGTGAGGCCGCTTCCTATGAGTTAAGGGCTTGACTCTATAGCATTCTGAGAAACCAAGATAAGACCAATGGCCAGTATAATTGGGTCAGCTCAAAGTGGATTGAATGAATGAGCGGAAGGATATGTATGAGGCATTTCCGTCTAACATATAAAGGTAGATGGTTCAATGACTATGGTTCAACCACTCTATTCCTAGTTAGGCTTGAGCGCTTTCACTACGTAAAGATTCAAGGTGTAATATTCCATCTTTACTTATGCATAACACCCCCGGGGATTTCTGAATCGGGTTAGGTCTTATGTGTCTTTTTAAAAACTATGTCTATTTTGAAAATGGTGGGGGATTGTTAGGTATTATTTTCAAAACAACATAAGTCAATTTGTTTTGAGTCTTAGGAAGAAAATAATTAGTTTTGTTGTGTTTTGGTGTTGTCCCACGATATGGCTATTAGCGACAATTTTTTTGTCACAAAGTCGTCGCTAATGAACCATCATGTCATTAAGACGCGCCTATTCGTCAAAGGTGGCGGTTATTTCTGTTAAAAGGGTGTATGTCATTAAGACGCACCTATTCGTCAAAGGTGGCGGTTATTTCTGTTAAAAGGGTGTCCCTGAATGAACCATCACGACTGTTTCAACTTTATTTTTTAGCGACGGTTATTTCTGTCGCTAAGTCGTTGCTAATTGATAAGTTGTGACTGTTGGGTGTAACAGAAGCGTCGCTAAGACCAAATAAAGGGGTATTGTGACTCTTCTAAGTGTCACCATTGTGCCTATATAAAGGGTGACGAATTTGCCATTTTGGATCATGAAAAACCATAAAAATTCACACCAAAACCTTTCTTGCAATATACCCGATTGCTATAAATAATAGTGCTATAGAACTATTATTTGTAGTATCTTGAAACCCCCGATAACTCGGTAGTTCATCCGGATTATCACCACCATCGTGTAGTGTTGATAATTGCTACATACGTTGCTTCATTGTATCTTGCGAGGCAATTCGTCGGTAACCCAAAACACGATTGTTCAAAAGAACGGTGGGGGCGAAATTGCTTTAAGGACAGAGAGAACTCGCCTTGAAGTAACAAGTAGTAGCATTAAACTTCATTTTACAAAACCATCTTTCAAAACCCCGGAACTAACACTACAGGATCTTCCTGTATGAACTTGTAACGGGTAGGCCTCCATTGGATAAAAACCGACCTGAGAAAGAGCAAGAGCTTCTAGATTGGGTGAAACCGTACCTAGGATCAAAAAGTTTATGTTTAATCATTGATCTAAGAATCGAAAGTAATTACTCACTAAAGTCAGCTCAAAAGCTGTCCATGATAGCCAATAAGTGCGTGTCTAAAAACCAAAGGTCGATGCCAAAGATGAGTGAAGTCCTTGAAATGGTTAATCAACCCACGGGTTCCATCACAAGCAACCAATCAACCATCTCTTACGAGTCTGGTCCAAGTGCTTGATATGAAGTTGAAGAAATGTTAAGATGTACTAGAAATGTTCAAATGGACTCGTTGCGAAAGGCCTTTGGCCGAACGGTATAAAGTGACTCATCAAAACGGTATAAATTGACTCATCACCCAAAAAGTTGTGATTTTAGGTCTCACTAGAGAGATATGTAATATAATATTTGTGAGATAAGTAGTATAAGCTTTAAAAAAATTGCCATTAAAAAATTAAGAAGTGTTAATATATACGCAGGATATTGAATTTTGCATTTTTGTCACTTAGGTAATGGAACTTTTTTTTTTTTGTTCACACAGGTCAATGACTAATTAAACACGACATATGATTCGTTGAAATTATAAAAACTATACATGAAAATTTTATAAATCAAGACACGAGGTTACTTAACTTATCACATGGTATGTGCTCAGCAGCACAGGTCACTTGTATTAACAATGAAATTATTGAACAGTGATTTAAATGTCATTTACTATACGTTCAATGGCTCAATCTATACTACTTAAAGATTGAGTGACTAAATTTAATGTGGAAGAGTGAATGTGCACAAAAAAAAGTACCTTACAACATACTTAAAGCCACTCAAGATTAATGTGGAGTAGTATTAGAGTTAATGTGTAGTCTTAAAGAAATGAAAATAAGAAAACCAAAAGAACCATTAATATAAGAAAACCAAAAGATTATAAACCCTCCATCTCTTTGCCTCCCATGAGTTACAACTTACAAGCAAATCATTCTAAACCATTATATAAAGAGTTCATGGCTGCAGAAGTTGGAAGCGCGAGTTGTGAATTGCTCTTGGACGAGCTCAAGTTGGAGGCCACTGGTATATTCTTAATTTACAAAGTTTCGAGAGGTATTAAATTAGTATTTAAATATGGTTTGATTATTTGTTATAGAAGTGGAGTTGGTTTGTATAGTTCAAGGTCTATTTCCTCCCAAACACATTTCATTCTAGTGTAATACTCACTAATTGAGTGCCCAGACTGCACAATATCATAGGTTTCCCTATTCAATTTATACTTCCTAGATCCATTACTCAAGGCAAACCTCTTTTCCAATTGAATCCAAATCTCATATGCAGTTCCAATGAACATTATTGACTTAGCTATTAACTCAGACACAAAAGCCATCAACCAACTGGTCACAATATTATTACAAGTTTCCCATTGTTCAGAAAGAATAGGATCAGGAGACCTAGGAACAGTACCTCTTATGAACCCTAGTTTTCTCTTTGTTGACAATCCGATCTCAATAGACCTCCTCCAAGAACGATAGTTCTAAGCACCTACTAACTTTTCTTGAATAGCTAGTGAACCAGGACCATCGGAAGGATGGAGAAACAATGGATTCTGAACATAATTGGTATCAACACCACCTTGCCCTGATGTATTATCAGGATTACTCATTTTATTATATTATTTTTTTTTTTTTTGGTTTTGCGGAAGCACAATTAACAACAATCAGACAATCGCACTTGAAATTGAATCAATTATCGCAATAATCAATCAATTAGGTCAAATTAGAATCAAGAATTAAAATCAAGATTCAACCTAATGTTAATAATAGTATTGAAACACGAATTTAGCGATAGAAATGATGGTAAATCTTGTTATTCAGCTCTGATACCATGTGTACTAGAATAACAAGATACAAGAAACACACAGTGAAGGTAAGAATTTGGTGAAAAGTTTATTGGATTAAATGAATTAATAGAACAGTAATTACAAACATTTAAATTGGGGTTCTAACCGCCTTTCCCTAAAATGTTTACAACTACATCCCTACACTTTGACTTATGTATAAAATTGACCCTGAACTATACTAGCCAACTCCACTTCTATATCAGCTGTTCCTTCATGCTATTTCAGTTCATTTATGTCTTTAGAGAGAGTGTAGTAATGTTGTATAATCATGCATTTCATGCAATTGAAAATTGAAATAAATACATCAGTTTAAAATCCAACCTTCATATATGTTAATGAATGTGTAATCCAATGGTACATTAATTAGATAGAGTTAGAGGATAATGAACCTTTTAGATGTTAGACAACGATTCAAACTGTGTGCAACGCAGTAAACCCGAAAAAATTGTAAATCTACCTAAAATTAACAGAATCCTACCGAAGCAGCCCAAGTTATACATTGTTGTATATTTTAGCCTCAGTATCACGATAACAACTCGGCAATTTACTCAAATATTATGCAGTAAACAATTACATACAATTTGTGCAACGAACAGGTTTGTAAAACCTCGTTGAAAAAAAAGATAATAAATTTAACTTAATAAAAACTCGCGAGAGAACAAAAATGAAGTCGAAAGTAGGTCAGCTAGCAGCTCTTAAATCTTGTTAATTTGAGTGTGTATTTGTATCAAACCAACTTACGGGTTCAATTTTGTAAGGCCTCCACCCATCCAAATTTACGAGGTTCAAAAGTGTAAGGTTCCATAGCCGTCCAAATTTGTAAGGTTCTCCAACCATGTAAATCAATGTGGGTTCAAATTTGTCAAAAAAAAAACACGGGTCGTTCTTAGGTTCACCACCCAGTCCTAACTGTTGGAGACCCGATGCAAATAATAAAAAACGGTTGTTATGTGAAAACCGCTTATGAACAAACCTTTTTGAATCGGTCTGAAATATGCTTTATACAGACGGGTGCAAACAATATAAACCGGTCCAAAATATGTTAACGTAAAGACCTCTCAGTTTCACAGAAAAAAATGACCTTTTTAAATGTTTGTATGCTGTGATCATCTGTTTCGTTAATTTTTTGGTTTTGAACGTTGAAGTTTATGGTGAATTTGGCATGCTCACCAAGTGTTTGATGAAAGTCCTAAGCTAAGAAATTAGTCGAAAAATGATTGCTTACAACTGTCGGGTTTCTATTATGTGATTTGATCTACAAACAATCAATACGGACTATGTAAAATTGATTATTGTAACTCTAAATAAGCAGAATCACTTGCATTATACCATAACGTGGTTTCTGCGTCTTGAGAACAAAATGATCTGATAGCTGCTTTTTGAAACAAGATGCCAAAGACCCTTCCGCTACGCCATTATTCAAAAAGATGTTTTTGCTTATTAACGAACTTCTGTTTCCCTTATTCTTTTGATGCTTGCAGTCGATATTGGAGACAAATGGCCAGGTTTCAAGTCTATAAAGTTACTTGGAGGTAGCTTCTTGATGTGGATTAACAGGTTTTATCGTTTTACTGTCTTCTTTTCGCAGTCTAACTACTAAATAATTTGCACAAGACTAGTAACAATATAGATCTTAATCTTCAAAGCCTTGATAAGAACTTATGTCATGATATCAGGAGCCGAATTTTAAAGGGAGGCACTGATTTCTCCTTAGCAAACATAACAAAGGTCAGTTTTAAGAATTGAGTGATGTATAGCAACAAGTTTATGAAAGAGGAATCCGCATGACATTTCTTGACTGTTTTTATAGGCGAATGTGATAACTGCTAACTTGGAAGGAGGATTTTTTTACACGGAACGCTTCATTTAAAGGATTGGTCATAGCAGGCGCAGGTACAACTAAATTCAGTTTTTTGGACGAAAAAAGTAGTTCTATTAATTCTTCAACTCAGGTTGAAGACTGCAAAACACAAACTATCGTCGTTTTCTGTTCTAAGACACTTTGTTATTCTGCATATATAGATTTAACAGATTCCCTTCAAAGAGAAGATCAAAAAGAATATCTTCGTAAAATCGCTGAGGGGTAATCTTATAAACTACCGGTTCAGATTAGGCTCTCTTTTTTGTAATATATATATATTTCTTTGTTGCTTTTTTAATTCAGGTTTTCCACCCTTTGGCGGATGTTGTGATTTACATATTGATTCATTTATGTTTTTATTTGATGTAGAGGTCTTTTGAAGTTCATATGGAAGATACACGAGCAAAAGAAGAAGAGATTTTGAAGCGGAGAAAGAACTCAAACTTGTTGTTCGGTCATATGTAGGAATTGATTTGGGATCACCTTAACATGTGTGTACATCATTCACATCTTTTGGATGCATTATCCACTTAATGTATGGTTTTATACAGCATTGGTTAAATCTGTGATATATGCCATTAATTTGTATAGGCAGTTTTCTTAAGCAATCCCAAACAGTCCCGATAAGTAGTTCTAATAAGCAATCCCAAACAGTCCCGATAAGTAGTTCTAATAAGCAATCCCAAACAGCCTCTATATAATTGTATGGGCTGTTTGATATTGCTGTTCTTACAAGGTTGGTTTGGGATTGGTTACTGAAACCACCCATTTAACTGGTCTCTGTTTTTATACCCTTTAGACCATCTCTGTAGTAGTGACGATTATTATATACAAAGAAATTATATATACAAACAGTTATATATGTTTAATAACGTGACAAAATGCATTTGTTTTCATTGGATCCATGGTAAATATCTTCAAAATTCGGTGGCCAATGTCAAATCACGTGATAGAGAATGTTCCGTGGAAGTATAGTACTTAGCGATTAGATTTCTATAGTTCTACTTGTAGAATGAAAAAGGAAGTTATAATTGTTAGTCGTAATATTTGTATAGCCCGTTTATAATTTATTTAGGCTAAGGCCCATATGTGTATTCTTAGGGTTAATACTCTATATATTGTGGTATTCGGTTTAATGAGAGATACGAAACACTTTACTATCTAACATGGTATGAGAGCAGGTCTGATCCTCAGACCTAGGTGGCTATGTTGAGCCGCCTCCCCCTAAGCCGCCTCGTCAAATCTTAATCCCATCCCTTTATTCATTCGATGGTACATCATTGAAAATAAATAAAAAGAATTCCAACCCCACATTTTCTTTTATTATTCGAAGACAACAGAATACATAAATATCACTATTTGTTCTAGGCGAGCGTGCGGAAGTGTAGAAAAATAGAATCTAATGATTCTTGAAGACTTAGATTAATGAAAACAAGCTTACAAACCAAATATCCAAACTGTTCTCAAACAGATAATACAAAGTACTTGATCTCAATCAAGTATATAACAATAGGGTACAAGAGAGTAGAATGTTTTTCTCAGTGATCATTAGCGAGAGAGAGAGTAGCAGATATATATAGCCAACAACCAAGCAAGAGACGTTTCCAGGGAGAAGACAAGGAAACGGCTAGTGTGTCATATGAGCAAAGAGACAACCCTAATGAGTATATGTTTAGCATAGATGCACTCTGGTCCTTCCAAGCTTCAAACTTTATACACCAGCCTTGAACTTTGACATCATGGCAGCATTCACCCTTTATAACAAGCAAAGCAACAAAAGAGATCCACAAGGAACTAAACCTGAAATACCAAAGTGACCTACATTTTGCCCAACCTAAATACACCTTCCAAACTGAATGAAGTCCCGGACTTGTATAATACAATAATGAAATCAGAAGACTGGGTCGAGTATGTTAAATACACGACCACCGAAGCATACAAGGTTTTAATTAGTCATCTTTAATTAAGTGTATATGTCATTTTGTTATTTTCAGTTTGCAGCATTACCGCATCTAAACGCCTTATGATTTTGTGTTTTTAGGAGAAATCTGAGAAAGGTAAAATGGCGCGTTCCCAAAATATTTATCAGCATAAAATGGGACGAGGTGGATATGCTTATGTCAAAGAGAAAATGGTAAGATTACACAATGTTTGTTTTACCAATTAAGAGACGATCAGTATGAGAAATGAATCCGTTTACATTGCCCAATTTGCACATTTGCATTAATACCCTCATATTTTCGATTATCTTGGTTTAACTGTACATGTGTAAGCATCCACATATTTTCGTTTATCTTGGTTTAACTTTACATGGGTATGCATTTGATGTTTATTAGATCGAAAATAAAGAGATTGAAGCGGATGAAGAACCCCCCCGTGATGTAATGTGGGTGAAAGGAAGGGTAAACAAAGACGGCGAATACCCAAATGATGATATTAAATCAAAGGGAGATGAACTTGTAAGTTTGACTGCTAATTCTATTATTATGCTTATATAGCAGCAACATTTAACTGTGTACTAGCAGTAGTAGCTTGTGTACTAGCAGTAGTAACAGCATCAAGAAGACTTTTAATCCCAACATTTCCTATATTTTTTGTGCAGAAAGAAGCTGATGACAAGATCAAGGAAGGAACATCGGGTTTTGATGATGGCACTGATGCCATGACATTTGTATTTGGTAAGGAAAAGGGCGGTTATGCCAGGGGAGTGGGAGGTGCAGTAACATACAAAGAGTATTTTGGCCTTCCTCGAAGAAAACAAGAAGCCAATGAAAAAATTGCCTTACTTCAAACTCAACTGGATAATGAGAGACGCGAGCGTGAAGAAAAAGATAAATTGATCAAAAAATTGTCCGCCGAGATGACCGAAAAAGATGTGCAGGTCAATAAATTATCCGGTGAGGTGGAAAACACAAATGTAATGCTTTCTCAAATTCTGCAACAGTTGAATGATAAAGGGATGAATATAACTCTGCCAACTCAACCATCGCCAATAGCCTCAGTTGTAAGCCATTTTTTATGTTGTTAACAATTTCATTTTCTAATGCTAACACCACTGATGCTAATGATACTAGGCATTGAACATAAACTGATGAGTGACTGTATTTCTTAATTTATATTGCAGGTGACTCCAATGGCCATTGACAATAATGCAGGTGACTCCAATGGCACTCAGACAAGTGGTGTTGTAAGTCCTAAAGATGCAGGAATTGAGGAGAAATCCAATGGCCTTGAAACTTCTAAAAAGGTAACGGAAACAATGGTAAGTATAGTAATAAAAGATCGCCCTTTGATTTTTGAATTTTACATACATGATCGACTAATGTACCGTGTTTTATATATACGTATAGGAACCTGCTGCTAAAACTGTCAGGCCTAAGCATAACCTTAAGTCACGACGAAACGGGTCTCCAGATTCCCAATCGCTACAAAATGTGTCGTCTCCAACACAACCACTGCCAACAGTATGTATTTCAACATGTTTCTTGTTACTCTTTTGTTTAAATAATGTAACGTGTTTTATATATACATATAGGAACTTGCTAAAACTGTCGGACCCAATAAGCCAAAGCAAAAGAAGCGACGAAACGGGTCTCCAGATTCCCAATCGCAACAAGATGTGTCTCTAACACAAGCACTGCCAACAGTATGTATTTCAACATGTTTCTTGTTATTCTTTTGTTTAAATAATTTCTGATATATACATGCAATTTTATTTTATTTTTTTGTAGACACTTAAGTGCAAATTCTGGCACACAAAGAAATCAAATATCGTTGCTTTTGGTACCGTATACCAGTCTCATGGAAAGCAAATGCTGCATAACCTACCACTCCCAAATGATTGCTACAGAGTGTCAATTGATTCATCGTTAGTTGATGCAGCATGCATACCGGACGTAGCAAATAATGGGTTCAAAACAGTTAAGGAAGTCGAAGGTAGTTTCGTTGCATGGCCAAAGGATCAAGTTATTTTTGAAGAGGTGGTACGTACATGTGTTTTTTTCAACCTACATATATAATTATTCATATGTAATTCAATGTTTGATAGAAGCGTCTTTTGTTTACTACAGGTTACACCAACAAACCATGTGACTAAATGTGTACCACAGGCACCAACGAAGAAACAATATATATCTGCTAACGACTTAAGGCAAACTGCTAAGGGGGTGAAGGTTCAAAAGTCTTTAGATATTTGATTAATTAAGTACGACATTACAATTGTATATTTTGTCCAGTTATATACATTAGAGTTTAATTCAATTTGAAATTTCTTGTGTTTTTTAATATTGTTTTATATATAATATATATACACATTCCAGCAGCACTAGCATAGTACTAGCAGCAGTAACTCTGCTTCAGCAGGACTACCTTGGACTACCTTAGTACTGCTAGCAGTAGCAACTCTGCTCCAACATTATTGGCCACTCTTTGTTTAATTCGATGTGTGACTAAATATTTCCAAAGGCCACACAAAATAAAAATTCATGTGACCATTGGAAGAACAATGGTCACGCAAAATACACATTTCTTCACTTTAAACAGCATATGGTCACACTTATTAACAACTTTGGCCACTTTATGCTTAATTGTATGTGACTAAATACCCAAAACAAGCATGCTTTGTGTGACTAAATATTACAAAAGGCCACACAAACATAAAATTCAAGTGGCCATTGGATGATCAATAGTCACACAAAATACAAATTTCTTCACTTTAAACAGCATATGGTCACACTTATCAACACTTTTGGCCACTTAATGCTTAATTGTATGTGACTAAATAACCAAAACAAACATGCTTTGTGTGACTAAATATTACAAAAGGCCACACAAACATAAAATTCATGTGGCCATTGGATGATCAATAGTCACACAAAATACACATTTCTTCACTTAAAACAACATATGGTCACACTTATTAACACTTTTGGCCACTTTATGCTTAATTGTATGTGACTAAATACCCAAAACAAACATGCTTTGTGTGACTAAATATTACAAAAGGCCACACAAACTAAGAATTCATGTGACCATTGGATGATCAATAGTCACACAAAATACACATTTCTTCACTTAAAACAGCATATGGTCACACTTATTAACACTTTTGGCCACTTTATGCTTAATTGTATGTGACTAAATACCCAAAACAAACATGCTTTGTGTGACTAAATATTACAAAAGGCCACACAAACTAAGAATTCATGTGACCATTGGATGATCAATAGTCACACAAAATACACATTTCTTCACTTAAAACAGCATATGGTCACACTTATTAACACTTTTGGCCACTTTATGCTTAATTGTATGTGACTAAATACCCAAAACAAACATGCTTTGTGTGACTAAATATTACAAAAGGCCACACAAACTAAGAATTCATGTGACCATTGGATGATCAATAGTCACACAAAATACACATTTCTTCACTTAAAACAGCATATGGTCACACTTATTAACACTTTTGGCCACTTTATGCTTAATTGTATGTGACTAAATACCCAAAGCAAACATGCTTTGTGTGACTAAATATTACAAAAGGCCACACAAACTAAGAATTCATGTGACCATTGGATGATCAATAGTACACATTTCTTCACTTTAAACAGCATATGGTCACACTTATTAACACTTTTGGCCACTGTTTTTTAAATTGTATGTGACTAACTCGAAAAAAACAACACACGATGTGTGACTAATTCATCACAAACGTCACATTTATTATATTTTCGTGTGGCCATAGGATGGGAAATAGTCACACATACTGATGAATCCAACAAAACTTGTGCCTAATTAGTCACACATATTCGGGTTTTGGTCACTCTTTTTCGATGAAAACGGCCACAAAATAAACAATGTGACCATATGATACCTACGGTGGCGCGAATTTTTGTCACACACACCCAAAAAAACGTGTGTGACTATATGCATATAGTCACGCATTTCCAGTGTGACGATAGGCAGAATCTGTACCAGTGAATCGACAAATCAGCACCACCAGGATGGAAGAACTACTCTTAATTAGCACCAGGAACCTTTGAGAATCAAAAGCCCCAAATTTTATGAAACCCTAAAATTTCAAAAATTGGGTGTTTTATAAAAAAACCTTTAGATCTGAGCAAGACCAAGCTCAATCTTTCAATTAACAATTTTTAATTTGATTATAGCAATGTTTTTGAAAAACCCCTAAATTTCTTTGAAACCCTAAAATTTTAATTGATAGTCAGAGCAAGTTTTAGCAACCTGGCTCTGATACCATGTAGAAAAATAGAATCTAATGATTCTTGAAGACTTAGATTAATGAAAACAAGCTTACAAACCAAATATCCAAACTGTTCTCAAACAGATAAACAAAGTACTTGATCTCAATCAAGTATATAACAATAGGGTACAAGAGAGTAGAATGTTTTTCTCAGTGATCATTAGCGAGACAGAGAGTAGCAGATATATATAGCCAACAACCAAGCAAGAGACGTTTCCAGGGAGAAGACAAGGAAACGGCTAGTGTGTCAAATGAGCAAAGAGATAACCCTAACGAGTATATCTTTAGCATAGATGCACTCTGGTCCTTCCAAGCTTCAAACTTTATACACCAGCCTTGAACTTTGACATCATGGCAGCATTCACCCTTTATAACAAGCAAAGCAACAAAAGAGATCCACAAGGAACTAAACCTGAAATACCAAAGTGACCAAGTTAGTCCTTGAGGTTAATACCCGATATCTGATGAGTCCTATTTCTCAACAGGAAGGATTAAAGGATTTAATTCCTTTGGCTCTTGATATCATACAGTAACAACATGCAAGGCGGAATGAAATATAACCAAAAACTTTAAATACCAAAACTGATTGGTCAAATTAACTTGATTCTACAACCTCATAAAAAAAATGAAGATTATCCCGATCTTCAAAATAAAGGTAGTACAGAAATGAAGTTTTACACGGTAAATCAAGATTATCGACATAATAACTTTTGTAAATCTCAAAAAATAAAAAAGTAATGCATGTGTATGGGTTATCGACACATCACGTACACACATGTGATGAGCAATTAGTGGCCTAAACAACTGAATATAAATGACTTAAACATTAGTTATAAAACTTAATCACATGTTCTTGTATACTTTTCATATTCAACTCATCAAACTAACTTTTTATTCATCTTGGTCACTGATCCTTAAGCTCAAACTCAACAATGCCGGATCATAAAAACCTTAAATCAGTCTATAACCCACTCACTGGCATCTACACATCACCACGACCACCCATCACCCTCCCACCTTCGCCCACCTTAATCTTCACTCATCTCTTTCAGAACCTCCACTCTCACCCCAACTCCCCCGCCTTAATAGACCCTTACACTAATCATACCAGGCCATAACTCACACACACCTCAAACAAAGAATAACTAACTTTGCACACACACTATATGACACACATAACATCTCCAAAAATGACGTCGTACTTATCTTCTCACCTAACTCTGTCCTCTTCCCTATAGCCTTCTTATCTGTCACTTACATGGGTGCCATTGTCACTACTGCTAATCCGCTTTATACTGTAGCTGAACTTGCTCATCAAGTTAATGATTCTAAACCTAAGCTTATTATTACTGTTGACCAGCTGGTTCATAAAGTCATCGCCTTTAATATTCCCATCATTGATTTAAACTGTTTAGATCAAACAGTAAACAAGTCAGTAAAAAAATTGGGTGAAAATGATTATTTACAGAAAGTAAAAAAGTTGGGTGAAAATGTTAATATGGATGACGTGGCAGCAATATTGTATTCATCAGGTACAACCGGATTAAGTAAAGGAGTAGTGTTGACTCACAAAAGTATAATCGCCACGTCATTAATGATGACGGCGGATCAAGAAACGTATAACGAAGGGAAATGTGTGTTTTTGTGTGTTGTTCCTTTGTTTCATATAATGGGATTGGTTTCTTTTACGTATTCGCAGTTGCAACTAGGGAATGCAATGGTGGTTATGAATATGTTAGAAATTAATAACGAAATTGAAAAGAACAAGTAATAAAGAACTGAATTTTTATTGCTGTAATTGTTGTTTGATTACAGTAACTTGACCCCTATATATACTTAGTGAATCGATGCCATGAAGAACAGACATAACGATTCTATAAAACTAAGCGACACAACTTTTCTAACCGATGTAAACCTAACATATAGCCGTTCTTTTTTTGGACCCAGCCCAATTCAATTGGGTTTACAGACTTCTAAACTAAATACATAATATATATACACTAAGATGTTCGATTTCCACAGGTTCCATACTTCCAGGTTTCCAGGATCATCAACAATCAAACAAGCATCATGAATGAATCATCATCAAGAACAATATAAGAACAAGAGATTGGGTTTGAACCCTTGAATGAATTCTGATATATTATTAACGAAGGGTTAACCTTGATGTTTACAGAAACCTAACTATATATACTACATGAAACGTTGCCATCAAAAGACATGTCGCTTCACAATAACCGTTGTAACCCTAAACTAATAGTTGTAATCTAATTAACTGACTAATAACCGTCTATTCTATCTATTGGGTTTGTTGGCCTGTGGCCCAAACCAGTAACTAATCTACAGACTTCTAATCGACCCAAATACAATACACAAAACAACTAAATTGTCTTTAACATATGTAACTAAACTTTGATATAAATAAATTAGAGGCTAACACTAAAGTACCCTAATGATTTGCTTCTATAACATTATGGTCCAACATTCACCCCTCTAATGTTATAGACAACAAAGTCTTCAATTCTTCAAAGTTCTTTTTTAGCAATGGTGCAGCAATTATTGGTTCATCATCTTCGTATTGTGCGAAGTTAACTTCTTCCTCCTTCCTTGTGCATTCATGTTCATAATGTCCAAATTTGTTGCACTTGAAGCATTTTATGTGACTCTTATCCTTTTGTAGTTGATTACCATCTTTATTCCAATTTCTTTCGCGGCTTCTTCCTTTGTTATCCTGATTCGACTTCCTATAACCACAACGTTCACAACTATACTGTTTTTCTTGTTCCTTTTCGACTGTTTTGGTGTATAGAAGTTTGTCATGTACATCTTCTTCTTTGCTTGGTCTCTTAATGCGTTCCTCATAGGCTTTTAATCTTCCAGTAGCTTTTTGAAATGTCATGGTATTATGATCAGCAAATTGTTCAATTGCAGCAACAATCTAGATAAACTTTGTTCGGACAGATCCTAGAAGTTTTCGAACCAATCTCTTGTTTTCAATTGTGGATCCAAGATTGCTTGCTTGTGACACGAGTTGACTAATCTTTCCGGTGAATTCATCAAGTGATTCAGAGTCTTTCATTTTCAAGGTTTCAAATTCTGATTCTAATGTTTGTAGTCTAGCCTCCTTGACTTTGTCTATACCCACGAATCGAGCCTTTAAGTCCTTCCATATATCAGCAGCGTCCGTATGATGAGCAACTTGTAATGTGAGTTGTTCGGGCAAGGCTTGAAATAGATAAGCAATAGCCATTGTGTTTTTCTTTGTATCCACTTTTCCTTTTGGTTCGAGTGCTTCCCATATTCCATAAACATTAAACAGTGCTTTAATCTTTACGGCCCAAATAGTATAATTTGTAGAATTCAGGATCGGGCATTGGAATGTCATTGACATCCCAACTTCATCTTTCTTTGATGTTTCAGTGGTCATCCCTTCTTTAGAGTAAAAACCTTTTTCTTTCTTGTTTGCGGGGAATCAACCAACTGTCTCTGGCAGTTCTTTGGTTTTCTAATTTCCGGGCAAAACTAACAAACTTTTTTCTCCCGTTTGTGGGGCGAATTGAACCAACTGTCTCAGCAGTCCTTTGGTCTTATAATTCCCGGGCAAACCTAAATCTTAATTGGCTTGGGTTCTTCCTTGTTTCGATTTTGTTGTTGTGACTCCAGAATTTCAGTTTTGCCGTTGATGTCGTGCAATCTCTTCCTTGATCATTCCTTCGGCTCTGATACCAAATGTTAGAAATTAATAACGAAATTGAAAAGAACAAATAATAAAGAACTGAATTTTTATTGTTGTAATTGTTGTTTGATTACAGAAACTTGACCCCTATATATACTTAGTGAATTGATGCCATGAAGAACAGACATACCGATTCTATAAAACTAAGCGACACAACTTTTCTAACCGATGTAAACCTAACATATAACCGTTCTTTTTTGGACCCAACCCAATTCAATTGGGTTTACAGACTTCTAAACTAAATACATAATATATATATACACTAAAGTACCCTAATGATTTGCTTCTATAACATTATGGTCCAACAGAATAGGTTCGAGTTTGAAGAGGCATTGGAGGCAATGGAGAGGTTTAGGGTTACCCATTTGTATACCGCGCCACCAGTTGTGATGGCGATGGTGAAGAGGAAGGAGGTGGTGGGGAGGTTTGATGTGAGGGCGTTGAGGGAGATTGCATCTGGTGCGGCGCCTTTAGGTAAGGATGTTATGGATGAATGCTCAAATATTTTTCCTCATGCGAAGACTTTACAGGTTAGTTATTGCGTTTTGGTAGAACACATAAATGATATGCGCCAATGGTTATAAAATATGTTAGTAATAAATTACCAATGATATATATCCGCTTTAGGGGTATGGTTCCAATGTTTGAAACTGAAAAAGAAAATCTGTGAAGGAAAAAAAATTGATTAGAGAGTGTGTTAGCAACTTAGCATTCTTGTCATATATTGTCATTAGTTTTCTTTGAACATGTATGTAAAGGCACGTGATAGCTACTTGGAATCTTTATTATGTTTTGGCAGGGCTATGGGATGACAGAAACGTGTGGAATTATATCTATTGAGAATACATGGGTCGGATCGTGTCATTCAGGTTCATCAGGAACACTTTGTCCTGGAATGGTATCTCAAATTATACATATAGAAACATTGAAACCTCTCCCCCCCCCCCCCAATCACTTGGGGGAAATATGGGTTCGTGGTCCGAATTTGATGAAAGGTAGTTTTTGGGTCGTTCATTTTCACATATTCTAACCCTATTGATCAAGAACTAATGAGTATCATTATTGTGTGCATGCAGGATATTTCCATAACAAAGAATCAACAGAGCAAACCATAGACAAACAAGGTTGGTTACACACGGGTGATCTTGGTTATTTTGATGAATAAGGACGGATATATGTTGTGGATCGATTAAAGGAGCTTATCAAGTATAAAGGGTATCAGGTAAATTCGTTCTTGCATTAGTCAAAGTCAAATATATAGCATGATCCAATTAGATTAGAGTAAAAAGAACTGCGATCATTTGGGTCTGTGAACTTATTGCTGTAAACTTATAACGATACATCCTAATGTAAAATCACCTTACATTCTGTAAAGGGATAATTCTCTAAAAAAGCATAGTAGTTGTCAAAAATGGCAGTTCTGCGTAGCGAACTAAAAAAAAAAAAAAAAAAAAAAAAAAAAAAAACTCTTTTAAACATTAATGTTGACATTTTTGTCTTCATGTGAGTAATAAAGATTAAAAAGAAAATAAAAAAAATCTTTCATGACCATTTTACCCTTGAATTTTTTAAAATTGCATCCTCCGTCCCTAGGCTTTAATGGTCCCTGTTGTTTGGAGAAAATTGCGTCCACCGTCCCTATTTTTTTTTTTTGAAATTCTTTTTCTTTTTCTGATTTTTTTTTCGAAATTCAGAAAAAAAAAAATAGGGACGGTGGACGCAATTTTCTCCAAACGACAGGGACCATTTATGTAATTTAGCCTAAGGATGGTGGATGCAATTTTCGCAAACCCACAGGGACCATTTATGTAACTTGGAAGGGTAAAATGGTCATAAAAAAGAAAGACAAAATTGTTAACATTAGTGTTCACAAAAGTATTTTTTTTAGTTCAGTACGCAGAACTGTCATTTTTTACAACTATGGTGCTTTTTTAGAGAATTATTCCATCCCTAAATTATAATACATCAATTATTGGCCATTGAACTTGAAGAGGCGTATGATATAATATAATATACATACTATATCATGGAAAGATTGTCGCCACAAAGCATTTCCATCCTAGAATCATATTCGAGCAATTTATCAATCTGAAAATTTCAGATAGCATAATAATTACTCCCTCCGTCTTAAAATAAATGTCAGATTTGACTTTTTTGAGTCTTTTTTGTTTAACTTTGACCTTAAATATTTTTATTTGTGTTATATAATACTTGATGAAAATTGTACCAATGAAAATACATTTGAAACCCAATCCATTCATATACTTCGCATCAAATATTATGTATCACAATTAAAAATATTTACGGTCAAAGTTGAACCATAAAGACTCTAAAAAGTCAAACCTGACATTTATTTTGGGACGGAGGTAGTATATTAGAAGTGGCAATATGGCCAGCTGGGTGGGCAGGTCAGATAATGGGTCAAAATGGGTTTGAGTTTAATTGATCTGTACGGGTCAAAACTATTAGCATATAATGTACATTATTAGCATATTGTGTAAATCATGTATATTTGGAATGTACGTCACAGATCCCGTAATTCACTCATAGTTAGTTAGGATTGATATGTATCCACTCTGTTTGGTATTATGAATGAAACACACAATTGAATTCTTACATGGTATCAAACCTTCCTCATACCAAACCTTAAATCGCCTCCTCTTTTCTCAATCTTTTTTCTCTCATGGCAGACTCCAAGTTCCACCCTGCACTTCCTGTTACCAACATCAAGAATCCCATCCCCATCCAACTTGAGATGGAAAATGGACAATATGCTTCCTGGGCAGAATTGTTCAAAATTCATTGTCGAGCATACAAGGTGATTGATCACATCATTCCCCCACCACCATCATCTCCCTCCTCTTCCGTACAAAAAGACAAGGACAAGGATACTCCACCAAAATCCACTGTCGACCCTGAAACTTGGTCCACCTTGGATGCCATCGTCCTTTAATGGATATATGGCACCATGTCTAATGATCTCTTGCACACCATACTCGAACCTGATACTACCGTTGGCAAAGCATGGGCTGCCTTGAAAAATATTTTTCAAGACAATCAGAACTCTCGTGCCGTTTACTTGGAACATCAATTCACCAACACCCGCCTTGACAACTTCTCTTCTGTTTCTACCTATTGTCAAGAGCTTAAGATGCTTGTGGATCAACTTGCAAATGTTGGAGCACCTGTCTCCAACCATCGTCTTGTTTTGCAACTCATAGCCGGTGTTAACGAAAGCTATGATAGCGTTGCAAGTTACATTCAACATAGTGATCCCCTCCCACTGTTTTATGAAGCACGTCCCAGGTTGATTCTTGAGGAAACCCGTACGAGCAAACAAGTAACAAACACAGCCATCACCAATGGTACTGCTCTTGTGGCCTCTTCGACCACCCCCAAAACCCATCAAAACTCAGCTTCTGGTACTACTGTAATACCCCGAAATCGGATCAGCGGAAGCATACAATTCGTGGGGTGCTATTCAATAGTTATCACAACACAAGGTTCAAGGAACGGTTTTACTTAAGCCGTTTTAGAAGAAATTTCATAAAATAAAACATTCAATTTATATTCTTCAAAAATAGTGCCAAAAATATAGGTCCAGAAAAGGATTTAAAGCGGTCCCGAATAGTTTTCAAAGTCATCTATGACCATGCCATGCCCCTCGCCAAGCTCCTCCAATATTAAGATATGCAGCGGAAAAGACCTGAGATAAAACATGCTAAAAGTCAACTCAAAGGTTGAGTGAATTCATAGCTTTTAAAGTAAAGTAGTTGATCACAATATTTCAAGTTTAAGAGAAAGTGGGCTACGTTGTTATACGCCCGTAAGTTCATATGTTACCACTGCACTATGCTCATGACACACAAAGCGTTAACCGACACCAGTAACCCTGGCGTGAGTCGACAGTAACCGCGGATTTCATAATATAATAGTTGCCCCCAAAGTTAGGTACTTTGCCAGATACCTAGTGAAACTCGAATATAGTACATCATATGCGGACTGACCTTAGTCAACATGGCGGGAGGGTCAATTCCTATAGGCCTGTATCCCTATATTCGTGCTCACTCGCAAGTGATTAATGGTGCATGATCGAGGGACTTAGTTGTGAAAATGGTGGTACTTAGTGCTTATCAGATGTTCAGCAAAGTTTTCAGTTCAAAGATCAGTTTTCAAACAATTATGATCATAGTAAAAACAGTAGCATGTATCTCACCCCAAGTAGTTTACAAAACAGTTAAGATAAATAAGAGTGGGGCTATGAACTCACCTTAGTACGCAGCAATGCAAGATGTCACAACTAGCATCAAGTAATGAAACACAACGGTAATCAAGAAGTAAAAGCACAACGGTATTGGATTGGCACAACCTAGTAAGTAACATGTTTCAGAAAATAATCCTCAAGTAATTTATGAAGTAGTGTTCGTTGAATACTCGTGTTAATATAAAATGGTTTAATTTTCAATGGCAAAGAAGTAGGCTATGTTTGGCACGATGCTTTTTGGAGCTTTTTGGGGCAATGAGCTTTTTAATTTTTATTGTTCGTTTGGCAAAGTAGCGATGAGCTTTGCTATTTTTTAGGAATGCTCATTTTTTCAATGCTTCTTTAAGAAGCTGTGAGCAGTGAGTTGTGACTGTGGCTACTGCTCACAGCTACTGCTCACAGCTCTTTGCTCACAGCTCACTGCTGCTTTTACCAAACACACCCGTAATCATTTGTATCTCGTGTGGTTTTTGGAAAATATAGCTTCAAGATTAAATTGCGTTAAAACGATATAAGTCGACGAAAAAAAATCAAGCAATTAGAAAAGGATGAAGAAGAGGAATAAATGCTCTCCTGTAGAAGTCGTAAAATGTACAATCAAACAGTAACTCATACCAAAACAAATAGAATCAAGAACGAACGAATAAACGATATCGAATGAATACAAGACTAAAGATAAGTCGATTAATGCGTTGGATGTTTACCCCGAATCCCAAAAGTATCACTTGTGTATGTTTGAATAAAGCCGTTTTATATAATCTTTATAAGAATTTGTTAATACAAATATCGTCCTAAAAACGTTATTTATATTTTACGAACTTTGCTATATTTTGTTAATGACAATTATAAAGTTTATCTTTAGCAAAGCATAAATATAAGTTAAAGTCTTTTACATTTATGGTAATAAGCTTTTAAAACTCATCATATACATGCTACATAATCACTAGGATACATATTACATACATATATACATTTACATTATTTACATTTTAATTCTTAAAATGGAAATATGTTCATGACATCATTGCATACATCATTTGGATATCTTTAGGATATCTTGTAGATTTAGTAACTATTTCGGAAAGATCTTTAAGCAAAAAATTAGATTATGTAAAATCTTGGCAAGATATGGAAAGATTTGTGAAGATCTTAGCTGTTAGGTCCCGGCGGAACCAAACAGAATAACTGGCGGACCCCAGGATTTGGATCCGCCAAATTCGTGCCTTGTTTGATCAGTTTGCCTATAAATAGCAAGCTGATCATTCAAGTTCACTCATCACTCATATAGCATAAATTACATATACATTCTTTCATACATTACTAACCCATTCATTTCATTCTTAATGATATTTCTATTGTAGCAAAGAGATCAAGCATCAAGGTTCAACATACTGTTGCAAACCTGTTAGAGTAGTTACCGTGTGACTTTGTTGTAGTTCACACATCATTGTTATACCAAACATTCAGTAGTGATCGGTTAGTGTTTTAGTCCTCAAAACACATTGAGTGTCAGGAGTGGTTGTACCCTTGTAAAGAATTCGGTATCTAGCTTAGTACTGGAAAAAGTGTAAGCGACGTTAGGTTGGTTCTACCTCGAACTAGAACTCGGTATCTAGCTTTGTACCGGATAAAGAGTAAGCGACGTGTAAAGGTTTTCTCCGCCTAGAAGGGAGCTTGTTTCTTAGTGAAGAAAAACTCTCGAGTTAGAGGCTCGAGGAGTGGAGTAGGGCAAGGAAGAGAGTCCTTGTAGCCGAACCACTATAAACATCCGTGTTGTGGTTTGATTGTTCCTTTCCTTACTTACTTTACCTATATTGTTTGGTTGTTTGCATTAACTTGAAATAACGTCAAGTATTAAAAGCGAATTAATTTTAAAACAGTAAAAACTATTCAACCCCCTTCTAGTTTTCCACAATTGGCATCAGAGCTACGTTACTCAAGATTTTCAAAATATATTGTATTTTAAAACTTGAAACGATCAATGGATTTTGAAAACTACAAAGAAGGGAAATCTATGCAAAGACCACCACTATTTGAAGCAAATAGCTTTATATATTGGAAAAATCGCTTTGAAATTTATGTGAAGTCAAAGGATATAGATCTATGGTACATCATTGTAGAAGGTGACCATAAACTCATAATTAAGGATTTATCAAGCGGTCGGGATGTAGATACTTCTTTTACTCGTCACAGTGATGAGCAAAAGAAATTAATTGCCAAAAATAATGAAGCTAAAATGATGCATTATAATGCTTTACCTAGGAAAGAATATGAAAGAGTATTTATGTGTAAAACCGCTAAAGATATTTGGCAATCCTTAATCATCACTCATCAAGGGAACTCACAAGTAAAGGATAACAAAATTGATCTTCTTGTTCAACAATATGAACAATTTGTTATCCCTGAAGATGAGACCATTGATAGTGGCATAGTGCATTTGCTAGGTTTAATACTATTGTTACTTCTCTTAAAGCACTTGACGATTCTTTTTCTAGTAAGAACTTTGTCAGGAAATTTCTTAGAGCACTTCATCCGAAGTGGAGAGCAAAGGTGACAGCCATTGAAGAATCCAAGGATCTTTCAAGCATGCCACTTGACGAGCTCATAGGAAATCTCAAAGTTCATGAGATGGTCATGGAAAAAGATTCAGAAATAGTCAAAGGCAAAAAGGAAAAGTTAAAGTTCATTGCCTTAAAAGCTAGGGTAGAGTCAAGTGACGATGAAGAGTCTAGCTCAGATAGCGAAGACGAAGAGTATGCCATGGCCGTAAGAGATTTCAAGAAGTTCTTCCGAAGATGAGGAAAGTTTGTTAAACAACCTCGAGAAGAAAAGAAATTCTTCCGGAAAGACCGTGATGATAAGAAAGGCAAAGAAGATAGGAAGTGCTTTAGGCGCGGCGATACTAGTCACCTAATAGGAGATTGTCCGAAGCCACCAAAGAACAAGACTCAACGAGCCTTTGTTAGTGGTGCTTGGAGTGACAGTGAAGATGATGACGAAGAGCCAAAGAATGACAAAGTTGCTCTTATGGCTAATGACTCTAACGAGGTGTGCTTGAAAGTCGGGTTAGAACCGGACGAGTGGATTAAAGATAGTGGGTGTTCAAGACACATGACGGGAAACAAAAGCCTTTTCTCAACCTACCAAGTGTACGACGGAGGTAATGTTACGTTTGGTAGCAAGCTTAAAAGTAAAATCATCGAAAAAGGTACAACATCTCATGACTCTCTCACTATTGATGATGTTGCTCATGTAGATAACTTAGGTTTTAACTTGCTTAGTATTAGTCAATTATGCCGTAAAAAGTATGACGTCCTTTTCAGTGAAAACGGAAGTAAGATACTTAAAAATGGGATAACCATAGGAAAAAGTGTTTTGAAGAAAACGTTTACGTTATGAAATTAGACAAAACATCTAAAGACAAACTTTATCTCGCCTATCTAGACGGTAACTCAACTCTATGGCATAGACGCTTAAGTCACGCCAATATGAGGCTAATTCAATCCTTATCATCTACGGAACTCGTTAGGAACCTACCCAATTTGAAATACGACCAACACTTTTGTGATGCTTGCAAAATTGGGAAACAAGTTCATAATAGCCATAAGGCTAAAAACATGGTGTCCACATCTAGGTGTCTAGAATTATTGCAAATGGATTTGTTTGGTCCATCCGCTATACAAAGTTATGGAGGAAACTTCTATACTTCGGTAATAGTAGATGATTACTCTAGGTATACTTGGACTAAGTTTTTGAAAACTAAAAATGAAGCATTTGATAAATTTGAAATTCTAAGTAAGAAAATTCAAAATCAAATAGGAAATAGCATTGTGTCAATTAGAACCGACCACGGTCGTGAATTTGATAACGAAACCCAATTTTGAGCTTTTTGTGATGCTAATGGCATAACACATAATTTCTCGGCTCCTCGAACTCCTCAATCTAATGGTGTAGTAGAACGTAAGAATAGAACACTTCAAGAAATGAGTCGAACAATGCTAAATGAACAAAATATACCACAAAAGTTTTGGTGTAACGCTGTTGACACATCCACATACATCCTAAATAGAGTCTTAATTAGACCATTCTTGAATAAAACACCATATGAGCTTTATAGAGGCAAAAAGCCTACTTTAGGATATTTTAAAGTTTTTGGAAGCAAGTGCTTCATTTTAAATACTAAGGATTACCTCACCAAGTTTGACCCAAAGTCTTATGAAGGTGTATTCCTTGGATACTCACAAAATAGTAAAGCATACATTGTCTTGAACAAAGAAACCTCAAGAGTCGAGGAATCGTTGAACGTAACATTCGACGAAAGTCCACCTCCCTCTAAGACATCAGCTTTGGTAGATGATGACTTAGTTGAAAGTCAAATGGTTGAAAACCAAGACAATCTAGATAATGATAAAGAAGATGAACCTTTAAATAAGGAAATATTCAATATTAAGGAATCTAGAAGTCACCCATTAGATAACGTCATAGGAGAAATTAACAAAAGAACCTTAAGATCAAGAGTTCAAAATCAAAGTAATTTCTTTTGTTTTATTTCAACAATTGAGCCCAAAAATATAAATTAGGCCATAAAAGATAAATCTTGGGTTATAGCAACGCAAGAAGAACTTAATCAATTTGTTAGAAATGATGTTTGGACATTAGTCCCTCAACCTAAGTGTCAAACCATAATTGAAACAAAATGGATTTTTAGGAATAAAATGGATGAAAATGGCGTAGTATCTAGAAACAAAGCTAGGTTAGTAGCTCAAGGCTACAATCAACAAGAAGGTATAGACTACGACGAAACATTTGCACCGGTAGCTAGGCTCGAGTAAATTAGAATACTACTTGCATATGCATGTGCACACGACTTTAAACTATTCCAAATGGATGTTAAAAGTGCATTTCTTAATGGTTTTATTAATGAGGAAGTGTATGTCACACAACCTCCCGGCTTTGCCGATTTTGAAAAACCAAATCATGTCTACAAATTTAAAAAGGCATTATACGGACTTAAGCAAGCACCAAAAGCATGGTATGATCGACTTAAGACCTTCCTAGTTGACAATAAGTATACCATGGGCCTAGTAGACAACACTCTTTTCACTATGAAAAAGGGATCACATATTATCATAGTTCAGATATATGTGGATGACATTATATTCGGATCAACTTGTCAAAAGTTATGCGATGATTTCTCAAAAATCATGCATGATGAGTTTGAAATGAGTATTATGGGGGAACTAAACTTTTTCTTAGGACTACGAATTATACAATTAGAAGATGGGATATTCTTCAACTAATTTAAGTACATCAAAGATATGCTTAAGAAATTTGGTCTTGAAGATTCCAAACCCATGAAAACACCCATGTCCTCCGAAACCAAACTCACTAAGGATGATGAAAGTGAATCCGTAGATAGCACTAAATATAGAGGAATGATTTGTAGTCTACTCTATCTAACGACTAGTAGACCCGACATTATGTTTAGTGTTTGTCTATGTGCACGCTTTTAAGAAGATCCCAAAACATCCCATCTTGAAGCCGTCAAACGAATATTTAGATATATTAAAGGTACTACACATTTAGGAGTATGGTATCCCAAAGGAACGGGAATAGAAACCATAGTGTAAGCCGACTCAGACCATGCCGGTGACTATGTCAATAGAAAAAGTACAAGTGGTATTTGTACTTTTGTTGGGCATTGTCTCACCTGATGGTTTGCTAAGAAACAAACGGCCCTAGCAATTTCAACAACCGAAGCCGAGTATGTGTCTGCAGGAAAAGCATGTCAATTGGCACTGTGGATGAAACAAGCTCTCGTCGATTATGAAATTCAACTCAACGACATTCCCATTATTTACGACAACAAAGGAGCTATCGACCTTAGCTAGAATCCAGTCCAACACGCTAGAACCAAACACATAGAAACTCGTCACCACTTTCTTCGCGACAATGTTTAAAAAGGAAACATCTCAATCGAGAAAGTATCCTCAGAGGACAACATTGCCGATATCATTACAAAACCTCTTAAGAGAGCACCCTTTAACTTTCTTAGACTTGTTTTAGGATTAATGGAACTTAATGTGTAGTTAGAACCTTAGATTAACCAAACACGTCAAAAATAACCAATTGTCAAAAAGGTTCCCACGAAACCAATCGACAACACACACGGAACCCACTTTTTGGCTCCGCAAAATTTGTGGGTTCCTGAGTCAGTTTTTTAGTATATTAAGCAATCACCCATGTACTATTTATCACATTCCCCAAAAACACACAAGCTACTGGAACTCGACCCATAGCAAACCAAACTCAGAACCTAGGCATTCTACCACAACCAATTTGTGCTTTAATCATCTCTGTAAGTATCCTAACTATATCTACATTCCTGATCTGTGTCTAGGATTTATATTTCTTGCACAAAATCAAAACTTGGGGTTTATGCATACTTTTTGTAAAATCATGAAGCATATTCACTGAATTGCATAACAAATCATTTATCCATAGTTAGGTATTGCATCTTATAGGACATTATCATAATTCACCAAACACCCCATGTCAAATTCTTTCAAAAATCTTCTCACGACTAGGAAAAAACGGTTTTTGCACATTGTTCATACAAATAAAAACGTTATGTTTTAAACATCACTTGCATAATGTCTCTTGAATGCTAAAGGGAATACATAACTAATATGTATTTTCAGGTACATTCAATCGAAGCTACATTGAAGTAGGAGCGTTTGGGTTATCTCTCTTTTTGTTATAAAACTTGCATAAACGAAATTTTCATGCATCAAAAAGAGTCGAGATAACCGCACCTCCACATTGTCCCCATGTAGGCACACACTAGAAATTTATATACGCAATTTTGATAGTTTTAACTAAACTATGTAATTTTCGTGTCTAGGATAACATCATGCCTCCCGCAACATATTATGACCACAAAGAAACCCTCAATTACCTACCAAAACACCATAAGACAAAAGGACTAACAGATGACCAAGTTAAGATTTTTAAGGCTCTAGAGAAACGATATGTTCACGAGGGTAGAACCGTAGACCCCTCATTCTTAGAAGGAACCAATATCCGCGAACAACTAGCCGCCATCCAATTTGATTGTCTTCTAGACATAGATGAACCTATAGTTCCTAGATTCGTGCTAGAATTCTATGCTAGCGTTGGTCTTAGCTCAAATGACTATGGTTACATAAGCATCCATTTCAAATTCAACCAAATCCAATTTAACATCCCTTTGAACCAATTCGCGGAAGTCTTAGGAATTCCGAGGCAAGGCAAAATGGTCATTGTCCATCCTTGATTTCGTCCTTGATCGTATGCCTCCATACGACACACCATTGACTCCCAAAGAGACTATCCGTGATCATCTCTTTGTTCCTAAGAACATCCTCACTAGGACCAACCGTAAAGGTCGTCAAGTAGATCGTGATCCGTTTGGCATGGAGCTAAACGAGCTTAGGCCTCAATTTAGAAAGTTAGAAGAGATTCTTAGAGCTAACGTTCTGTGCACCATAGGAAATAGGGATCACCTTAATGCAAGCCTTTGCTACATGCTCTATTGTGTGTCCACCCATCAACCCTTCAACTTAGCTTACTATATCGCCAAGAGAATGGCCGATATTCCGGTGTTGGGTACCACCGCCATGCCTTACGGGATGCTTCTCACCCGTCTCTTTAGAGCTTTTTCACCCATTCCTCCAAATGCTAGAGGTTTCCTTCCCGACTACTCTGAGATTCCACATACCTTTGTGCCCCTTAGTGACCATAGAGTAGCCGTGTCAAAAGGTAAACGTACTCATCCTCTAACCTCATCATCATCATCAGTTAGTGAAGATGATGGTTTGCCCAACTCTAGGATTCCTCCTCCCGAATACATGAGCCAACTTCCACCTATCGAGAACCAATCCGAGGAATTCCGACAAACAAGAGGAATGATGAAGAATATTGGGCGTTGGATAATGAAGCTCAACAAGAAGATCAACAAGTAGTGAGGAAATAGGGAGTGTTTGGTATAAACAATTTCAAACAATGATGTAGTGAATTGTTATGTGTTTAGGATATTATCTTGTTATTAAACATCTATGTGAACTAACTTAACAATGCAGGACGATAACACTTGATGTTATCAAATTTTTCGGGTTTAAGCCAATGTTTGGCTTAACTTCAATATATGGTAATTTCAAAATCGTCTGTTTGATCTATGTGTTATCATGTTTTAGAACCTGTGTTTTTGTTTTTAAACAATCACAACTAATTAGTTACTTATGATTTAGGATAATTTTCAGGATTTCAACGGGTTTCGGGTAGTTAGAAAAGCCCTCTGTAAAGATTTTTGGATCGGCGGAAATGACAGAACCAAAATTTTGGTTCCGCCTGTTCAAAATTTTGGCTCCGCCAAAATAGGCCCAGCGGATTCTGCGGAACAAAAAATTTGGGTTCGCCTTTGTTATCGTTTGGCGCCGCCATTCAACAGTAACTTTTTTAAAATTTCCTGTCTAATCCCGCACATTAGATCATTGATTCTAGTTCTTAGGATCAATCCACTGATACATAAGCACATTAGGATCATCTTAGCAAACTTAGAACTATAGGAACACAATTTCTCACCAAAATTTGAAAATTCAATTTTCATCCAAGTTACCTTTCTGTAACAAGCAAGGAACCCACAAATTGGTTCCTTGCAATCCGTGGATCAATCAAATCACTAGAATTTCACTCACCCTTGCATTTAATGCATATCTTCATATTTTCTTTCAATTCCAATCTCTATGGATTGACTTTGATAATATGACAAAACCCTTTTTCTTGTTCCAAGTCATTGGAAGCCAACATCTCTTTTTGAATCAACATCCAAACACACTCTTCCATAAACCTTAGAGCCTATAAATTAGAAGCTTTAGATGATCACAACTCACACCATCACTTCTAAGCAATATCTCTGCATTCCTAAACAACCTTCTTCCTCACAATGCATAAATCAAACAACTCTTCAATGTCCAGTCCACACAGAAGGACAACAAGAATATGTGTCAGACCATGCTGTTTCATAAATCCCATTCCTAATGTAAACTTCCCTACTATATCAACCACTACTACAACACCCACCATAACTCCAGTGGCTAACATACCACCACCCGCTCCATCTCAATCACCAAGATCACCATCACCTACCATAACACCAGTAACTACCACACCACCACCTGCACCATCTCAAGTGAGAAAATCATCATCACCTCCTCATTCACCCAACCTTCAACCCATTGATTTATTTGCCACACTCCAAGCCATTGATGAGTCAATGTGGATCAACCAACCACAAACTCAAGGCATTGAGGAACTTGATCCTCTCCACGCCTCTTCAAACATAATGGATTCCCACCTAAGTGATGCAAAGGATTTAGAATCCATTTGGCTAGCTTCCATCATTTCACCACCTCCACCATCAAACAACCAACCACCACAATAAATGCTAGGAGTTTCTCTATCTCTAGGATCATTTTTAGAACTTTAGGACTCCTATTTTTATGTTATTTTGTAACACCTTGTTTTGTGACTTTGATCACAAACAATTTTCAATGGAAGGATTTTATGTTTATGCTTATATGTGATCACTATTTGTGCATTATATTTTGGTTGGTTGGAACTACTAACTTTTGCATCATTATATAGTTGGTTTGAAATATTGACTTTGTTTGACCTTTGTGCTTGGTTTGAACAAAGTGTACTTAGTTGACTTTTTTAGTCAAACGGGTTGAACTACAATGTTTGGTTGAACTCATATTACTTGGTTGGATTAGCTACAACTAACCTTTGTTTTGTAGCATTTCTCATCCTTGAATCATATACGTTGGTACCCTAGGAACGGGGAGTATTGATCAAGGGGGAGCATATCATGTACTAATCCTTGTTTTGTAGCATTCATAATCCTTGAATCATATACGTTGGTACCCTAGCAACGGGGAGTATTGATCAAGGGGGAGCATATCATACACTAACTATTATTTTTGTAGGATCATTCATGCATCATAAACTTGGAACTCCAATTAGGGGGAGCTCTTAAGTTCTCAAAATCAATGTATCATACTTGGTATTCCAATTTAGGGGGAGTTTTCACCAAGAGTCATTCACCACATTCCGCTATGCATTTCTTTTCTTTTTTTTTTTTTCGACAAAAAGGGGGAGATTAGATCAAGTTCATACATTACAGTCAGTACATGCTTTATGCTTAAATAAATTTCAAAACTTGCATAAAACTAACTTAATCTATATTTTTAAAAGACTTATACTTCACTTATTCCATTGTTTAAAAATAAACTTTATGTTTTGTCATCAACAAAAAGGGGGAGATTGTTAATACAAATATCGTCCTAAAAACATTATTTATATTTTACGATCTTTGCTATATTTTGTTAATGACAATTATAAAGTTTATCTTTAGCAAAGCATAAATATAAGTTAAAGTCTTTTACATTTATTGTAATAAGCTTTTAAAACTCATCATATACATGCTACATAATCACTAGGATACATATTACATACATATGTACATTTACATTATTTACATTTTAATTCTTAAAATGGAAATATGTTCATGACATCATTGGATACATCATTTGGATATCTTTAGAATATCTTGTAGATTTAGTAAATATTTTGGAAAGATCTTTAAGCAAAATATTAGATTGTGTAAGATCTTGGCAAGATATGGAAAGATTTGTGAAGATCTTAGCTGTCAGGTCCCGGCGGAACCAAACAGCATAACTGGCGGACCCCAGGATTTGGATCTGCCAAATCCGTGCCTTGTTTGATTAGTTTGCCTATAAATAGCAAGCTGATCATTAAAGTTCACTCATCACTCATATAGCATAAATTACATATACATTCTTTCATACATTACTAACCCATTCATTTCATTCTTAGTGATCTTTCTTTTGAAGCAAAGAGATCAAACATCAAGGTTCAACATACTGTTGCAAACCTGTTTGAGTAGTTACTGTGTGACTTTATTGTAGTTCACACATCATTTTTATACCAAACATTCAGTAGTGATCGGTTAGTGTTTTAGTCCTCAAAACACATAGAGTGTCAGGAGTGGTTGTACCCTTGTAAAGAACTCGGTATCTAGCTGTTGGAGTATGCTCTTGTCATAATGACTAATTATATGGCTAGACATATGTGAGCCTATGGGGTCACACACAATACACTGAGGTGCCATTTTATATATCGTGATTATCTTATTTACAATACATAAATAACCGTAAGTAACCAGGAACCGCTATTGGGCTTCTAATGAATAAGTAATGGACTTATTGCATTGGACTAGAAAAATAAATGGGAAGCCCATTTAGCCCATTTTACGGCCGGGAATAATTAGTCAAATATATGGAAGTTACTCTCCTAATTAATTGGTAATCAATCACAAAATAAACTCCCTCATTCTCTCATCATAAACTCACGGCAAACATATGAACAAAACCTAGGGTTTTGTTTTTGTTCATCTCTTCTTTTAATCTTGCTTTTTCAAAGAAGACTAGATCGGTTACGGGGTTTAAGGACTAGCATCAATTGGTATTCGGTGAAGTGTAGTGTGGATACACATAGAGGTGATCTCCATTTGATCACTTGGGTTTCTCATTCCATTCGTGTTGTAGTATTGGTGGTGTTACCCGGATCACGCTACAAAGGTATAAAACATGTTTGTTTAATTTGTTTTTATTTAGATTGATCATATGGCTATATGGATCCTTGTATGGTGATGTTTTCCGCTGTGCTTATTTATTTAATATGTTATTTTATCATACATCACCTATACTAGCTTAGTACCGGAAAAAGTGTAAGCGATGTTAGGTTGGTTCGACCTCGAACTAGAACTCGGTATCTAGCTTAGTACCGGATAAAGAGTAAGCGACGTGTAAAGGTTTTCTCTGCCTAGAAAGGAGCTTGTTTCTTAGTGAAGAAAAACTCTCGAGTTAGAGGCTCAAGGAGTGGAGTAGGGCAAGGAAGAGAGTCCTTGTAGCCGAACCACTATATACATCCGTGTTGTGGTTTGATTGTTCCTTTCCTTACTTACTTTACTTATATTGTTTGATTGTTTGCATTAACTTGAAATCACGTCAAGTATTCAAAGCGAATTAATTTTAAAACGGTAAAAACTATTCAACCCCCCTTTCTAGTTTTCCACAGAATTGTTTGACAAGTTTGTAAGTTTATAAAGTTGAAATGTTTTATAAATCTCGGCGTAACACTTTCATCTATATTACCTTCCCAAGTTATCGTGATTATTTGTAAACAAATTTTATTACAAGTTTTATACGTTTTATAAGTTTCATATCGTGATTATTAGGTTCGGTTTATCGGATAATTTGTGTCCGTTCAGGTCCAAACATATTAAGCTCAACGAGTCTAATATATTCTTCCGTCTCTTGTATCAAATCATACAATAATCCTACACTAATATCGTAAATCCAATAACGGTTACAATGAATTATTCAAATCACTAATCTATTACTACATTTTACAATATAATGGATCGGTGTCAAAATCCCCGTTATACTCCAATAGCATCCAACATCATCAATCACGAAACAAAACAAAGGTAAAGAGTAACTTAGTAAGATACCCGGTAAAATAATATGACATACAGAAATAAAGTGACATCATTTTATAATTAATCAAACATACCTATAATGCCACTTTGGGCTTTGGCCCAAAGTTAACCAAACATGTCCTAATAAGGTTGTTAAAGCTTATGAGCCCAATCCAAATTCAAACACAAACTCTCAAACGTAATACTAAGCAAACACAAACGTTATACATCTTTTTGACACTCAAGATGGTGCTACTACTTCGACTCGACACCGAAACCATGACTAGTTTTAATTTTGACGAGAAATGCACTTTGACCATAACACGACTAGTGCGTCTCGACTTGAGACCACACGTAGCCTTGACCACAACGAGCTCACACCATAAGGGTGTGTGTCGTTAGCTTGGTTGTCACACGACAAGGACTACCACGAGGTTTCCTAAACTCGTTTATGACTCCAACAAGTACTCGACAACCACAATTACAAACCAAGTCCCCACGACACATTACGTGTTGTGGTACACATCAAGACACTCTTCGAGAGTGCCGTTTTCAAACCAACAATCAAACCAAAACCTACTGTGGCTAAACTAATATTCCAAACGCATCAATAACTCGACTAAACCAATATTTCAACCTCATAAAATTTACAAAACATCTCGGTTAACAATTTAACCCATGGTCGTGACTCACTTGAGTCACGACTTACTACTCTATGACTCAAAATGAATCCCCAAGACTCGAATATCACAACACACCAAGGCCGTGACTCCTATGAGTCACGACTCACAACCATCCAAAACCACAACCATTCGGCTACTCAGATCACAAGCAAATAAGTATCAAATAACGAAAATAATTTACAAGGACGATTATAAGCTCACAGTAATGACATAAACACAAAATAAATAAGCATAGCTCCGAGTCCACTCAACTCGTGAGTTGACTCGGGCGAGTCGAGCTGACTCAGTACGAGTCGAGTGAGTTTTGATGAAAACCAATAGATCCACACGAGTTTTAGGTAGAAAACGTTTGTTTAGTTTTTTTATTACAAATTTGTTTAGGGTTTATTTAAATCCAATTAGGGTTTGGTAAAAATGAAGCAAATTAAAAGAATAAGTGTAGGGTATTCACAATACAAGAAACACTAGTTTGAGGCTATTACTTGGATCGAATGAGTAAGAACTTAGAGAGAGAAAGAGAGAGGTTGGGAGCCTTTGTAGAGAGAGAAACAAGATGATATTAGCTTAATGTGAAAGGTCCAACCCTTCCCATGGGTGGGAAGGGAGTATTTATACTATTACATAATATGTCCCTAGTGGACTGTGGAGCGAGCTGACAGTGGGGAAAGCCCCGACCCACTCCACAACTATAGATACGACTAATCTAATAAAACTAGTAATACTAATAATATTACTGATAATCCTACGAGCTATGATGTGCTAATAAGTACTCGGGGTGACCGAGTCTTCAGCTGAATATTCATATTCCTAACAATCTCCCCCTAAGGGAGGTCACCCCGGAAGTCATGTTCTGAATTCTAGCACTTCATCCTTGGATCTTGATTTCATAGCTCGTACTCATTGATTCTTCATTTTCCTTGATCATTGTGCAGCAGCAAATTTTACGATGACATTTTCTTTTGTCTTGGATGATCTTTGTTGATTCTTTGGAGTTATCATCCCACTTGAGTCTCCAAGTCATCTTTCAGTAGTAAATCTCCATGTGATGAAATATACTTAGAGTCGACATGCTCACACGATATGGAGTCATGATCTTCAGCATCAGAGTTAGCAGAAGCTGTGTTGAAGGTCTTTTAGGGTGATCATGACTTCTTTGATGATGATGTGGTGTGAACATGTGGTGATGGATTGACATCTTTTCTGCAACCAGCTACAACAGCAACCAGCTACAGCGTTCCACAGCAACAACCGCCAGATATTCCTGCATACGACAGTTAGCAATAATTCGACCGGTACTAACAAGTTAGGACTTCGAGATAGTCAACAGCATAGTGTGAAGACTCTCTCTAATCCTTACCAAGACCGTTCCTAATCGAAAACCCACAGAGGGCTTTTTAAGATTTTACCGTAGTAAATCAACGATTAGGTGAGTCGCTGGAGATCACTCCACGACTGTAGACCGGTTGAAACCGCCGCGACCACTAAGCGTAATTCACGAGGAATTACCGAAGTGACCTGCTTTCAGGGCTGCTTGATGTTGACCCTGGCAGGAATTTCCATTCAATCATTGAGAATTACATTTGTAAATTCCCTCATAAATGTTCTGGTAGATTTCTAAGATCTGCGTAGGACTCTTAAGATTACACCTGGTATCCTTAATGTTGAACAACCAGTGTAGAAACAATTCGTGTTCCTATGAGATCTTATTATGCATCTCGTGGCTCTAGACTCAATTGTGCGTTTTGATTTGGTGATCGGAGGCTGGAGAGGACTGCCACCTATTCAATATCATCTAACTCGGAGTGAGAAAGACGATAGGAATGTATTGAACTCCGTGACAATTGAAACAAGAATCCTTTGAGGGACCTTGAGTGGCTAGGGAGGGTTGTGCAGCGTATCACTGGGTCCATGATACTTTGTCTTCAATGCCAGCAATCAACTAAGTGATTCTGACAGCATATGTATTGACCCGGTTTCTGCCTAAGTTGTAAGGAGGGCTATTTCTTTTCACCCTTTCTCTTTACAATTCTTTTTCATTCTTCAACCCCTTCAGTGCTTACCGAGACTTCATAACTAACACCTTGTTGGGTTTGTTCCAGTGTTAGCTCCATCTCAGTCGGCACTCTTCCCTAATACACATTTCTCCTTTTTTAATCATACCTAAGGACTTCTACACTATCTAGTGGATTGTCCCTGGGTAGATCCCTCCGGCTCTGGCGGGATCGTGGGAACTTGAGCCTAACCTAACCATCCTTATAACTCCATGCATTAATTAAAATGGTCGGTCTTTGGAATTCTTCCACGATTGCCATAAAACCAAATCCTTGAAAAATCTCTCAAAGTGTTCATGATTCTGAAACACAATTTTTTGCAAACACTTGAGAGTTTTATATTTTTTTTTCAAATGCTCCCCCTCAACATGTGCTCGGTTGATTGTTTTATAAATTTGCACATGTTAGGTAGAGCTCGCACTTTTTGAATTGATCCACTTTCAGTGAACATGACCGATTCGAGACACGCTTACATCACTAGTTAGACTAGCTTGAAATTATTACCCGGCCTGGTCAAGTCCACAGAAAGTTTCTCGAAATGGTACACTCTACTCAGATACATCTTTTTCGAGACACGCTTACATCACTGGTTAGACCAGCTTGAAATTATTACCCGGCCAAGACGTATCCTTTCGATTGATGACAATTCAAGTTTCGTCAATTCATTGGTGAAGTCTGAGCCTTGCTCACATAAGATGCCAAATCCTTTGTTTTGTTAAAACCATTTGCTCCCCCTCAATATGTGCATTGATATACAAAATGGTTTAGCACATACGGGAGAGCATACATTAACTTCCAAATCATCACATTTTATCAGAATTTCCTATTTAAATCACATTCTCTCCCCCGATCAAAAATTTCAAACCATTTGAGATTTGTGATCCCAATTGATTTAAATACGTTTAGAAAAATTTGGGAGAAAATGTGGTCAGGTTTAAATGTATTCTGATTTAGGAGCATACTATGCTCCCCCTGAAACAACGAGAGAGTGTCACTGCTGATGTTTGCACAAATTTGGCAAGGTGTCGGAAATTTGAACAAATATGCTCCCCCTCAATTAATGACCCGTTTTCCATTAAAAGAGCTGTAGTCATTCAATTGAGCGACGGGTATTTGTGAAAATTTAGTTCAATTTACCACCTTGTGTAACATCAAGACTCTCTTGAAGGATCAAACAAGATAACGAATCTTGATGAAAAGAAGACTTCTCTTCTTATATACGAAGTGATGCACTGAAACGTACATCAAGTCGGGGAAACATGGATGTAAAGTAATCCATGCCCAGGTGAACATCACCCGGTTGGAGGAACAGCTGTCTTTTTGGCGACATGCTTTCCCCATTGTACAGCGCGGGTTGCAGTATGAAGTAACTGCAAGCCATTAAGACATGTTTTAACTGATTAGTATAACTTCTGCTCGAGCTTCATTTAAGAATCCGTGCCATTGTTGAATGACATTTCTAGATACGTAAATGTTATTGATAAACAGAAGACATGCCTAGGTAGAACTATTTTTGGTATTTTCTGATTTTTCGATTTTTATGGTTTTTATAGGTTTTATATTTTTGTGTTTTTCTTTTTGATTTAAGATATATACAACTATGTACAAGGATATAAGAAGACAATCCTTTACTCCTCCTTTTCTTCCTGAAGACACTTGAGGGTTTCAGGAGTCATGCTTTTCATGCCAAGGCGTGGGAGAATAAACTGAAACCTTTCTCTTGGGAGGGCCTTGGTGAAGATGTCAGCTAACTGAAACTCTGTCCTCACGAAGTATAGTTCCACAATTCCTTTTTCCACCTGTTCCCTGATGAAGTGATGCCTGATGTCGATGTGTTTTGACCTGGAGTGCTGAACATTGTTACAACAAAGAGCAATGGCGCTTTTGTTGTCACAATATAGGGGAATTTTGTTGTATGAGAATCCATAGTCCGAAAGCTGTGATCGCATCCAAAGGATTTGTGCACAACATGCAGACATAGCAATGTACTCAGCTTCAGTAGATGATATGGAAGTACTCATCTGCTTCTTAGAAGACCAACTAACCAACTTTTCCCCTAAAAATTGAGCTCCTCCTGAAGTACTTCGACGAGTGTCTTGACATCCCGCATGATCTGCATCTGCGTAAGCCGTTAACTCCATTGCAGTGTCCTTAGGATACCAAAGACCCATATGAACCGTGCCTTGAAGATATCGGAAGATCCGTTTTACTGCTTCAACATGTTTCTTGGTTGGTCTGGATTGATACCGAGCACACATACATACAGCAAATAGAAGATCTGGTCTGCTAGCCGTGATGTACATCAAAGATCCAATCATGCTTCGATATTGCGTTATATCCACTGGAATCCCTGAAGGATCTTCATCCAGCTTCGTTCTATCAACCATGGGAGTGTCAACAGGTTCACTTGAATGAAATCCAAACTTTTTCAAGATCTCATTGGCGTATTTGGATTGATTAATGAATATGCCACCGGGACTTTGAGAGACTTGTAATCCTAAGAAGAATGACATTTGTCCCATCATAGACATTTGGAACTTGGAATTCATCTCTTTTGAAAAACTATCACATTCACTAGGATCTGTTGAAGCAAAGATGATATCATCTACATATATCTGAACTAGTAGTAGATGGTTTCTTGACTTCCTGGTGAATAGTGTAGGATCAACAACACCTTTGGAGAATCCGTTCACTAGGAGGAACTTGGACAATGTATCGTACCATGCCCTTGGCGCCTGTTTTAACCCATAAAGAGCCTTCTTCAAGCGGTAAACATGAGTAGGATGTTCAGTATCCACGAATCCTTCTGGTTGACTCACATAAACTTCTTCCTTTAAGTCGCCATTCAAGAATGCCGTTTTGACATCCATTTGGTAGACTATCATATTTCGACTAGCAGCATTTGCCAGGAAGATTCTTATAGCTTCAATTCTAGCAATCGGAGCAAACGATTCTTCAAAATCAATGCCCTCTTCTTGTCTGAACCCTTTAGCAACTAGCCGTGCCTTGTTCTTTAATACATCACCATACTCATCAAGCTTCACTTTGAAGATCCACTTTAAAGCAATGATCATTGCAAGCTCTGGAGGAGGCACTAATTCCCATACTTCAAGTCGATCAAATTCATGGATTTCATCCTGCATGGCCTGGAACCAGCAATCTTTAGTCATAGCTTCTTTGGCATCTTTTGGTTCGACTTTGGATAGTACGGAATTGAAGAAACACCATAGTGCATCAGTGGCTAGTTGACTACGTGTGGATACTGGACGTGAAGGATTGCCTATGATTTTGTCGATTGGATGATCACTGGTCCATTTCCTGAGATGGTCGTGAGGTTGTGGGTTATGAACAGACGTAGCAGTGCTGTGTCCTTCAAGTGAGGATGTGTCTGATGAATGTTCAGGAGCAAATATGTTTTCAAAAGGAGCCTCATCAACAGGAGCAAAAGGATTAACTTCCAAAGAATTATTATCTGAAGATTCTTGCATTACTGGAGAAGTTTGAGTGTTTGATGACGAAGGCGATTGACTGGCAGCAGGAGCATTATGACTGACTGACACTGAAGCTGCAGGGCCTTCTGAACCTTGTGGGGCTTGAACCTCATCCATAGGAATTATAGCTGGTTCACTTGGGATGGTTCCATTCGTTGGCTCAAAGTATTCATCAAACATAGGATCGAATAATTTCTTCAACTCCTCACATGTAGGTGGCACATAAGAATCTGCAGGCGTGGAATTCTGTACAAGTCCTGAACTAATGGGTCCAGGAGACAAAAGGTGAAGATCGGGTCCAGAACTGATTTGTCCTGGAACAGGTAGCTCACTCAGCTCATCGAACGTAACATGAATGGTTTCCATGATTTTACGGGTCCTTTTATTGTAGATTCGATACCCTTTACTGTCTGGCGCGTATCCAACGAAAATACCTATATCTGCTTTAGCTCTTAACTTTCCCAAGTCTTGACTATCGTTAGTTGGATAGCAAAGTGCACCAAACACACGCAGAAAGGAAAGATCTGGTTTCTTGTTGTGAATTAACTCGAAGGGAGTCTTCTCATGAACCGGATGAATTAGGGATCGGTTTTGAGTGTAACATGCTGTTGCAATAGCCTCTGCCTAGAGAAACATCGGTGTCTTTGAAAATATAAGCATAGTTCTTGCAGCTTCCACCAGAGTACGGTTCCTTCGTTCAACCACTCCGTTCTGTTGAGGAGTGCGAGGGATACTTTTCTGATGCGTGATGCCAATACTTTCATAGAAATTACGGAGTTGTTGGTTAACAAACTCCGTACCATTATCAGTGCGGATGATTCTGACAGTTTTATCGAGCCTTACTTGCAGCTGTTTTATCAGTTTAATGATAACCTCTGGAGTTTCGTCCTTGGTTCTCAAAAACTTCACCCATGTGAACCGAGAATAATCATCTACTATCACCAGAACGTACTTCTTTCCATTTATGGTTTGTATTCTCATTGGTCCACACAAATCCATGTGGAGGGTATGAAGAACTTCCAAGTTGGTGTTGATGGTTTTAGGCTTGTGGGTTTGTTTCTTGCTTTTACCCAGTTGACATGCAGAGCAGAGATGATCTTTCTCATATTTCAGTCTGGGCATCCCTCTAACAAGATCTTTACGGGAAAGATTATTTATGGTACCGAAGTTCAAGTGGTTCAAACGACGATGCCACAGCCATGATTTTGTTTTAGAGGCTTTAGAAAGCAAGCAAATGGGAGAGGACTTCAGCATTTCTTCAATTGATATGGTGTATAGATTGGTGCCCCGACTACCCTTGAGGAGATCTAAACCATCCAATTCTCTGACGAAACATGTATGCTTTCTGAAAGCCACTTCCAGATCTGAATCACAAAATTGACCCACAGAAAACAGATTGTGTCCTAGTCCTTCCACATAGTATACCCTTGAGATTACGCTACTACCAAACACATAATCTCCATAACCCATAATAGCACCAAAGTGGTCGTTCCCAAATCTAACTGTCCCGATAAACTTTTTCACGAAGTTCTTGAGCCGCGAGCGATCCCCAATCATATGTTTTGAGCAGCCTGAGTCCAAATACCACAGGACGATTTGTACGACCTGCATTTGAAACCAGACAACAATGGATAACTGAAAAATGTGGATCCCCAAGTGCAATTGGGGTCCATTTGGTCAGCACACACATATTCAGGAACCACAGATTTCACAGATGCAACTGCCTTTACAGAGGAGACAGAACTAGAGGTAGGACAAGACTTAGATGGAAGGCATTGTGACTCTAAAGACAGGATTCTACCAGTTGGTCTCCATTCCTTATTCTACACAATTTTATGCATATTCATTTTAGGTAAAAGTCTCTGTTTTCCTAAATTGAATTTCCTTCCAGTGGGTCTCCATTCCTTAACTTTCACAATTTTATCCATATTCATTTTAGGTAACGTGTTCTGTTTTCCTAAATTGAATTTCCTTCCAGTGGGTCTCCATTGATAGCCTATGCTAGCAAATGTTTTTCCTGTTGCTTTCCAAGCTTTCTTGCATGTTTCAGTTATTCTACCATTCTTAACATGGGTGATGCAGAAGACATCAAGAATGACACAACACAATCATCATGATTAGCAGAAATTAAACAATTGTCGCATGTTTTACAGACAACATTAGAATTCGAATTAATTACAGTACTTTTGATACTAGAATCAACACGATTCATCCTACTCATTGCAAACTTATTGTTCCTAGGTTGGGCTTCTACATTCTTCAAGTGATCATTCTTAGCTGGCGCAGTCCTATCCTTTCTTTCATTTCCTCTAGACCTTGACCCGCTAGCTTGGGTGTCACTTTTTACTCCTGTAGAAGCATCGAAGGTAACATTAGTTTGTTTTTCTGTCACATGCCTTCCTGATAATGATGTGTTGGGTTCTGATGTTTTGGGTGGTAGATCAAAGGCTACATGCTTGTTCTCAACATTGGATGATGATGCAACAAATCTATCTCTATGGCCTCTAAACTTAGGAATTGAGCCTATGGCATATTCTAAGTTTTCCTGAATCCTTTTCGTGAGTTTGCATGCATAGACAACTGCTTGATCAAGTGGCTTATTATTCCTATCCTCTTCAACTACCTCACGAAGTGTGTCAAGGCCTTCTCTAAGATGATCGAGATATGTTTGATGGGCAAGGCTGTTATTTCTAAGCTTAAACGGAATACGCCCAACATCAACATCATACTTTTTACTATCAGTAGCCTTTGGTGCATCACAATTACAAGTGGTGCATGGCATTTTACCTTTCACCAGAGCCTTCAGATTCTCAATTTCATTTATCAAAGAAGTTATTTGATCATTGTGATTGCTTCTTGTAACTTTGATAGAATCATATAACTCTTTGAAATGTTGTTTAACCTTTGAATTTTCTTCTCGATAACACTCATTTTCATAATGTAACTTATTTATGGTGTTTTGATATTGAAAATTCTGAGCATCTGAAGACGAAGGTTTATTGGTGCCATATACTTCACACTTGTTGGATTTCAATTGGGCAATTTGGGCCCTCAGCAGTCGAATCGTGTTCGTGTGAGCTTGAATTGTCTCATCTCGTTTGCTTAATTCAAAATAAGTATCAAATTCAGGAGCATCCAAGGATGTCTTGTCATTCGATATTTTATGTTTTTCATTTAAATGTTGATATTTCAATTGCAAATTAAGATATTCAACTTCCAATTTTGAAAAACGTTTAACCATATTATCGTGGTCATCATTTTGAATTTTTCCAAGCAATTTAAAATTCTCCCCCTCAAGCTCAACAACACGATTCTGGGTGACATTTAACGCAATAGCAAACTCATTAAATTGACAGGCAGACAATGCAGAATCAGTGACAGTGTAAAATACATCTTGTGCAATACATTTAGCAATCAAGTTGTCGTTAGTAAGTAGTATGTTTTTTCTTTCAATCTCTCGACTCTTAAGTTCTATTGCATGTTCATTCACCTCATTTTCCATATCTTTAAACACTACTTTCATTTCATTTATTTCGGCTTTAAGGGCAGTTTGCAACCCTTCAAAGTGTTCTTTAAGTAGTTTAAAGAATGGCATGACCTCAGTTAAGTAACACCTTTTTGCATGTTCAAAACACCTTTCCCCCTCAGTAATGCCAGTGGGTGTGATTCTCTTCTTACATGTTTTATCAAAATCAGCAAACAGTTGCCAAAGCACATATAAGCTAATAAAGGTTTTGCATTCAGTGGGAAGAGACAAAGGCACTAAATTCCTAGGTGTATTGGGAGGATACACCGTTATGGACGCAACTTTTCTAATGAGGGGAGTGTTGGCCTTAAGTTTTTCTACCTTAAGTTTTTCATTATCTTGTTTCCAAAATATCTGTTCAGGTGTTAACTTCTTTTGAGGAGAAAACACAGTCAAACGATTTTCTTCATAATAATCATGGGGTTTGATTATTATTCGTCTGGCTATGCACTCGGGATCCCTCATTTTCTCATTCATTTTTTCCCTCGTTTTATCACTCAACTCATCCTCTTCATCAGTGTAGATATGCTCAGGTTGGTCATGAATAGGCATAAGCATCACATTACCATCATATAGGGATGGTTGAAGCACTTGCATGTCCCTAAGGATGGTTGACTTAGGTTCACCTATCATGATTTTACTGTGCTTATCACTCAACATTCTGTGCTTATGAATCATTTGAGCAGTTTGTATGGTTTGATTTTGTGTGTACAACTTATCTTCAAGCTTATTTTTTAACGTTTTGAGTCTAGAGAAATCATTTAAAAGAGTTATTTCTTTTTGTTTGAATTCTTGCTTAAGTGTTGTTACACACTTTTGTGCTTCCTGTTTCTGTTTGACAGACTGTTCTAGCTGACTTTTCAAAGAACTCAACTCTATTTTTAATGTTTCTTCTCACGTTCTAGACTCTTTAATAAGTGTACTCATTTGACCTTCTAATTTCTGCTCACGATCATTAAGCTCAAACTTAGCACGCTGCTCATACATAGCAACTTGGTCTTTATAGATGTTTAGTCTAGTGATCAAGTTATCATCAGGGACAGGCAATTTGTTCTCATGGTACACACATGCATTGTCTACATTACCCGCATTATCTAAGGCACATACATTACTCATAGCACACACATCATTATTGACAAAGGATTCACCATTTGGTACATCAGGCGAGTTGTTGCTATTCAAATACTGTTCATATGAGACAATATTGCTATTTTCCATATCAACATCACTTGAGTCAGAAACAACTGCCTGATGTACTTCTTCGGGAATCTGTTGTCCCTCGACAATATTATATGTGTCATAAATTTTTAGTACCTCAGATATCACGGATGCATTAGAAGGACCAGCTTGACGAGATGAGGCCAGGGAAGACAAGTTAGCCATAAAGATTGTTTGAGCAGTAGGTTCATCATCCACATCAGAGTCAAATGCATCACAGTCATCTGCCTTGAAGATGTTAGGATCATTAAGTGCTAGATCCTGAATAGGTTTCTCATCCACATCTTCATCAAAAGTATTTCCTCCATCTCCTGCCAGGAACAATAACTCTTCCTCATCCAATACAGCTCCATTTTCTTGAGCTTGCATTAACAGCATCTTGTCTTTGAAGTAATCTGATTTCTGAGGACGTTTAGGTTGATTGCAGTTTCTAGCAATGTGTCCAAGCCCCCCACAATTATAACACTTGATCTGTTTCCCTTGCCCTTGATTGGCATTCCCTGCTCTATTCTGCACATAACCTCGACCCATGTTTCTACCAGCTCTCCCTTGCACATTCTGAACCATAATTTTCCCATCCTCCACCATTGCTAGATTGCGTGGGTTGGAAGAATTCCTTAACTGATTATTGGTCTGAGGGAGTGATGCTTGAAACTGTTGAACCAGTAGAGATACTTGATTGGTGAGATTGTCAATCATTTTGTCGGTCTGAGAGTAGCCTGAGTCAAGTTGTGAACTCATAGCAGGTATTTGTGAGTGAAGTTGGTGATAGCTTGGATTGGATGATGATTGGATTGTTGGTTGTACATTTGTCATGAAAGCCAGTGGGTCATTTGTAGTTGAAGGATTCAACTTTTCTCTCAGCACCCGATCATAGACGGCATGCTTCTCATGTTGTTGCAGGTAAGCATACAGCTGTTCATAGTTAGTCTCCCTTAAACCTTTGTTGAGTTTGACTGCAGTAACAAATCTGTCCCATTCAGGAGTCATGTTGTTCACAAACTTTGAGTTAAGTTGGATATTGGGCATAGTCATTCTGATCATCCTCATATCATTCACCAACTTATGAAATCTCACATAGTAATCTGTGACATTCTCTCCTGGGTTCATTTTGAAATGCTCGAACTCATCATACAATTGTGACTCACGATCTTCCTTTGTGAGTTCTGACCCTGCCAACAACATTTTAACGTTGTCCCACACCGCCTTGGCTTCAGTGTTAAAATTGATGAGCTTGTATACATCCTTTGGAAGACCTTGAATGACTATGTTTGAGGCTCTAATATCAGCATCATACCTCTTCTTTTCTTCTTCATTAAGATCATTATAGTTTCTAGGTCTATCAATGCCCAAAGTTACAGTCCCATCTTCACCAGTTGTAACAACGTCTCTGGTGGTACCCATCTGATAAGGTCCTTCGTCAATTGACTTAAGAATGTTAACACCATTATCTTTTCCCAAGCAATAAAGTCTAATTCGTTGTGCCCAAGACTCATAATCCGTCCTATCTAGCATAGGTGGACGAGTGTCAGATCCTGCTGCTTGAATATCATCTGATGATGTACTTGATGTGGTAGCCATAGTAACTACGGGATTTTACTGATCTTGTGATTTAACCGAGAAATCGAATCTTTCGCGGGAATTTCTAAAATCACCAAGACACAAACCGCCTAGACAAACCGCGTAGACACAAACCGCGTATGCGCCTAAGAGACAAACCGAGTTCACACAGGAGATACAAACCGCGTTGACACAAACCGCGTATGTGCCTAAGAGACAAACCGAGTTCACACCGGAGATACAAACCGCGTTGACACAAACCGCGTATGTGCCTAAGAGACAAACCGAGTTCACACCAGATATACAAACCGCGTTGACACAAACCGCGTATGCACCTAAGGGACAAACCGAGTTCAAACTGGAGATACAAACCGCGTATGCGCCAAAGAGACAAACCGAGTTCACACTGGATATACAAACCGCGTAGACACAAACCGCGTACGCACCGTAGAGACAAACCGCGTTGGCACTAACTTCCAAATCAGTCACTTTCAATGCAGTTTGTCCTTTTGCCTAAACTAGTAAAAAAGACAAACCGCGTATCCGATGTACCACAAACCGCGTTCAAGATCGTCCCAACTACACAAACCGCATTCAAGAACACTACCACAAAAACCCACGAATTGCTCCAAAATCACCACACCGTTCTTAGATCTGTGAATCCAAACACCAAATACCACTCTAATACTAATCTTAATCTAGAAAGTACAAAGTAAAACAACTTCTAATCACTAAACAAAGTACAAAATGAGATTTATGCCACTAAACAAACCGAATCCAAAAAAAACTTAAAACTACAAATCGAACCAACAAGAAAAACCTCAAGAACTACACAAATCCGTGAATACCAACTCTCATGGACCTAACCATGGCTCTTGATACCAATTGTAGGGTATTCACAATACAAGAAACACTAGTTTGAGGCTATTACTTGGATCGAATGAGTAAGAACTTAGAGAGAGAAAGAGAGAGGTTGGGAGCCTTTGTAGAGAGAGAAACAAGATGATATTAGCTTAATGTGAAAGGTCCAACCCTTCCCATGGGTGGGAAGGGAGTATTTATACTATTACATAATATGTCCCTAGTGGACTGTGGAGCGAGCTGACAGTGGGGAAAGCCCCGACCCACTCCACAAATATAGATACGACTAATCTAATAAAACTAATAATACTAACTAAGCTACTAATAATATTACTGATAATCCTACGAGCTATGATGTGCTAATAAGTACTCGGGGTGACCGAGTCTTCAGCTGAATATTCATATTCCTAACAATAAGGGCGCGTGAGCTTACCAAATACGAGAGGTGAAGTGGGGAAGACAGTGGCTAGCGGCGGTGGTGTGGTCGTGACGGCGGTGAGTGGTGATAACGGCGCGTGGCGACTCGAGGTGGTGGCGTAAGCTGACAGATGGTGGTGGTGATGAGGAGTATCGTGGTGGTGGAGTGGTAGCAGCAGGTGGCGGCTGTGACTGCCATGGTGGTGCCGGCTGTGGAGGTGGCCGAATGTGGGAGAGATATAGTTTTAGGTTTAGAGTTAAATAAAATGAAGGCAAGGGTTATAAGTGGGTTTATATAGAGTCCCAAAAGTTTAAATACAAAAAGACAAGTCCTTGGTAGTCTAGTGGCGGCGGGGTAATTATATCACAGGGATCAAAAGTGAAATTTTGGTAATCTTTCACTAAATGAGGTTCGGGACTCATTTAGACTAGTAAACGGTTGATTCAAGACATAAGAAATACACCATTGCATTCCGAATAATTTTTCCAATAAAAACGAGTATTCACACGTATAACTTTCTCAGAGTTAATTTATTTAATAAATCGATTTGTTTCGTGCATTTTAGGTTGTGCCGGCTTGATAAAGGAAAAATGCTCACGTTAAACAAGATATCCACGGTTTTTCAGTCCCAAACAAGTTCAAAGAAATTTAAAAGCTATGAGAGATCAAAAATAAATATTTTGGCTAGTAGAATACGTTTAGGAAATTCACGGGTGTTACAGCACATACCCCTAAAAAGGAATCGCGTCCTCGCGATTTAGTTCAAGTTATAGGTCAGAACAAATTCGGTGAAAAGGTGATGGTACTAGTAGCAGTCTTGGGTCTCACTAGAGTGTTTTAAGGGTTTCTCCTGGCCTGTTGGAGGGTATTTAGGTTGTCTGTTACAAGTCGTTTCCTTCTAGTAATTTGGTGGGGTACAATGATTCCTGGAGTAAGTTTAATAGGAGAACACAGTTTAAGTCTTAACTACGCGATGTTTCACAATTTTGTTAGTGTGGTCTTCTTTTTAATCCTGCACTACTAATCACGGTATCTATTCGCATGGAACGAATAGGGTAACTTATTTTGTGATGAAACAGTATCAAGGCTTTGTAGGTTGTTATCTATAGTCCCGGAAAAAGGTGTGGGATCCACTTCTAAGGTTTGGTTTATTTTCAAAAGGAAATACTGGTTATCATGTTTATGAAGTAATAGTATAAAAACACTTTTCATGAAAGTAAAAAGATTCACACGGTGATTGTAAAATAGTTTGTAGGACAGTTTATAAAGTGATACGGAGCGATTTATTATTTATAAAATAATGACAAAACCATAGTTAAATTTGTGATATATTAGAAAGATGAAGATCGGGTTACGCAATAACTTGCGAGATGATTCGTAAGACAATGCATAGAGTAACAAGAAAATCATTTGTTATCCATAAAATATCAACAAAGTTGTAGTTTACTTAGTGATTAACTAGCAAAATGGTTCGTCGGATGACAGTAAAATAATTTTGGGAAGTAATGGCGAAATAATTTATAAGATAATAATAACGCAGTTTTATTGTTTTTAAGTCAACAGTGGCTAAATCAGTTCATATGAGAATAAAATGGTCCATAAGGCTGTAGTAAAACTTGTAGAATAATTGCAACATAGTTTACAAAACTTTTGTGAAATTGCTCGTTGGTTTATGAAATTGTAGTAAGGTAGCGAATCGGTTTATCACTTAATAATAAGAATAGCTTATACAATGAGTTGTAAACCGATTTATAGGGCAGTAAGAAAAGAGTTTTACCTTTATAAAGTAGTAACAAAATCGTAGTTCGTGATATATTAGTAAGACAGTAAATCGGTTTATAAGATAACTGGTGGAATGATATTAAGAAATCAATTTATTGTTTATAAAATAATGATAAGGTCAAATTTTTGATTTTAGAATACAGTAGTAAAACATTTTGTAGGATGACCGCGAAATGGTCGGTGAAAAAAAAGAGTTTGCGTGGATGTGGGTGTAGTGGTAATAATAATGGAATGTGAAATGATGTAGTAAGTGGGTTGGTTACTTATAGGAAAAGCTTGATTAGGTAATTGTTAAGATAACGGATTAAAAGTGAAATAATGTGATGATATGTATGTTATAGTAATATCATAGTTGCATTTGACACTTTGATTATTAAATGTTCAATAATAGTGAAAGTATAGAACGTAATTGAAGTATGATGGTTTGTAGAAGTCGAAATTAAACTGTATTGCTTAAATGCGTAAATAACCAAAATGAGATGAGTCAAAATATGAGAGTAAAAATGCGGTAAGTTACGAATGTAAGTGTGACTGAGATAAGCATGTACGAAGTTAAGGTAATGATTTGAAACTATTTATATCGTGGCTAATATACCCCATTAGTGGTGACTATTAAAATGAAACGTAAACATGTTTAATATGTGTAAAAAGGATAAACAAACGCTAATGAGTGTGCTATAGTTGAAAGCCCATGTAAAGTTTAAATGTGGAAAGGGTTGAGTAGACAGGAAGGGGTAAAAAAAAAGTGTTGAAGATGATTAACAAGGATTAATGATTGCAAGTTTTAGAAAATGTGAAATTATAATGAGTAGGTTTCATATACTCTATGGAGTTAGCTAAAATAAAAATGGGGGTAATTGATCCGTGTGTGAGTATATATAAATAAATATAGTATCGTGCACACGTGATACTTTGGGAAATGACAAATCAAACTTTAGGAAAAGTCAAACTTGCAAAACCCGTGGATGTGATGTGTGTGATACCGGGCAAGTGATCACCCGGGTCGTGTCCCAACGAGATGTGAATGGGCCATTGTGGAAAGCTTTGGATTAGAGTGATTGATGATTCAGATTGATTTTGATTTTGCTTTGTTTAATAATTCTAAATAACAAGTTAAAACAAATATGCACAATAAAGTCAAACGCGAATTGATTAACTTAAAAACGAGCAACGAAAAATCTAAAGAGGACTAAAAATATTACTAAGTAAATGGAAGCTAAGAAAATTATAAAATTGAAATTTACTTAATTAAAATTTAAAAAGATAAATTCTATTAAATAGAAGCTATCACTAAATGTCTATTTCGTTTAATCTAAAATAAAAAAAAACGCGAGTCGAAAACTAATTAAAATGCGTACACTAATGAGATATATGAAATACTAGTCCTACGAGTACAAATCTATTTTGAAAACTAAATTTATAACAGAAAATAAAATTCTACAAAAGTTTAGGGGCCAAAAATGAAAAATTAAAACTTTAAATATGCTAAAACAAAGACAGGGGCCAAATTGTACTTTTCTGAAAATTACTTAAAGCTAAAAACGATTACAAAACAAAGACAGGGACTGATTTGAACTTAACTGAAACTAGAGGACTGATTTGTAAAAGGGGAAAATTAAAAACGTTTTTATGCTAAAAACAGCCCAGGTTCGAACCTAGGCAATTCCAACTCTTCGAAACTATTTTTATTTTTATCTTTCTTTGGAAGAACTGATTAACAACATACTAAACAAGATTATGCAATTAATATTAGCTTTTTCTAGTTCGAGATAAGCTCTAAAATAAGCTCAAAATGAGCTAAAACTCAAAGGTTTCTGCTGCTATACTCGATGTGCAGGGCAAAAAAAACCAATTTCAAGCCCTCGACAAGCTATCAAAAAGCTCTCCTAAAATCCTAGGAAAAATTTACTCAGTACACGAGCTGGTGAACTATTCGAATCCAAAAGACCAATTAATTTCAACTTCATTTGAAGGCACAATAAATTCCACAAGATTGGCAAAAATCTGAAAAAAAAAAACAAACTTTCTAAGTCTGCTATTGCTAATTCAGTGCAGTCCTAGGCTGAGCTTAGGGGAATTAGGCATGGCTCTTGGGACAAACTAAACTAACCTAATAGAATCTAAAAATGACAAAAACAAGACCCTTAAACTGCTTAAGGCTGTATGGGGTTTATGAGATCAGATTATTATCTGATGTTGCGCCAAATGATTCAAAACCTGTGAATCTTCACAAACAGGCAATTTGCTTCTTCTAATACCTCAAAAATGCTTAAATAATCAAGATCAAATCTTAAACTTTTGCACAAGAACAGTGACGACCAATTTTAGCCTGTTTGACTGTTAGTTCCAAACACCCTCTTATCTAACTGAAATGAATTTTTAAAACTAGACACCACTAATTAAACCTAAGTTTCTGCCTTATTATAGTTAAACTAACTTAATTAAGACTAAATAAGCAACTAACAACTTATAATAAGCACTTAATAAGCAAATGACTAAATTGACTATTTTTAACTGTTTTTTAGTTTTTAGTGAAAATGAAGTTTAAACTCATACTACCTATAAAAACTGAACTATTGTACTCTAACTAGAACAGATAAGTAAATAAAAAGACAATAAGCAATTAAATAAGCTATGGAACAGTGAATCAGAAAACAATCACTAGAAATCAATATAAACTGAGAACTTACTACGAATCCCCTCAGCTCAACAGAGGGTATTCCTTAAGCTAGCCTATCTCTAGATAGGCCAAACACTTCCAGTTCTTGTTTGAACTATCGAATTAACCCAGAATCGACACCACCAAGAACAATTGACTTTCTTTTGACTTTTCTTGACTTTTCCAATTCGAAATTGACTTAGCTAAAATAAACCCACAAGAAGCTATAGAGAGCTTCTCTGAGCTTATAAAAAGGGTTAGGGAGCTTGTGGTGAAGTTCTAACAATTAATTAACTGGAATACGAATTACTTAGAAATTTTGACTTTTTATTTAAACTTGAAAGAAATACAAATACTGAAATAACTTGAATAATTAACTTAAAAGAAACTTAAATTGATCACTTGAATTCGAAATTACAACTTTGGAAGCTTAAAATTACATAACGAAATTTAACTAAAAACTACACACCTCTCAAAGGTTACAATACTGCTTATTTGTACTAAACACAAGTGGGATTATCCTTTTGACTTCCTCTGACTGATCTTGGACCATTGGATTGGAGAGATAACATTTGAGCCGTCCATTCAGATTTTGGCGCCAAAATTATGTAGCTAAAAATCCCCACGTGGTACTGATTGCTTGTGAGGTTGAAGAAGCAATTAATGCATTTGGAGTTTGGTGGAGTATAGGTGGAGGGGGGTGTGGTTTTGTCAGGCTGAGGCGTGGGAGAGGAAGTGGTATTGCAGAGGTGGTTTGGCGGGATATGGTTTTAAGATGGTGGGTTTGTGGGTTTGACCGAAGGGTTGACTGGGGTTAACTAAATAACGGGGTTGGGCCGGGTTGTGTAATAATTGGGTTGGGCTTGGGTTATTAAATGGGATGGGTTGGATTGGTTTTGGGTTTAAGGATAATAAAAGGGTTAGTTTGGTTTGTTTAAGTGAATAAGCCCAAGGACCAAATGTGTAACTTCTGAAAATTGAGGGACCGATTTGCCAACTTTCCAAACTCCTTCCAAGGGTAAAACCTGTCATGTTTCCAAAATCCAAGAACCAAAATTGTACTTTTCCAATTTTTAAAATTCCCAGGGACTGTTTTTGACAGATTTCAAACTTGAGGGACCAAAGATGTAATTTACTCAAACTTTTCACCAAAGGACTAAATATGATAATTTATAATTTAAAAAGGACCTTTGGTGATTTTTCTGACAAAACAGATGCATAGGGACTAGTTTTGACAATTTTTGAAACTTGAGGGACTGAAACTGCCAATTTTGCAAACTTTGTTCGTTTTTCAACCGTTTTTTAAACATTTTGCATTTAAAACACATAAAACACAATCCCTGGGATATTTTCAGTATTTTGATGCATTTTTGAGTGTTTTTGAATGTTTTGGCAGTTCAGATAAGGTAAAAATGATGAGTATTTACACACTCATCAATCCCCCACACTAAACTATTGCTAGTCCCTAGCAATCTTTTATGAAGTTTTAATGGATTTTTCTCTTTACCAGATATCCATCATTTCTGGAGTAGCCAAATGTTTCAGTTCAAGTAAGAACTATGGTACACCGATAACCATGTGATTTTGAGCAAACCACCAGCTGCCAACGGTTTTGATTAGTCTTTACCAGAAGCCGTTTGCTTCTGGACTAGCCAACTCTTGATGGACATAGTCAACATCTTGGTGAGCTGATTACCAATCATGGTTTTTCCACTTGCCTTTACCACAAGCCATAATCTTGCGGGCTAGCCAACTCTTCATCTTTTAAAGATATGGTGAGTCGAATACCATACAATTTTGGGCAAATTGCAAGCCGTCAACGGATTTGAGATATCTTTACCCAGAGCCGTTTGCTCCGGGATTAGCCAATCCTTTTGTGGGTTAGACATGGTGGACTGATAACCATTTGTCGTGTAAGTGCAAACACTTACACCAAAAAAAAATTTTTGGCCAAAAATGGGGGAATTAGATGGTTTTATATACGTGATGAAATTCGTGAGAATCCCCCCCACACTTAGAAATGAATATTGCCCTCAATATTCAAAGTACCGGCTGTTATGCCGAAACTTAGAACGTAAAAGGGAAATACTACGGCCATTATTTTATTTTTGTGGTCATATATACAAATTTTTTTTTTTTTTTTTTTTTTTTTTTTTTTTTTTTTTTTTTGAAAATCTACATATATACAACAGCATGGGGCATCTCCCCCACACTAGGGTGGTAGAAAATAGAAAGAAGTCAGAAATATGGGTGAAAACCCATATTGTGCTTGAGTTTTTGATCACCGAGTCACTAGCTTGACTCGACCCCGAATTGAGTTGATTTCTCCCGAATAGTCAGGTTTGTCACTCAAGCTGACCGCTTGTGAACGGCCAACCGTAACAAAGGGTTCCTGAACAGCCCGGAGAGAAAAATCAATTTAAAAGTCTATGGGGAAGTAAGTGGAAGAGACCATCTCCCCCACACTAGGTAGTAGAAAAGAGAAAGAAACAGAGACACGGGTGAGAACCCATGTTTTGCTAATGTTTTTGATCACCGAGTCACTAGCTTGACTCGATCCCCGCATTCATTGGTTCTTGGGGAAAGTTTGAAGATCTGGGACAACCATGGGTGGTATGTCCTCTCCAAAGTAATGTTTCAACCGATGGCCATTCACTTTAAAGTTAGGTCCGTCAGCTTGAGATAATTCAACGGTACCATATGGATAAACTTTTGTGATAGTGAATGGACCAGACCAACGGGATTTTAGTTTACCCGAGAAAATCTTCAATCTTGAATTGAAAAGAAGGACTCGATCACCGACGTTAAAAACGCGGTTCTTAATTTTTGAGTCATGGAGCTTCTTTGTTTTTTCCTTGTAGATCAAAGAGTTTTCATAGGCTTGATCACGAAGTTCATTTAATTCATTTATTTGAACTTTTCGGTGATCACCCGCTGTCTGAAGGTCAAAGTTTGCATGCTTGAGGGCCCAGTAGGCTTTGTGCTCAAGCTCAATCGGGAGATGACACGCCTTTCCGTACACAAGCTTGTATGGAGTGCACCCGATGGGTGTTTTGTAAGCTGTACGAAAGGCCCAGAGTGCGTCATCTAGCTTATCCGACCAAGAGGCACGATTTTCTCCTACGGTCCTTTCTAAGATTCTTTTAATTCCTCGATTGGTAACTTCCACTTGCCCACTTGTTTGGGGGTGATACGCGGTAGAAAGACGGTGTGTAACACCATACTTTTGCATGACTTTATCAAACTTTTCATTGCAGAAATGCGTACCACGATCACTGATAATAGCACGTGGAGTTCCAAAACGAGCAAAAAGAGATTTCAAAAATTTCACAACAACTCGGGCATCATTTGTGGGTAAAGCTTTTGCTTCAACCCATTTTGACAAATAGTCAACAGCCACGAGTATGTATTTGTTTCCTCGAGATGATGGAAATGGCCCCATAAAGTCAATGCCCCATATGTCAAAGATTTCACAAACTTGAATGACATTTTGTGGCATTTCATTTCTTTGTGAAATATTTCCGTGACGTTGACAATCGTCACAAGCTTTGACTATTTCCTGGGCATCCTTGTAAATTGTGGGCCAATAGAAACCAGAATCAAACACCTTTTTGGCGGTGTAGTTGGGATTATGATGTCCCCCAGTAGGTCCAGAATGGCAAGCCTTAAGAATATCGATGGCTTCCTGACCATAAACACACCGCCGGATGACTTGATCCGCACAGATTTTAAACAAGTAGGGGTCGTCCCAGAAATAATGTTTGACATCCTTGAAGAACTTATTTTTCTGTTGGGACGACATCCCTTTCACAACAAAGTTACCCGCATGGTAGTTTGCAAAGTCGGCAAACCATGGGGTAGTAGAATCTCCACGAAAGGTAACCGCGTTGAGTGCTTCGAGAGGAAATGTTTCATTGATTTCCTTTTTCTCGAACACATCTTGATGAGGGTTTTCCAATCGGGACAGATGATCAGCAGCTAGGTTCTCAGCTCCTTTTTTATCACGTATGGTGATATCAAATTCTTGTAGGAGGAGAACCCAACGGAGCAATCTCGGCTTTGCATCTTGCTTTGCAAAGAGATATTTGAGAGCCGAGTGATCCGTATACACTACGCATTTGGTCAAGATCAAGTATGGCCGAAACTTCTCAAAGGCGTACACCACAGCCAACAATTCTTTTTCTGTAGTGGTGTAATGAGTTTGAGCTTCAGTCATAGTTTTACTTGCGTAGTGGATAGGCTGAAAATGTTTGGCTTTACGTTGCCCCAGGACTGCACCGATAGCAAAATCACTTGCATCGCACATGAGCTCAAATGGCAAGTCCCAGTCGGGGGCAACTAAAATGGGTGCTTCAGTAAGCTTTTTCTTCAGAGTTTGAAAAGCTTCAACGCACTCAGGAGAGAAGATAAAAGGAGCATCCTTTTCAAGGAGATGAGTCATAGGCCGGGCGATTTTAGAAAAATCTTGTATGAATCTACGATAGAATCCGGCATGACCCAAAAAACTCCGAATACCTTTGACGGTAGTGGGATGAGGTAATTTAGCAATGACATCAACCTTAGCTCTGTCAACCTCAATCCCACTTTTGGAAATCTTATGGCCGAGGACAATGCCCTCTTTAACCATAAAGTGACTCTTCTCCCAATTTAGACAAAGATTGGTGTCTTTACACCTTTTCAACATTTTTTCTAAATTGGAGAGACATGCTTGGAACGAATCCCCAATGACCGAGAAGTCATCCATAAAGACCTCCATTGTTTTACCGATCATGTCGGTGAATATGGCCATCATGCACCTTTGGAACGTGCCCGGAGCATTACATAGGCCGAAAGGCATACGTTTATATGCAAAAGTTCCATAGGGGCACGTAAAGGTAGTCTTTTCTTGATCCTGTGGATCAATGGGGATCTGAAAGTATCCCGAGAAACCATCTAGGAAACAATAGTACTCATTTCCCGCTAATCTCTCGAGCATCTGGTCCATGAAGGGTAGAGGAAAATGGTCTTTACGGGTGGCATCATTTAACTTGCGATAGTCAATGCAGACACGCCACCCCGTAACCAATTGAGTTGGAATCAACTCATTTTCTTCATTTGTGATAACAGTAATACCACCCTTTTTAGGAACGCAATGAATGGGACTAACCCAAGGACTATCTGAGATAGGGTAAATCAATCCGGCATCAAGAAGTTTGAGAACCTCTTGTTTGATAACCTCATGAATTTTTGGATTCACCCTTCTTTGATGTTGTACTGCCGGTTTGAAATCATCCTCCATTAAAATCTTGTGAGTACAAAATTCAGGGTTAATACCCTTGATGTCGGAGAGCTTCCAAGCAATTGCTTGCTTGTGTGATTTCAAAACTTTTATGAGAGCAGTCTTTTCATCCTCACTCAAATCCTTAGCAATTATGACGGGTAATTTATCATCACCCTCCAAAAATGCGTACTCAAGATGAGGCGGTAAGTCCTTAAGCTCGACCTCAGGAAATTCATCGGTTTTCTCAACCGATTTGATTTCCTCTTTATGAAGTTTTTGTGGAAGAACAGGAGGAACAGAGGGATCTTCATTTAACATTTTCTCAATGAGAAGGATATCCCCCTCTACATCAATCTCTTGGTTATCAATTCCATCGGGAACCGAATCACTTTTGAGAAAGGCTTCTATTTCCTCTAAGATGAAGTCACTTCCCTCAAACGGAGTGAGAGAAGGAGAAGAATTGGCGATTATAGGTTCAGAAGATGGAGTGGGATCACCACTCGAAGAATTATGAACATAACCAAGAACTTCTTGAGAGTACTCCTCTGAAGCAACATCAATGACATCTATTCGGTTAACCGATTCAGAGTCATAATTTGAGGAGTACCTCGAAGTTTGATCGAGGTTAAAAGTGACTGCTTCATTACCAACACGAAGAGTTATTTCCTCTTCGAAAACATCAATTAGAGCACGGCCCGTCCTTAGGAATCCTCTTCCAAGAATGAGAGGAACCCTTGGATCAGCATCGAATTCAACAACAACGAAGTCAGCCGGAAAATGGAACTTTCCTACTTTCACGAAGACATCTTCGGCAATGCCGAGTGGACGAGTGATAGAACGATCTGCAAGCTCAAGAGTCATGCAGGTAGGAGTAAGTCCAGGAAGAGAAAGTTTCTTCCATACTGAATTAGGCATCAGGTTAATGCTAGCGCCAAGATCGGCCAAGGCGAAGCATTCACCCATTCCTGGAAAAACACACGGGATGAGAAATTTTCCAGGATCTCCAAGCTTCTCGGGAAGCTTCTTTAAAATTGCTGCAGAGCAATTCTCGTTTAAAGGAGTTCTTGCCATCTCGTACAATTTTTCCTTATTGCTTAACAAGTTCTTGATCATTGATGCAAATTTGGGCATCATGATGATAGCATCCGCAAGGCTTATGTCAAAGTGCAAATCTTGAAAGATTTGATAGAACTTTTCCAATTGGTGAGTAGCCTTTTCACGGAGCTTTTGCTCATTGAGTCATGATGGATAAGGAATTGAAGGTTTGGATTTAGGGATCTCAACGGGAGTTTCAGCAGATTCAAAGACAACTCCAGGTTTGAGTTTGGTTTTTGGGACATCCTGAGGATGGACGTGTGCGGTACTTTGTGGGCTAGTAATGTGCACCTTGTCCTTTGTCGCCTCAGGTTCATGTTCCACTACCTTAGGAAGAGAAGAAGCGGTAGTAGAAATCTCGGGTCCATCATAAGCTTTGCCACTGCGTGTGGTGATAGCTTTAAGTTCACCCTTTGGGTTGACCACAGTATTACCAGGGAGACCTCCCGAGGTAGAAGGTGGAGTGAGATGGCTTATGAGACTAGAAAGCATATTCTCGATGTTGCTTTGAGATTGTTCCATTTTGTTGTTTGTAGCCATAAGCTCACTTTTCAGCTCATTACCTTGCTTGGTTATTGTAGATTGTAAATCATTCCTCAAAGTGAAGATTTGATTTTGCATTGCCTTTAGTTTGGAATCATTAACCTTGATATAGTTATTGAGTTCACTTGAAGGCGGTTCTTGGTAATGAGGAGCTGAATACCCTTGATTACCCCTTGGGGGTGGGTATTGAGATTGATTGATCGGGGCATGAACTTGATTTTGCGTGTTTTGCCCTCTTTGTTGATTAGGATTAAACCTATTTGGATTGTTGGGTTGAGGAAATCCGGGTGGTCCATTTTGAGGACGGTAGTTTGGTTCCACTTGAGGACGGTATTGGTTACCTCCTTGGTTGGAACTACCGGCTATTGCATTAATTTCAAATGTACCATCGGTGGCAGTACAATTATAATATGCATGTGGACCACCACAAGTGACACAAACTTCTACCTTTTTGACTTCGGCAGGTTGAGAAGTTTGCGGAGAAGAAGAGGCTTTCTTTTGGGTGAGCACCAAACCGTGAATAGCTTCCATGATTTTGTCAAATTTAGCATCGGAGCTCGATTGACTCATGGGCGATGAAGTAGAAGAACCAACATTCACTTGGGAAACAACCGGCTTGCTTCGTGGAATGCGGACCTTAGACTTATTCTCGATAATCGCTAAAGCATCCTTTGTGGTTCGGTTCAAGAAATTACCTCCAGCGGAGGAATTGAGAGAGTCTTGATCAGCTGAGCTCACACCATTGTAGAAAGTGTCGAGTTGCATCAACTCAGAGAAACCATGATGCGGACATTTGCGAAGCATTTCTTTATAACGATCCCATGCTTCACTAAATGATTCATCGAATTTTTGTGAAAATTTCATGATTTCGTTTTTAAGACTCGTGGTTTTGGAAGGAGGAAAAAATTCATTCACGAACTTCTTAACCAAATCTTCCCATGTTAGAATCGATCGAGGGGGTTGTTTATCGAGCCAAATTCGGGCTGTCCCATCGATGGAAAACGGGAAAAGAAGAAGTTTGATTGAATCTTCCGGGACATTTTTGCATTTGATGGTGGATGTGATTTTATTGAACCATCGAATGTGATCTTGAGGATCTTCCCTATCAAAACCATAGAATTGCCGCTGGGTTAGAAGATTTATTAACCCAGTCTTGAGTTCAAAATTCTCGGCCATGATGGCCGGAACAACGATAGCATCTCCGTAACCCTCGGTGGGTGCTTGGAGAAGCTCATTCATAGTCGGCTCAGCCGCCATGAGATCAGGAATAGCACGAACATCGGGTTCGGCTATTGAAGAAGAACGTCTACGCCTACGACCTCGTCTTCGAGGAATGTTGTCAAGCTCACGTAATGGGCTCGCAGACCTAGAAGAACGCGTGCGCATGCACTAGAACACAACTCTAAGAAGCCTCAGAGTCGAGAGAATTATGAAAAAGGATGGAAGATTCTTTTTATTTTTATTTTTGAAAAGTGAAAACAAATCCAATTAAAACAAGATCGAGAGAAAACACAAGTGAACTTAAACCAATAATCACAAGATGAATGGCTTCTTTGAAAAAGGTACACCACTCACAAGGATACAAAGGCAAGTTTTAATCTTTGGTTTGGGAACTTATTATGGTCGTACCCCCAGTTAGGTAGTACTCTGCCTTGGTTTTCGACGGTAATTTTTTATTTATTGTTATTTATTATTAACAGAGAAAACAGAAAATGTTTTTGGGTTTTTTTATTTTTATTATTATTTTTTTTTATATGATAATATATATACAAAAGAAAAGAAAAAATATTTTTGTTTTTTTTTATATTGTTTTTGAGAAATAGGAACTTCTCGAAAGAAGGATCTCGAATCACTAATCGCTTGAACTTAACACAAAAGTCGCAGCACACCTCCCCGGCAGCGGCGCCAAATTTTGATCCGTGTGTGAGTATATATAAATAAATATAGTATCGTGCACACGTGATACTTTGGGAAATGACAAATCAAACTTTAGAAAAAGTCAAACTTGCAAAGCCCGTGGATGTGATGTGTGTGATACCGGGCAAGTGATCACCCGGGTCGTGTCCCAACGAGATGTGAATGGGCCATTGTGGAAAGCTTTGGATTAGAGTGATTGATGATTCAGATTGATTTTGATTTTGCTTTGTTTAACAATTCTAAATAACAAGTTAAAACAGATATGCACAATAAAGTCAAACGCGAATTGATTAACTTAAAAACGAGCAACGAAAAATCTAAAGAGGACTAAAAATATTACTAAGTAAACAGAAGCTAAGAAAATTATAAAATTGAAATTTACTTAATTAAAATTTAAAAAGATAAACTCTATTAAATAGAAGCTATCACTAAATGTCTATTTCGTTTAATCTAAAATAAAAAAAAAAACGCGAGTCGAAAACTAATTAAAATGCGTACACTAATGAGATATATGAAATACTAGTCCTACGAGTACAAATCTATTTTAAAAACTAAATTTATAACAGAAAATAAAATTCTACAAAAGTTTAGGGGCCAAAAATGAAAAATTAAAACTTTAAATATGCTAAAACAAAGACAGGGGCCAAATTGTACTTTTCTGAAAATTACTTAAAGCTAAAAACGATTACAAAACAAAGACAGGGACTGATTTGAACTTAACTGAAACTAGAGGACTGATTTGTAAAAGGGGAAAATTAAAAACGTTTTTATGCTAAAAACAGCCCAGGTTCGAACCTAGGCAATTCCAACTCTTCGAAACTATTTTTATTTTTATCTTTCTTTGGAAGAACTGATTAACAACATACTAAACAAGATTATGCAATTAATATTAGCTTTTTCTAGTTCGAGATAAGCTCTAAAATAAGCTCGAAATGAGCTAAAACTCAAAGGTTTCTGCTGCTATACTCGATGTGCAGGGCAAAAAAAACCAATTTCAAGCCCTCGACAAGCTATCAAAAAGCTCTCCTAAAATCCTAGGAAAAATTTACTCAGTACACGAGCTGGTGAACTATTCGAATCCAAAAGACCAATTAATTTCAACTTCATTTGAAGGCACAATAAATTCCACAAGATTGGCAAAAATCTGAAAAAAAAAAACAAACTTTCTAAGTCTGCTATTGCTAATTCAGTGCAGTCCTAGGCTGAGCTTAGGGGCATTAGGCAAGGCTCTTGGGACAAACTAAACTAACCTAATAGAATCTAAAAATGACAAAAACAAGACCCTTAAACTGCTTAAGGCTGTATGGGGTTTATGAGATCAGATTATTATCTGATGTTGCGCCAAATGATTCAAAACCTGTGAATCTTCACAAACAGGCAATTTGCTTCTTCTAATACCTCAAAAATGCTTAAATAATCAAGATCAGATCTTAAACTTTTGCACAAGAACAGTGACGACCAATTTTAGCCTGTTTGACTGTTAGTTCCAAACACCCTCTTATCTAACTGAAATGAATTTTTAAAACTAGACACCACTAATTAAACCTAAGTTTCTGCCTTATTATAGTTAAACTAACTTAATTAAGACTAAATAAGCAACTAACAACTTATAATAAGCACTTAATAAGCAAATGACTAAATTGACTATTTTTAACTGTTTTTTAGTTTTTAGTGAAAATGAAGTTTAAACTCATACTGCCTATAAAAACTGAACTATTGTACTCTAACTAGAACAGATAAGTAAATAAAAAGACAATAAGCAATTAAATAAGCTATGGAACAGTGAATCAGAAAACAATCACTAGAAATCAATATAAACTGAGAACTTACTACGAATCCCCTCAGCTCAACAGAGGGTATTCCTTAAGCTAGCCTATCTCTAGATAGGCCAAACACTTCCAGTTCTTGTTTGAACTATCGAATTAACCCAGAATCGACACCACCAAGAACAATTGACTTTCTTTTGACTTTTCTTGACTTTTCCAATTCGAAATTGACTTAGCTAAAATAAACCCACAAGAAGCTATAGAGAGCTTCTCTGAGCTTATAAAAAGGGTTAGGGAGCTTGTGGTGAAGTTCTAACAATTAATTAACTGGAATACGAATTACTTAGAAATTTTGACTTTTTATTTAAACTTGAAAGAAATACAAATACTGAAATAACTTGAATAATTAACTTAAAAGAAACTTAAATTGATCACTTGAATTCGAAATTACAACTTTGGAAGCTTAAAATTACATAACGAAATTTAACTAAAAACTACACACCTCTCAAAGGTTACAATACTGCTTATTTGTACTAAACACAAGTGGGATTATCCTTTTGACTTCCTCTGACTGATCTTGGACCATTGGATTGGAGAGATAACATTTGAGCCGTCCATTCAGATTTTGGCGCCAAAATTATGTAGCTAAAAATCCCCACGTGGTACTGATTGCTTGTGAGGTTGAAGAAGCAATTAATGCATTTGGAGTTTGGTGGAGTATAGGTGGAGGGGGGTGTGGTTTTGTCAGGCTGAGGCGTGGGAGAGGAAGTGGTATTGCAGAGGTGGTTTGGCGGGATATGGTTTTAAGATGGTGGGTTTGTGGGTTTGACCGAAGGGTTGACTGGGGTTAACTAAATAACGGGGTTGGGCCGGGTTGTGTAATAATTGGGTTGGGCTTGGGTTATTAAATGGGATGGGTTGGATTGGTTTTGGGTTTAAGGATAATAAAAGGGTTAGTTTGGTTTGTTTAAGTGAATAAGCCCAAGGACCAAATGTGTAACTTCTGAAAATTGAGGGACCGATTTGCCAACTTTCCAAACTCCTTCCAAGGGTAAAACCTGTCATGTTTCCAAAATCCAAGAACCAAAATTGTACTTTTCCAATTTTTAAAATTCCCAGGGACTGTTTTTGACAGATTTCAAACTTGAGGGACCAAAGATGTAATTTACTCAAACTTTTCACCAAAGGACTAAATATGATAATTTATAATTTAAAAAGGACCTTTGGTGATTTTTCTGACAAAACAGATGCATAGGGACTAGTTTTGACAATTTTTGAAACTTGAGGGACTGAAACTGCCAATTTTGCAAACTTTGTTCGTTTTTCAACCGTTTTTTAAACATTTTGCATTTAAAACACATAAAACACAATCCCTGGGATATTTTCAGTATTTTGATGCATTTTTGAGTGTTTTTGAATGTTTTGGCAGTTCAGATAAGGTAAAAATGATGAGTATTTACACACTCATCAGTAATAGAGTGGGTGTTAAAAGGTAAAAAGCTTGGATCCATTGTTAGAGTGTAAAGGTGGGAAATGGTTAATGATACTTCGGAATAATGGTTAATGATCCATGGTTTGTACAAAATCCTGACCAACAGGGTTTGAATTATCTAAATTAGTATCAGCTTCGGAACACGAACACTAGGGCGAACCTCTATCATGGTCAATACAAGTAACTCTACTTACAAACTTAAGGTTACTGCTTTCTCATGAGTACTATCATCTTACTTGTAGTCTCCAAGGTCCAATTCATACGACTAAACCATTAATGTGTCCATTTCAATTGACGGGTTGTTTTCTAAGGCAACAAATAATGTCGTCCAACTCATTGGCTCATAATGTGGTATATTCGGGCTCCCTTACGAATTGAGGGGTCAGGGGAAACAAGGCGTGTGACATAATGGCCTAGGGCAATACCAGAGTAACCCTGTTTTCAAAATAGCTTTCGGATAGCATTCCAAAATTATGTTTCCAAAATAATACTTACAAAATAGCGTGTCTCAAAATGGTGTGTTCCAAATAGTGTATCCAAAACAGTTCTCAAGTGTAACACCCCCAAATCGGGTCCAGCGGAAGCATACATGTTGCTGGGGTGCTACTCAATTGGTGTCATAACACAAGTACAAAGAACGGTTTTTACCTCATTCATTTAAAATAAAAATTGTTTAATACAAGTGTTAAATTTACATTGTTAAAAGTAGTGCGGAAATAGGCCCTTAAAACAATTAAAACAGTCCTCAAATGTATATCAGAGTCTTCTATGACCATGCCATGCCCTGCCAAAAGCCTCCAGTAACGTGCTATTACTTAATACCTGAAAATACATGCTAAAGTGTCAACACGAGGTTGGTGAGTTCATAGAGTTTAGTGTAAAATGTAAAGTATTTGAATAATGATGTCCCATCAAAGGCATTGTAAATCCACTCAGTCCCAAGTCCCGCCCATACGAGACTTGCGACCTGTGTGTTTACAACCCACTGCCCAATAAGATTTGTTTTAGGTGAACGTTTGAAAACAAGTGGATTAGTATTACAACGGTGATATCGCTGTATAAAACATATTGGTAGCACAAAAGTGATGTCGTTGTGTAAAACATTTAGATATATTGAGTAGCACAACGGTGATATCGTTGTGTAATAGATATATTGAGTAGCACAACGGTGATATCGTTGTGTAATAGATATATTGCCCCACGTTGGGTGAAATCCAACGTAACCTCGACAGAAATCGATATAGTAGTAGCGTCAACAGTAATTGATAGTATCGACAGTAATCGACATAATAGTAGTATCAACAGTAATTGATAGTATCGACAGAAATCGTTATAATAATAGTTGTACTTAGGCAATAACACATTTAGATAGACATATATTTTTTAAGCAATTGTGATCATAAAAAGTAGTAGCACGTATCTCCTCACGGGTTTAAAATCGTATAAAAATGTGGAACTATAAACTCAGTAAACCGTGAAAGTTTCTAAAATATTTGTATAAATAAATCAATTTTGAGCATGTATCTCCCCCAAAAGAGTTGTTAAAACAAGTATAGAAAAGTGGGGCTATGACTCATGGTAATCCATAAGAGTGTAGAATACTTGTGGAAGTAAATGAAAATAGTTATGTGTATAAGTAAAGCAAGTAATATGTTTCAACAAACAAATAGAGTGTTTCATCAACCGAGTAAAATGTTTCAGGTAAACGAGTAAATTATGTAAGTAAAACGAGCATGTATTCTCCCCCAAAAGTATTTGAAAACAAGTAAAATAGGGGCCATGAACTCACCTTGAGTAGCTGATAATGAGAATTATGAATTCAAGTAAGTTACAGCTTCAACAAGCAACCTGGATTAATGGTAAAGTCTAAGTCTCGATAGATTCGGTTTAGCATGAGTAATGAATGTGAATTGGAAAATGATTCGATAAGGAATGAGTTTAGAACTTAGTGACTAGCGATAGAATTGATCATTTTAGAGAGTTTATACGAGCTTGTGAGGGGGAACATTAAACACGAAACATTTAGTTTGCTATGAATAAATTTGAGTTGTATAAAAATACTAGTGTGTTACTTTTACCGATTCGAAACTAATTAGTCGGATAGTGGCCTGGTCGAGACAAGTTGTATAACTAAAACACTTGGTAAATTTTAATGGGATTATAAGTTTAGAAAACATGTCGAGTAATGTTCTGATTGGATTAATTAGAACGGGTTTAAGAGCTTTTGAGATAAATCGCAAAACATGAAAGTTCTAGTTTGCCATGCTAACAACTGAGATGAGTAATAAAAATGGGGTGTTGTTTTATCAGATTCAAAAATAATTACACGTTAATAGGTCTGGTCGCAACGTATTTATATTAACCCAAATACTTAGAATTTATTTTCTGTTTTTAAACCCGGTTTGACCCCAAAAGAAAAGTTAATTTAGGCGAGGCCTCTCGATGGTTTTACAACATTTTTGTTTCTTTAAGTAGTCTGCTGGGTGGTCTTTAAGATGGTTCAAATTCGAGGTTCTAAGCTCTAGTAGTTAGGTCGCTATTATTTTCCAATGTTGGGTGTGGCATCGAATAAAAATAAAATGTTAAGTTCCAGTTTTAGTTAGCGATATAGGCTGATAAAGAAAACTAATTGCGATATGATTACCCGATCATTTTACCTCGTTCTTGATCTTATAATTAGTTAGCTGGGTCGACTTTGTTAGAACAAAAACTCGTAATTTTTTAGGGTCGTTTAAGGGTCTAACGAAAGGCTAGAAGTTGGGTCGTGGGGCATGTTTTCTGCTCGATAAAAACAGAAAAGAAAAACGTTTACTGCTTTTGGGTTTAAGTTTTTAAGCATGTGTTTGATCTTTATGAGTGTGATTAGGGTGTTTTTAGTTCGTCTAGGCTCTAGAGTGTGTGTGTGGTGTCGTAATAAGATGACACACGTAAAGAAAAACGTATAAGAAAGCTTACAATGATCGAATGGAAAGTGGGTTTAGTTCGAGTAGAGATGAACGAGACACATAACTCACGCCTCTTCCACAGCAACTCTTGTTCCCAATGGAGGCTTCCAAGGCTTGCAAGACTAGAGCACAACTTCGTTTGGTCCTTGTTTGGCCTTTTCTTTTCTCGACAGTAACCAAAGGACAGAAAAGTAGTGTGTTTGTTCTTGAGTTTTTGTGAACTGTAAGAGTGTATGAATTACAATGAGTGGTACGTGGGATGATGAGACATTGAGGGTGCGTTTAGTTGGAGGAAAACACCCTTGTTTTTCACAAAATGTTTTGTAGAAAACAAGGAAAACAGATATCACGTTCAAATTAGCGTTTTCCAACAAAATGTTTTCCAAAACACAAAATTTCTATTTCCATCCCTAACAAAGAAAACAAGAAAACAAATTTTATTTGTTTTCCTTATTTCCTATTTCCTATTTCTATTTCTCTTAAAACCACATACTCACACACTCCAGCCATACCCTAACCCCAAACACCACCCTTCCACAACCCACATCAGCCATCACCACCCTCGCCGGCGTCGCTCCAGTCGTTTTTTACGTTTTCGTTCGATTCTTTACGTTTTCGTCTGATTTTTTACGTTTTCGTCTGATTCTTTACGTTTTCGTCTCATTCTTTACGTTTTCGTCCGATTTTTTACGTTTTCGTCCGATTCATTACGTTTTCGTCCGATTTTTTATGTTTTCGTCCGATTCTTTAAGTTTTCGTCCGATTCTTTACGTTTTCGTTCGATTTTTAACGTTTTCGTCCGATTCTTTACGTTTTTTCCTGTTTATTAAAGTTTTAGTCTGATTCTTTACGTTTTCGTCCGATTTTTTACGTTTTCGTCTTATTCTTTACGTTTTCGTCCGATTCTTTACGTTTTCGTCTGTATTTTTACGCTTTCGGCTGAATTTTAACGTTTTCGTCCTATTCTTTAAGTTTTCGTCCGATTCTTTACTTTTTCGTCTGATTTTTTACGTTTTCGTCCGATTCTTTACGTTTTCATCTTCTTTTTTTTTTTTATGTTTTCGTCTGAATTTTTACGTTTTCGTCCGATTCTTTACGTTTGCGTCTGTTTTTTTACGTTTTCGTCTGAATTTTTATGTTTTCGCCTGATTCTTTACGTTTTCGTCCGATTCTTTACGTTTTCTTCCGATTCTGTACGTTTTCGTCCGATTCTTTACGTTTTCGTCCGATTCTTTACGTTTTCGTCTGATTTTTTACGTTTTCGTCCGATTCTTTACGTTTTCGTCTCATTCTTTACGTTTTCGTCCGATTTTTTACGTTTTCGTCCGATTCATTACGTTTTCGTCCGATTCATTACGTTTTCGTCCGATTTTTTACGTTTTCGTCCGATTCTTTAAGTTTTCGTCCGATTCTTTACGTTTTCGTCTGATTTTTTACGTTTTCTCCTGTTTATTAAAGTTTTCGTCCGATTCTTTACGTTTTCGTCTGTATTTTTACGTTTTCGGCTGAATTTTTACGTTTTCGTCCGATTCTTTACGTTTTCATCTTCTTCTTTTTTTATGTTTTCGTCTGAATTTTTACGTTTTCGTCCGATTCTTTACGTTTGCGTATGTTTTTATACGTTTTCGTCTGAATTTTTATGTTTCCGTCTGATTCTTTACGTTTTCGTCCGATTCTATACGTTTTCGTTTGTATTTTTACGTTTTCGGCTGAATTTTTACGTTTTCGTCGGAGTCTTTACGTTTTCGTCCTATTCTTTACTTTTTCGTCCGATTCTTTACGTTTTCGTCCGATTTTTTACGTTTTCGTCCGATTCTTTACGTTTTTGTCCGATTATTTACGTTTTCGTCTGTATTTTTACGTTTTCGGCTGAATTTTAACGTTTTCGTCCGATTCTTTACATTTTCGTCCTATTCTTTACGTTTTCGTCCGATTCTTTACGTTTTCGTCCGATTTTTTACGTTTTCGTCCGATTCTTTACGTTTTAGTTTGTTTTTTTACGTTTTCGTCCTATTCTTTACGTTTTCGTCTGTTTTTATACGTTTTCTTCTGAATTTTTACATTTTTGTCCGATTCTTTAAGTTTTTGTCCGATTCTTTACGTTTTTCGTCTGTATTTTTACGTTTTTGGCTGAATTTTTACGTTTTCGTCCTATTCTTTGCGTTTTCGTCCGATTCTTTACGTTTTCGTCTGATTTTTTACGTTTTCGTCCGATTCTATACGTTTTCATCTGTTTTTTTACGTTTTTGTCTGAATTTTTACGTTTTCGTCTGATTCTTTACGTTTGCGTCTGTTTTTTTTACGTTTTCTTCTGATTCTGTATGTTTTCGTCCGATTCTGTATGTAAAGAATCGGACGAAAACGTAAAGAATCGGATGAAAACGTAAAGAATCGAACGAAAACTTAAAGAATCGGAAGAAAACGTAAAAAATCGAACAAAAGCGTAAAAATCGGATGAAAACGTAAAAAACAAACGAAAACGTAAAGAATCGGACACAAATGTAAAGAACCGGATGAAAACGTAAAAAATCGGACGAAAACGTAAAGAATCGGACGAAAACATAAAAATTCGGACGAACACGTAAAAAATCGGACGAAAATGTAAAGAATCGGTCAGAAAGGTAAAAAAATCGGACGAAAACATAAAAAATCAGACGAAAACGTAAAAATTCAGACGAAAACGTAACGAATCGGAGAATAATGTAAAAAATCAGACGAAAACGTAAAAAATCGGACGAGAATGTAAAGAATCGGTCAAAATGTAAAGAATCGGTCGAAAACGTAAAAAATCAGACGAAAACATAAAAAATCGGACGAAAACGTAAAAATTCAGACAAAAATGTAAAAAAGACAGACGAAAACGTAAAGTATCGGACGAAAACATAAAGAATCAAATGAAAACGTAAAGATTCTGACGAAAACGTAAAGAATCGGACGAAAACGTAAAGATTCGGACGAAAACGTAAAAATCAGACGAAAACGTAAAGAATCGGACGAAAACGTAAAGAATCGGAAGAAAACCTAAAGAATCAGACGAAACTTAAAAAATCAGAAGAAAACCTAAAAAAACAGACGAAAACGTAAATTATCTGACGAAAACTTAAAGAATCGGACGAAAACCTAAAGAATCGGACGAAAACGTAAAGAATCGGACGAAAACGTAAAAATTCGGACGAAAACATAAAGAATCGGACGAAAACGTAAAGAATCGGTCAAAACGTAAACAATCGGAAGAAAACCTAAAGAATCAGACGAAAACGTAAAAAATCTGACGAAAACGTAAAAAAATCTGACGAAAACGTAAAAAAATCTGACGAAAACGTAAAAAATCAGACGAAAACGTAAAAAACAAACGAAAACTTAAAAAAAACCTACGAAATCGTAAAAACGGACGAAAACGTAAAAAAAAACAGACGAAAACGTAATAAAACGGACGAAAACATAAAAAAGTGGACAAAAACGTAAAAAACAGACGAAAAAGTAAAAAAAAAATACATTTTTTAGTTATTTTACGTTTTCGAATTATAGTCGCTTGAAGTTTTTTCATATTATTTGATGTTTATTTTTTTAATTCTTTATTTTATCGTATTATATTTTTTAGTTATTTTATAATTTAGTTGGTTAGTTTATAATATTTGTTTTTGTGTTTTGAAGATGTTTTTTATAATATTACAAAGGTGAATAATGAATTGAGATATAAAACAACAACACTTAAACATGTTTTCTAGTTTTGCAAAATGGAAAACACAAACGCATGTTTCTCAAACTAAACGCGTTTTCTAAATTTTCCATTGTTTTGTGGAAATAAAACTCCCCTCCCGTTTCCTACAAAACAAGAAATAGAAAATGAAAGAAAATGTTTTCCAACTAAACGCCACCTGAGGGTTTATATAGTCAAGCTAGGTATGCCTCTTGGATTATTTTAAGCTTTCTTGCATGGTTTCAAGGTGAAAAAAGATGGTGCATGCTTTGTCCAATTCGAATGGGAAAGAAAAGTGGTCAAGTGTTTGTGTTTTGTCATTGTCGACTAGGGAATGGAGGTGAGGGCTATGATGGTGGTGTTGATCAAGAAAGGTAGTCAAGATGATAGGAAGTGAATGGTTGTGTTGTCTTAGTCGAGTAAAATGAAGGTGGTCAAAGGGACATGGATGGTCATGTCGAATGGAGGTGATGGTGGAAGCTATGATGGTGATTTAAATGGTTTATGTTGTACTCGATGGGACAAATGGGAAGGGAAACATGTGAGCTTGGTACTATACGAATAATATATGAAAAAGGAGGGTGAGGTTGGAACATGTTGGGGGTTATGGGACATGATAACCTTTGGTTAATATGGTTTAAAAAGTGAAGTATGGGATTTTTATTTGTTTATGATGTAGGTTAGGTTTAGGGAAGACTTGGGCTTGTTTGGTTTTGCACGCTAGAAGGAAAAAGGAGAAAAGATAAAAAGGTGTGAAAGTTGCTTGTGAAATGTCGAATCAAAGGGAACAATGGAAATTCTTTTGTGTTGAGGTTGGGTCGTGCGAAGGCAACAGGAAAGAAAGAAAAAGAAACAAACATGTATATAAGTTACCAAACTGCATTGGGCTTAGTTGATGTTTTGGCCAAATCAAGAGACAAAAGAATGATGGTAGTGGGCTTGTGGTTAGCTCCAACAGAAAAACAAAAAGAACACAATAGGATTGGCCTGATGTGGTGTTCTGCCCAAAGAAAGAATATCTAGCCCGGTTCGATTAGTCTCGGTGTTTTATTTTTAGAGTCGGTGCGCAAATGAGCTATTCGTGTGTGACTTGTGTTTGTGACGTTATATACGTTCGTGTATATATAATAAATAAAAAAAATAAATTAACCCGTAAAAATTGTTTATTCAACTTTAAATTCGGATCACTTGATGATTAACATTAATAAATGACATGGGAAATTACGAGGTATTACATCAAGATAGTATACCAATAGTGTATCCAAAACAGTTCTCAAAATATTATATCAATATGACACGTTTTCAAAATAGTGTAAATAATGTTGACCGTCCAAAATAATATTCGAAATGGTATGTCAGAATAGCGTTGTCAAAATAGCGTTCCCAGAATAACGTATGCAAAATAGTTTTTCCTGAAATAACGTTTTCAAAATAACGTATCAGCATATTCATATATTTCGTAAAATAAATAGTGTATCTCGAAATGGTGTGTCCAAAACAGTTCCCAAAATAGTACATCAATATAATACGTCTTTAAAAATAGTGAAACCAATGTTGACCGTACCAGATAGTATTAAAAACAGTATGTTGAAATAGCGTACCCAAAATAACGTATCCAAGATAGTTTTCCCCAAATAACGTTTTCAAAATATCGTATCGATTTATATTTACATTTCGTAAAATAACATATCGTAGTTCATTGTTTTATAAGGGGGTAGTAAGGTAGACATCCGGTATTCCCGAGGGATAAGTGAAGGGTTAGGTATCATTTCCAAAAATTGTGGCTCGAGTTACTTCATGAGGTCCTAAGGCTTCTGCTGGGTTACAATTCAACCTATTGTATGTTTTCCAGGTCTTGTCAAAGATTCATTGGTTATTTCGTTGTTTACTTCCATCAAGAGGTTCATCTTACAAGTGCTATGGAAGAGTCATTCTTAGACGACTAGTGATCTAACTCGGTTCATTCATTGAGTGTAAGGTTTGGGGTAGCGATGACTGTAACATAACCAGAAATAAAAGGAGGCTAAAGAAGCAAAATCAAATCCAAAACGAGACGCAAAAATCAAGAAATCAAGCAATTCAATTTCAAATAAAGCCAAATTCAAGCACTACAATAAACTCAAATGTGCTTATTACAATATCGGACGAGTTAAAATAAACAACTCGAATTCAATACGGTGACCGATCGGTTCTATCCCGACCCGATGCATATGTAGTCAGACGGCGGCGGACAAGCACTCCATATAAGCGGAGAGGTATGGCGATTCGAAGAGTATTACGATTCGTGAAGTGTTGCGATGTCGGTGCGTCGTGTGTAGGGGCAAACCTTCATGATATTCGGTGCTCGTGTACATATGTAAAACTTTACCATTTCCAAAAATCAAGTATAAAACCAATTTGAACATAATTCTATTATAGCTACTCTCAGTATCGCAAAATCGCTGTCCCTGGTGGAATATAGGTGATCAGTCTACATACAGCCGAGGTTCAATGAATTTTTGAAATACTCAGCTTAGTTACACTAGTAGTATGTCCTTTACCTTTAAAGCCGTTTTGAAAAAACCACGATGAGTGTCCAAACTCGAAATCAAATAATGTGTTACGCAAGGAAATAGCGTAACTCCGTGACAGATTCGGTGCATCGGCGTAAGTATATGAAAATACTTATAGTGAATAGTGAAGATAATGGAATATAAATCATCAAATAGCAATGCACATATCACATCAAAAATATCATCAAGCATATCATCAAATATCTCATCAAGTATAACCACACGCGAGGCATCGACTTGGCAGGCAGGCACGTGACGGTCATAGAGTTAAGTTTTCGTAAAAATAGTTATAGTCAAGGTTTTCGAAAATACCTAGTTCTCTATAACCAGTGGCTCTGATACCATCTGTAATACCCCGAAATCGGATCAGTGGAAGCATACAAGTCGTGGGGTGCTATTCAATAGTTATCACAAGACATGGTTCAAGGAACGGTTTTACTTAAGCCGTTTTAGAAGAAATTTCATAATATAAAACATTCAATTTATATTATTCAAAAATAGTGCAAACAATATAGGTCCAGAAAAGGATTTAAAGCGGTCCCGAATAGTTTTCAGAGTCATCTATGACCATGCCATGCCCTTTGCCAAGCTCCTCCAATAGTAAGTGTTAGGAATATAAATATTCAGATGAAGGCTCGGTCACCCCTGTAAAACCCTAAAATCTGAAAACGTGTAAAATGACCAAAATGCCCTTAAAATCTAAAACTTTGATTAATATGTTTATAAAAGTACCGAATTAACCCCAAATCTCTTGAAACGAACTACAAATCAAGTAAAATAATTATGAGGCAAACTCCCAATATTTTCACAAGTACAAAAGTGTATTATTTACACCAAAGTAATACTTGGCCGATTTAATTTAAATACAAATTATAGTTTATGTTTTTAAATACATTTAACTTTCAAAATTAAATCATAAAATCATGTAATTAAGGAAGATTGATTTGTGGTCAATTAGGACCGATTCTCTAGCCTAAATCACTCCCTAAGAACTCGGCAATTTCAATTCCTATAACCATCCCATATTTCTTTCTTGAGTCAACCTAAAACTTGTAGCCGAAAAACACAAACTCTCTCTAAATATCATTCCGATTTTTCCATAGCCAAGAAGCATTTTTCTGGAGTCAATTACATTGCTAGGAAGGCTAGAAAAATAGCCATTCGATTTGTGGAGTCCTTGATCAAGCTTTGTCGAATTTATTCCATTTTTTCATTTGTAAGGTAACAATTCTAAATTGATTCATGCGACCTTTGTAAAATTCTTTTCCTATTTTTCCTGTGTTCCTCACATCTTGTATGACCTGCTAAAAATGATTCCAAGGCTTGTGGATCGCGTTTGTGCTCGTGGAGGATTATTGGTGTCGATTTGAAGAGATCGTGTAACACAAATTCACAATCATCCATCCACTCGTTCTATATTTGATCTGGTATTTTTCTAAGCTTCTTCTGATCCTATTAAGCGTGGGAAAAATAAGAAAACCCAGCCATGCATGGTATTCTGATCGAATGCTAATTATTGATTTCGAAACCCTAAAAACACAAAAACTCAACATAAAATAGATGCGATTTTTCTGGACCTTTTGCATAATTTTCGTGGCTTCTATGTACATCATATAACATCAGAAAAATAAGATTTCAAATTGTTGTGGCTTAATTCGTGGGTTTTGGGATTATTGGTTATATCGGATCTAAATTAAAACAAGAAAGAAAAAGAAATAAAATGGAACGAATTAGGGTTTAAGGATTTAGGGTTGTTCTTGGATAATAAATGATGTTTAAATGATGGTATAATGATTGCATAATGATTAGTATTGTTAGGGTTTGATTTTGATTTTATTTTGTATATATCGATTGGAGAAATAAAGTAAAGGGTATGTTTTGTAATTTTTAAAAGTCATGGATCATTTTTGTAATACTCTATAAAACCAGGGAAATATGAATAAAATATATCTTGAGGGTGCTATTTGTAAAATATGGAAGTTTTGGAATTAAAATGTAAATTGTTAATTATGTATTTATCGAATTGGAAATTAATTTAAATGAGGGACTAAAAGTGTAATTTTTGAAAAGTGAAAGGTTTTCGAAGTAAATAATATTATGAAGGGTAAAAGGTGTAATTTTGAGTATTTAAGGGCTTAATATGTAATTATGGTTAAATATATAATTTGATTTGTATTTTAAATAAGTACAAGGACTAAATATGTAAATTACCTAAACTTTGAGGGCTGTTTGTAACATATTTATATTGAAGGGTATTTTCTATAAATTGAATAAATAAAAGGACTTGATGTGTAATATGAATACTGTAAAGGTTAAATTGTAAATTAAATATGTATAAGGTTTAAATTGTAATTAATAAAGTAGAGGGGTGTAACTTGTAAATTATGAAACTTGAAGGCTAGATATGTAATTCTGGAAAGTATAAGTGTTTGAATGGTAAAATGATAAGATTTCAAATGTGGACCTTTAACTTTGGTAAATTTGCATTAATAACCCTAAACTATGAAAGATTATCATTTTGATCTTAAATTTGTATAATGAGTTAAAATAAAAGTTCCTTCCATAATAAGCTAATTGAAGACTTAACTTGGTTTGTGTCATTTGAATATTGCTAAATATGGCAATTTACTAATTCGGGAAACCTGCTATAAATAGAAAGTTACTAAATCTGGAAGGTTCTTAAAATGAAAAGATAATTAAAGATGGTAATCTGAACTTGAACCCCCTTAGTAATTTGTCTTCTACTTTTTCTAGGTGTAAAGAGGGAGAGGTCCTGATCTGTCTCAGTACTTTCTGCTTTTGTTCTTTGTGCTTGCATTTGAATAAGGTACAGATACTCTGCCCTTTTTCAGTAAGGGTGTCTTATTTCTCTGATATGATATGATTTCTGATTTGCATCTTCTGATCTGTTAAAATCTGATTTGGATCTTGATACTTCTGAAAAGATTTGATTTGAACCTTTTGTTATGAGCCATCTGTTTTGATCTATCTGTTTTGAACCTTTGGATATGACCTTCTGATATGATATGATTTGTGACTCTTAGTTTGATACCCGAGCCAAAATTTGTGACCCTAGCCATGAAGGTAACATGGCCGTGTCTGTGATGCACCACTGGCATGACTAGTGTGTAGCCCTAGTGATTTGGTTACACCGTCCCTTTGATTTGGTCTGCAGGTGATTGGGTAGGGGCGTATGGATGCATCCTAGATCTGTTTCTGTTTAGTGGATTTGACTGTATATGATATGATATGATTTGTCTGGTGATTGGTACTGTGTGCTATACATGCCCTTCACATTTCTGAGAGGTCGCTCCTCTATGGTTACTGTATATGATATGATCTGATATATATGATATGATCTGATATGTTTCTGGGCTCGTGGTGGATTACTATCCTATATTATTCTTTCCCTTTCTTTGACTGTACTTTATGATACTTTCCTTTGCACCACATATTATATCTGTTTCGTTATCATTTAACCTTGCCATGATTCGTTCTTCATTATTTCTGCTTATTATATGTATCTGTTCACTGAGCTTTTTAAGCTCAGCCGCACGTCTTTTCTTTTCGTGTGCGGCAGGTATCTAAGCTAGGAGCTGGGGACTTCTGCTTTGGGATTGAGAGATTAGAGCTTTTGGTTGGAGCTTTTACCTTAGATGACCACCCTTATATTATGACTTTTGTTTTGGGATTCTGTTTCCTTTGTTTACTCCATTGGTTTATCTTTATCTTTTGAATTCATGTATTTTGTTTTAAGCCGTGTTGGCTTGACTTTCTTAGTGATTTGGTTTATGGCTTCCGCTGTGTATTATGTATGCTCTGATTTGTCACCGTGATGTGATACCTTTACCCTTGTCGGGTTGGGGTGTTACAATTATGGTATCAAAGCGCCAGGTTGCGACCTGTAGTACATAAGCCATGACCTGTGGATCATGTGGACCCTAGGATTTGACCCTTAAGATTTGAGTCTTGACTGGTGCGGATTTGGGTAGACATAGGTTTCGGTTTCGTCTTTCCTTTCGAGCTTATTCTTCCTATATTTTGCTAATCATTTTCGTGATCGTTCAGATGGTGAATACACGCTTTACTCAGTACACTGATGGGAATGGTGGAGGGGAAGCCCCTGATTTTCAGGCTATGATAGCTGCTGCTGTGGCTGCTGCTATTCCTCAAGTGGTGACTCAGGTCACCAATAACATCAGGAACGCTGCAAGTTCTTCTGGTGGTGGTGGTGGTGGTGCTCAACCCGAGACTCAACCCACTGCTCCTTCCGCTGCTCCACCCGTTGGCATTCATGTGTGGATCGAGAGGTTCAACAAGCTTAAGCCTCTCTCTTTCAGGTCCGCTGCTACTCCCCATGAAGCGGAGGACTGGATCACACATATCGAGAAGTTGTTTCGTGTTCTGGGATGTGCTGACGAGTTTAAAACTCGGTTGGCCACATTCAAATTTGAAGGTGATGCTCAAAATTGGTGGGCTGCTCTTGTTCAGGTGAAAGGGGATGATTTTGCTGAGACTTGTTCGTGGGCGGAGTTCATCGAGGTGTTTTATAAACAGTATATTCCTATGTCGGAGCAGCTAAGGTATGAAAGGGAATACGGGTCGATTCGTCAGGGTGATCAGGAGTCGTCAGGAGAGTTTATGCAACGGTTTCTGCGTCTGGCCAGTTTCGTTGGGCCAGAGGTCACTGGTAATGCTATGCGGCAGGCTCGTCATTTCAAATGGGCTTTAAAGGGGTGGGTGTTAGACCGGATTGTTAACACTCCGTTCGAAGATGTGGCTGGAGTTCAGGACGCCGCGCGTAACATCGAGTTGTTACACGCAGACAGGGATTCTAATAAGCGGGATAGGGACGGTAATCGGGTAAGCTCCAGGGAGCAGGGCCGTCAGGGCCAGAGTCGGGAGTATAAGAGTTATGAGGAACGAGATCGGGCGGACCATGGTCGTGATCAGCGAGGTCGGGAGTCGAGGTCAGTTTCTAGGCGGGATGGTGATCGTCACGAGCAGAGGAGGACTACTGAGGCCTTACCTCCTCCACCCTTATGTGCTACTTGTGGGAAGGCGCATCCGGGTACTTGCTTTAGGATTACCGGCGGTTGTTTCTCATGCGGCTCTACTCATCATCGGGTAAAGGACTGTCCCAGGAAGAACCATACTATACCGACGGACTCGGCTAAGCCAGCACCCACTTTGGGACGAGTTTATGCTTACACTCGTGATCATGCGGAGGACTCATCAGGTACCATTATCGGTTTTCTTTTCATTTGTGATCGTTTTGTCTTTGCATCATTTCGTCATATCTGATCCGTTTGCCAAGAAGCTTAATCTGAAACCAACATCATTAACTAATCGTATCCTTATCTCTGCGTCTATGAAATCATAATCGGAGCTATTTTAGTTATCCACGTTTCGTGTTCTGATCTGGTATGCCTTTGTGTTGTTTCCGTTCTGTTTCGTTTCCGGCTCTTCGCAAATTTCGAGGACGAAATTTTTTTTTAGGGGGGAAGAAGTTGTAAAACCCTAAAATCTGAAAACGTGTAAAATGACCAAAATGCCCTTAAAATCTAAAACTTTGATTAATATGTTTATAAAAGTACCGAATTAACCCCGAATCTCTGGAAACGAACTACAAATCAAGTAAAATAATTATGAGGCAAACTCCCAATATTTTCACAAGTACAAAAGTGTATTATTTACACCAAAGTAATACTTGGCCGATTTAATTTAAATACAAATTATAGTTTATGTTTTTAAATACATTTAACTTTCAAAATTAAATCATAAAATCATGTAATTAAGGAAGATTGATTTGTGGTCAATTAGGACCGATTCTCTAGCCTAAATCACTCCCTAAGAACTCGGCAATTTCAATTCCTATAACCATCCCATATTTCTTTCTTGAGTCAACCTAAAACTTGTAGCCGAAAAACACAAACTCTCTCTAAATATCATTCCGATTTTTCCATAGCCAAGAAGCATTTTTCTGGAGTCAATTACATTGCTAGGAAGGCTAGAAAAATAGCCATTCGATTTGTGGAGTCCTTGATCAAGCTTTGTCGAATTTATTCCATTTTTTCATTTGTAAGGTAACAATTCTAAATTGATTCATGCGACCTCTGTAAAATTCTTTTCCTATTTTTCCTGTGTTCCTCACATCTTGTATGACCTGCTAAAAATGATTCCAAGGCTTGTGGATCGCGTTTGTGCTCGTGGAGGATTATTGGTGTCGATTTGAAGAGATCGTGTAACACAAATTCACAATCATCCATCCACTCGTTCTATATTTGATCTGGTATTTTTCTAAGCTTCTTCTGATCCTATTAAGCGTGGGAAAAATAAGAAAACCCAGCCATGCATGGTATTCTGATCGAATGCTAATTATTGATTTCGAAACCCTAAAAACACAAAAACTCAACATAAAATAGATACGATTTTTCTGGACCTTTTGCATAATTTTCGTGGCTTCTATGTACATCATATAACATCAGAAAAATAAGATTTCAAATTGTTGTGGCTTAATTCGTGGGTTTTGGGATTATTGGTTATATCGGATCTAAATTAAAACAAGAAAGAAAAAGAAATAAAATGGAACGAATTAGGGTTTAAGGATTTAGGGTTGTTCTTGGATAATAAATGATGTTTAAATGATGGTATAATGATTGCATAATGATTAGTATTGTTAGGGTTTGATTTTGATTTTATTTTGTATATATCGATTGGAGAAATAAAGTAAAGGGTATGTTTTGTAATTTTTAAAAGTCATGGATCATTTTTGTAATACTCTATAAAACTAGGGAAATATGAATAAAATATATCTTGAGGGTGCTATTTGTAAAATATGGAAGTTTTGGAATTAAAATGTAAATTGTTAATTATGTATTTATCGAATTGGAAATTAATTTAAATGAGGGACTAAAAGTGTAATTTCTGAAAAGTGAAAGGTTTTCGAAGTAAATAATATTATGAAGGGTAAAAGGTGTAATTTTGAGTATTTAAGGGCTTAATATGTAATTATGGTTAAATATATAATTTGATTTGTATTTTAAATAAGTACAAGGACTAAATATGTAAATTACCTAAACTTTGAGGGCTGTTTGTAACATATTTATATTGAAGGGTATTTTCTATAAATTGAATAAATAAAAGGACTTGATGTGTAATATGAATACTGTAAAGGTTAAATTGTAAATTAAATATGTATAAGGTTTAAATTGTAATTAATAAAGTAGAGGGGTGTAACTTGTAAATTATGAAACTTGAAGGCTAGATATGTAATTCTGGAAAGTATAAGTGTTTGAATGGTAAAATGATAAGATTTCAAATGTGGACCTTTAACTTTGGTAAATTTGCATTAATAACCCTAAACTATGAAAGATTATCATTTTGATCTTAAATTTGTATAATGAGTTAAAATGAACGTTCCTTCCATAATAAGCTAATTGAAGACTTAACTTGGTTTGTATCATTTGAATATTGCTAAATATGGCAATTTACTAATTCGGGAAACCTGCTATAAATAGAAAGTTACTAAATCTGGAAGGTTCTTAAAATGAAAAGATAATTAAATATGGTAATCTGAACTTGAACCCCCTTAGTAATTTGTCTTCTACTTTCTCTAGGTGTAAAGAGGGAGAGGTCCTGATCTGTCTCAGTACTTTCTGCTTTTGTTCTTTGTGCTTGCATTTGAATAAGGTACAGATACTCTGCCCTTTTTCAGTAAGGGTGTCTTATTTCTCTGATATGATATGATTTCTGATTTGCATCTTCTGATCTGTTAAAATCTGATTTGGATCTTGATACTTCTGAAAAGATTTGATTTGAACCTTTTGTTATGAGCCATCTGTTTTGATCTATCTGTTTTGAACCTTTGGATATGACCTTCTGATATGATATGATTTGTGACTCTTAGTTTGATACCCGAGCCAAAATTTGTGACCCTAGCCATGAAGGTAACATGGCCGTGTCTGTGATGCACCACTGGCATGACTAGTGTGTAGCCCTAGTGATTTGGTTACACCGTCCCATTGATTTGGTCTGCATGTGATTGGGTAGGGGCGTATGGATGCATCCTAGATCTGTTTCTGTTTAGTGGATTTGACTGTATATGATATGATATGATTTGTCTGGTGATTGGTACTGTGTGCTATACATGCCCTTCACATTTCTGAGAGGTCGCTCCTCTATGGTTACTGTATATGATATGATCTGATATATATGATATGATCTGATATGTTTCTGGGCTCGTGGTGGATTACTATCCTATATTATTCTTTCCCTTTCTTTGACTGTACTTTATGATACTTTCCTTTGCACCACATATTATATCTGTTTCGTTATCATTTAACCTTGCCATGATTCGTTCTTCATTATTTCTGCTTATTATATGTATCTGTTCACTGAGCTTTTTAAGCTCAGCCGCACGTCTTTTCTTTTCGTGTGCGGCAGGTATCTAAGCTAGGAGCTGGGGACTTCTGCTTTGGGATTGAGAGATTAGAGCTTTTGGTTGGAGCTTTTACCTTAGATGACCACCCTTATATTATGACTTTTGTTTTGGGATTCTGTTTCCTTTGTTTACTCCATTGGTTTATCTTTATCTTTTGAATTCGTGTATTTTGTTTTAAGCCGTGTTGGCTTGACTTTCTTATTGATTTGGTTTATGGCTTCCGCTGTGTATTATGTATGCTCTGATTTGTCACCGTGATGTGATACCTTTACCCTTGTCGGGTTGGGGTGTTACAACCCCGAGCATCTATTTAGCATTCACATAGCTCGTAGGCTTATTTATATTAGCTTAGTATTATTAGTATTAGTATTAATAGTATTAGTCGTATTTATATTTGTGGAGTGGGTCGGGGCTTTCCCCACTGTCAGCTCACTCCACAGCCCACTAGGGGCACCAATATTAGTTAGTATATAAACCCCTTACCACACTTGGGAAGGGTTGGAACTATAAATACCCCTTCATTCTCTTAATCTAATATTCTCATATTTCTCTCCACTCTCTCTCTCTAGAATTGTTCCCAACTCTTATCTTCCTTTATCTAAGATTCAATCCATTCTTTAATCTTGTGTTTGTGTCATGAATTCAAGTATCTTACAATTGGTATCAAGAGCCAAGGTTTGATCTTGGGTACTATTATTTTTTTTGGTTCGAATCATTTACACAAACACAGATCTGTGATGTTTTTGTTTCAGATCTAAAGATTTGCTGATTTTTTTTTGTTGTTTCTTTATTAAACTCGAAGGTTTGGTCCCAGTGGTGATTTAATAATATTCAAGTGGTGATGTGGTCAACGCTTACATTCGAATTGATTTCAAAAGATTCGCTGTTATTTTTTTAACGTTTACGAAAGATTTCAAAAGATTTACTACTCTTACTTTCGAATTGATTTCAACGTTTACAAACTTAAGTTTTTTTTAATCCAAAAGATTCGCTGTTATTGCTTTTGTTTCCGTTCGAAAAGTTCTGCTACTCTTATTTTACTTCTTCTTTTTGTTTGGTTGACTAAGTTTTTCTTCTTTTGGGCCTGGTTTGATTCGAAAATTATTTCTACAAACTAGTAAACTGCTTACATTATTTTTTTTACATTTGTGTGGTGATTTTTGGGTGAATCGTATGTTGGTGAAAAAGTGTTCATCGGTGCGGTTTGTCTCTCGGAGTTAAATTCTAAGTTGCGGTTTGTTTATTTTTGTGCAAGTAAAAGGTGCGGTTTGTGTTAGCTCGAAGAAGCGGTTTGTCCTATTACTGGTTTTGGCAATAAACGAAAAAACGCTTAGAAAGCGACGTGTTTGGCAGTTTGTGTCGTGCGGTTTGTCTGTGCGGTTTGTGTCATGCGGTTTGTCTAAGACAGTGACAGGTTTGCCAAAATTTCAACAAAACTAGCGGCTTGTCTCAGTTGTTCTAAAACAACTACACAATCACTAAAGGAGATATACAGTCTAATACACAAACGAAATCTACAACAAATACAAACCCATTTCATTAACAAAATCATTTTTTTTGTTCGCTCATTGTCAACAAAAAGAAATCCAAATACCTTCGAAACATCAAAACAACAAATCACAAGAACAACAAAATTATAGTACAAGAACAACGATATCACTACAAAATCATTTTCGTTTATTCAAAACTGATTACACTCAAAATTAACAACAACAACAACCACTTGTTCCTGATCCATGGTTACTTTCGAAACTTAACACCAAATTCAATTTCAGTCACTCTTTACATATAACTATCCTAACATCTAATCTACATCACATCTGTGTCTCAACCACAAGATAACATACACAACGACTTTATCTTCTTTTTCGTTCGTCACTCTAACAAAAGAAGAAATTTAACACCTACCAGTGATCTTTTCGTGAAGAGATCTTGATGCAAGTCTTGTCGGTTTAATTCTCTTCACATGGTTAGTTTGAGATTAAGGAGAAACCGATATTGGTGGCTGCGGTTTCTTTGTGATTAGGGTGTGGATCTTGGACTGTTGAGAGTTGTGATAAGGAGAGGCGCAGTTTTTTTTCTTCGTGGATTTGGGTTTAGGGATTATTTGAGATTGTGTTGGTGTGGCTGCGTTGAGTGTGAGAGGGGATTAGGGTTCAAGTTTGATAAATTGGGCGGATTAATATCTAAAGGAGATTAGGGTTAATATATGTACTTCTTATACCGAAAATTAGGGTCAACTAATCTTTGAATTGGGCTTGAACCGGACCTGCTGTTGGGCTAAGTTAAGTTGTACTGATGGGTTGTGGACTGTGATCAAAAGGACGAGTTTTTTTTTTGTTGGGCTGTTGATTCAAGTGTGTCAACTAGACGATTTAAAGTTTTTTTTGTTGTTGTTGGCTTAAGTTTTAGTTGTGGTAAATATTTTCGGCTTGTTATAACAAGTACGAATTGTGAGGTTATTGTTTGGTATAGTACTGTGGTATAACTCTGGACAACAAAATCAATTGAGCTTCAAGAATCCGGGTTTTGACAATTATTTTGGGTTAAGATATTTTCGGGTTTATTGGACTTAGTGGTAAGTTACGGGTTTTATTCGGATTTCAAAAACTCAAGTAACCATTATCATTTCACGGTTTTCTCTTGATTTTGTAAAATCCAATCATAGAATTGTAAAATCCCGTGCTTGTTTACATCATGTCTACTACTTCAGATTCCTTCATATCTGAGGTACTCAAGTTGTACGACACGTATGATAAACAAAAGACTTCAAATTTTGTACAACAAATAAACGTGTGTGATTCTGATGTTACTAATATGGAATCTTCGAGCCCGAATTCGCAAAAAAGAGGATTGCTTCAGTCACTAATGTTGCCTAATGAGAAGGAAAGTTGCATTGAGTGTTTTCAATTACTTCAATCACATCTCAAGGTTCTGTTTGAAAAACCTGAATACGTGATGGGTTACACACGGGCTTTCACAACACTCTTTGGTCAAGATGTTCATGATTTCACAGTCATAATGACTCTATATTTGGACCAACTTGAACAACAACTTGACACAGGAGAATTCTCTGAAGATAGATCCATGGCTGCTTTGGGTGTGATTAACAACCAACTCCAAGTGTTCACTGATTCGCAATACACTGAGGATTATGATGATGACAATCAAATGGCAAAAAAGTGTTTTGCTAATTACACTGGAACTGAGGTTGACGTGTTCAGAAGGACATTACTCCAACTTGTGAGTAATGTTAAGGGGTTCATTAATGAAAGGGCTCAAATTATGGGTAATGGGACAGAATCAGACAAGCATGATGCTAGCAACAACTCAAGGACTGATATCACACATGGTGTGGATGCAGATCTTAGTCCAGTAAATCACAAAGTACCATCTGCTGAGGTACATCTGTCTGATCAACAAAATGTTCTTTCTAATGAACAACAACATACTGATCAAGTTAAACCTACTTATGACACATATCTGGTGGAAAAGACTGATAGTAATATCACCTCTGATTCAACAAATATGAGTCATAAGGGGGAAGAAATTGATCAGGATGCTGAACATGATGATGCGTTACGTTTTTCGCTTACTGTTGAGTCTTTCAAATCAAATGATATGGTTAAAAAGGATGTTTATAACGAACTTTCAAAAAGATTTTTACAGCTTGAAAAGCATTGTATTTCTCTTGAAATTGCAATGCAACAAAAGGAAGAAAGTTTTCAAACTATACTACCATGTAAAAATCCGGAATATCCCGAATTCCGAGAATTTTTTATAATAAACGATTTGAAAGCTCAACTAGAGGCCAAATATTCGACGATCAACAACCTGAAAAAACGTATTACTGAGATGTGTGATATGCTTAATGAAGTTAAGACTAAACATGACAATGATATTAGAAGTGCAACAAAAAATGCAGAATTAGATCATAAAGTGACTGAATTGTTTAATGAGTCCACTTAACTCGTGAGTTGACTCGGGTGAGTCGAGTTGACTCAGTATGAGTCGAGTGAGTTTTGATGAAAACCAATAGATCCACACGAGTTTTAGGTAGAAAACGTTTGTTTAGTTGTTTTTATTACAAATTCGTTTAGGGTTTATTTAAATCCGATTAGGGTTTGGTAAAAACGAAGCAAATTAAAAGAATAAGGGCGCATGAGCTTACCAAATGCGAGAGGTGAAGTGGGGAAGACAATGGCTAGCGGTAGTGGTGTGGTGGTGACGGCGGTGAGTGGTGATAACGGTGCGTGGCGACTCAAGGTGGTGGCGTAAGCTGACAGATGTTGGTGGTGATGAGGAGTATCGTGGTGGCGGAGTGGTGGTAGATGGTGGCGGCTGTGACTGCCATGGTAGTGCCGGCAGTGGAGGTGGCCGGATGTGGGAGAGATATAGTTTTAGGTTTAGAGTTAAATAAAACGAAGGCAAGGGTTATAAGTGTATTTATATAGAGTCCCAAAAGTTTAAATCCAAAAAGACAAGTCCTTGGTAGTCTAGGGGTGGCGGGGTAATTATATCACAGGGATCAAAAGCGGATTTTGGTAATCTTTCACAAAATGTGGTTCGGGACTCATTTAGACTAGTAAACGGTTGATTCAAGACACGAGAAATACGCCATTGCATTCCAAATAATTTTTCCAATAAAAAAGAGTATTCACACGTATAACTTTCTCGGAGTTAATTTATTTAATAAATTGATTTGTTTCGTGCATTTTAGGTTGTGCCGGCTCGATAAAGGAAAAACGCTCACGTTAAACAAAATATCCACGGTTTTTCAATCCCAAACAAGTTCAAAGAAATTTAAAAGCTATGGGAGATCAAAAATAAATATTTTGGCTAGTAGAATAAGTTTAGGAAATTCACCGGGTGTTACAACTACTCCTCAATCTCAGGCTCCACAACGCAACTTCAACTCGAACCGTGGTCGTGGCATAAACAACAATAATCGTGGTGGTGGTCGTAATGGAGGTCGAGGTCGCGGTCGGTCAAACAATAACAACGACAATAACTACCAACAGTTCTTGTTAGACTACATAATTACCGTGGGCTTATCTTTATTGTTAATCATTATTTATAATGGTGAAACCCTAGATACCCTAAATCCACAAACCGGGTTGGGCCTCTTTATCATCTAATACTCCAAGGTTGGGGTCCCTTTGCTCCTTGGGCCTGGTCACCGGTTCAATGGGCCACTCCACCACCGTCCTACCCAACTATGCCATGGACTCGGCCTAACACCCCATCTGGAGGACCAGGTTTGCGAGCCTTGGTATTATGAATGAAACACACAATTGAATTCTTACAAAAACGGGTCAAGACGGGTTAAGTTAACCCAAAAACGTTCTTTTATGCATTCTAGTTATTAATTAAGATTACAAAAAATAAGTTATTAACATTAGTAATCTAAATCTTTGAATATAACCATTAACCAGGTTGTATCACTTAAAATAGACGTTGAATGATTTTTAACTCGTATGACCCATTCCCTTCTAGTAATTAACGAAGTAAATAAGACATAAAATTATCCCTTCTAGTAATTAACGAAGTAAATAAGACATAAAATTATTGTTTTTCTATGTTTTTTCAGGTGGCACCTGCAGAACTTGAAGGGTTGCTTGTTACTCACCCTGAAATCATGGACGCTGCAGTTATCCCGTAAGTAATTTAGCACATTATTTGCTCGAAGCATCATAAAATTGCCAACTAAATAAAAACATGTCTCCCTCCACATACTGCCATGAAATTTCAAAAACTGTAAAACTGTTTGGAAAACTTATTTTGGTCCTACGAATTTTATAAAGTAAAATTCGCTTTATTAATAAATTTCTTCAAACCTGTAGATATGCTTGTTGATACATAATCTGGCGCGGACTGAATTCAACGACTCTCCTTGGGCCATTAGTCGTCTTCTCGAGTCCTGAGTAGACCTGTTCAACAAAGAGAACCCGTTAGGAGTGGACCCGAGGCCGTAGCCCCGGGATCCACCTCCGACGGTCAAGTTAGTATCGGTGCGATATAACTATTAAGAGTTAGGTTTAGGGTAACCTGTTAGGTCGTAGTGAATAAGGAGATCCTAGCCTTGTATTTATAAGGCATGGATTAGGGTTTAGCGTAGAGTGGGCCGCTGTCACCCGGGCCTGGCCCATTGTCTGGCCCAGTCCGGACTATGCGTCCACAAGCCCCCTAAGTTTAGTATGCGCATGACCTGAGTGCGGATGCTAAACTTAAGCTCTGTTCCTGGCCGCGTAGGCTCAACCAACCATGATGGCGTGACCATAACGCGCAGCCCAAATGCGACAGTGCGCACTGAACCCATGGCTCATGTGTGCGCAACTAAGGTGTGCGCGCAACCCCATTGTGACAGTGCGTGGTGACCATGTTCCATAACACCCGTTCATGACGGGGAGGGATGCGCATATGTTAGGTTTCCCGCCACAGTGTGACGGTAAAGACCCCGTAAGAAGAACACGTAGTTCTATAGTTGGGGTAACACTGACATTGCGGTTGTGATTGTCTCACAAAGGTGAAGGTGGATTCCTGTATGCTGCGTCCTGGGTAAGGGCGTACCCTTGTTCCAGTAGCGGTGCAGCATGGTGCGACAGAAGATGTACTTCTGTGGCAGAAGTGCGCTGTGCGTGACAGCATGGTGCAGCAGAAGACGTGCTTCGTGGCAGAAGTGCGCGTTGTCCGCGACAAAGGTGTGCGCCGTGCGCTATAAAAGTGTGCGATGTGCGCGCTGTTTGCGAACTTTACATTCGTCTTTACAACCAACAGAGGACGTCTCCCCTGCGGTAAGAGGGTGCGAATATTTAAATTCGTCTTTTGTACCGGGCTTGCAATACCTCTTACGTACAATCTGCTTCCAAACATGTCTGCGTGACTTGTACGGAAACAATGGTAGGATATACCCTGGTAGCCCCCCAAGTTTGATGGTGCTACTCGTGTAGGAGCATTAAACTTAGTTATACAACTCACCTATCTTGAGGTTTTACAAACTTCATAAAAGAAGTAGCACGTAGCTAATCTGCAAAACGCAGTGCGCTTATGGCAATGAATTGATCTCGGAGCGGCGCCCCCTCCCAGATCTGATGGAGTGCCTATTTGTGTGCCAACTTTGGCGCAAAAGGATGCGGAGATATTAGCTCTGGGTTGAGGCGTGCTCATAGCTTTTAGTTATCTTTTCCTTTTGCCTGCTTTGCTTAACTTTTTGTAGCACTTGTGCACGTTGAATCTACCTTATGTATAAACTTGTCGTTCATAATAAAGTTGTTTATATCGATTGGTATCGAATATGATTGTACTTAGTTATTTATCTTGAAAAAGATACCTAAGAATCAGAACATGTGTAAGACTTGTTGTCTTGTTGTGAAAACATAACATGACCACGGCTGTTTGTCCAATGCGCTCATAGCGATTGACTAGCATCGTGGTTTTTGTTCGTGCGCTCATAGCGATTGTCCATTGCGAAGATGTCAAACGCGAGTAGGTTTATAGTGACTGCGTTGTTCGCGGCTAAAAGATGTGCGCGAATTAATTCGCGTCTAAAAGATAAAGCAGGTCCGATCGTGTGGACTTAGTGCGCTTATGGTAAAATCGTGTTTACCAAGTTTAAAAGATTTATGTAAAATCTTCTTGATATTTGAAATATATTGCAAGATTTTACTTGTTGTAAATCTACCATATATTAATATTATCAAATATTAATGAGATAATATAAGATATTGCGAGATTTACTTGTTGTAAATCTGTACATGGGTATACAGCGTACTGTAAATACCATTTTTTAAGGAGTCAAGAGTCTTGAATCCTAAGTTGTTAAACGCGCACTGGGTGCATGGATGCGCATCCGTCGTGAGATACGCATCAAACTTATTCCAACGTCTTGTGAATAAGGTGTTTAACAAGGATACGTGATCCAATGTTGATGGGTTTGCAACCCTCTTACTCAACGAGTTGTTTATTAGGTTTACTCATCCTTTCTGCCATCGTGGGTCTTAGTGTGTGCATGCACGCCTTGTCGGCACGCCACGTAGGCGAAATGTACGCCATGTAGGCAAAAAATAACAGCAATATTGAGACATAAATAATATGTTAACAATAAAGTAAAGTGTGTCGCGGAGTTAGCTAGGAAACCGCGACATTTAATTACCACCTGTAGAATAGATTTTGCGCGCTCTGGAGCCTGGTCACGCTTTTTCTAGTGCTTCAGTGGTGCGCTCGTAGCGATTAATTAGCATCATGGTGCGCTGTGCGCTGTACCTGGTAAATTTGCGAAGATGTCCGTACACACGGCCTAATGCGTGTAGATTTATCGCGACTGCGCTCGAACGTGCAAACAAGAGCGAACAGGCATACCAATCATAAAAAACATTATGTGCGCGAATTAATTCGCGGCAAAAAGGTAAGGTAGGTCCGATCGTGCGGACTTAGTGCGTTATAGGTAAAATCGTGTTTACCAAGTTAAAAGATCTAAATAAAATCTTTTCAATATTTAACATATATCCCATAAATATGATATGCACAAAAGATTTATGTAAAATCTTTTTAATAATTAAAAGATATCTACCGTAGTGATATACGTTAATAAAAGATATAAAGACAAATAATCAGACATACGCATGAACACCGTATCTTTTAAATTTAAAAGGCATATATTACGGTTGATAGCATAGCTTTTTTTAAATATTTGATATTTTTTAACGTGATATCTTTCCATGCACGGAAACAAAGTTTGACTTTTGCCTTCTGTTTTGTTTCATTCGTCAGGCAAGAGATAGAAACCAAAAAACAAAGTTTGCCTTATGTTTTATTATTGTGAACGTATCACAAAACAGTACTTATCAATATATGTTATTCATTCAAGATAAGTTTTAAAGTTACCGGCTTTTGAACTCAATGGTTGCTTTCCGGTGATGCGAGAACACGAACTTGTCGTAGTCATGGTCCCACGGATGGCGCCAATCTGTAGACCTGTTCAACAAAGAGAACCCGTTAGGAGTGGACCCGAGGCCGTAGCCCCGGGATCCACCTCCGACGGTCAAGTTAGTATCGGTGCGATATAACTATTAAGAGTTAGGTTTAGGGTAACCTGTTATAATCTGATGAAGAAGGGGATCCGTGCCATGTATTTATAAGGCATGGATTAGGGTTTAGCGTAGAGTGGGCCGCTGTCACCCGGGCCTGGCCCATTGTCTGGCCCAGTCCGGACTATGCGTCCACAATGCTGATGATGAAGCAGGTGAAATTCCCAAGGCATGTGTTGTACGTAAACTTGGAAGCTCACTTACCGGTGAAGAGGTTCAAAATTTTATCGCCAAACAGGTACAAAAACTAGATATATACGTGCATAATTAAATCAGGCAGAGTATATCTCTTCTTTTGAATACATGATCTGATGACCTGTTTACTCAGGTTGCACCTTTTAAAAGAATACGAAAGGTTGAATTTATCAACATTATTCCCAGAGCAGCTTCAGGGAAGATTTTAAGGAGGGAACTGAGGCAGAAAGTTCAATCCAAGCTATGAAACACCTGTTCCATCTATTCTATATCCATGTAGGCACATGTAATAATATTTTGAAATTTTATAGAAGCATTCAAACATACTTTAAGCAAATAATTATGAGTACATGATTTGCTTGATCCATATAGGATATCTTGAATACGTCAATAGCAGTCATATTGAACTTAATACTAAGGTCTCTTGCTCTTATTTTTATTCAATGACAACTGCATTGGATATTCAGATTTGATTGATATCCTATATAGTTATATGGTTTTCTTGTAGTTTTTCCGGCTAAAATATGTTCACATGTGCACATATCCACTTTTTCAGTATCAGCAAACATATATCTGGCTAATTTTTTGATTCTTTGTTGGCCAATATGAACAAATTTTCAACACTTTCAAACCTATTTGAAAATGCAGGTAAGCAAAAAAGTTGAGTTATCATTTGGATAATCAATATCCATAATTATATTTGCCATGCTCCCCATGATGTCATCAAACAAGTTATAAACGTGGTCACATGTTTGTTATAACTCATGCAAACAAAATTGTATTATTTAATACGGAGTAGTATATATAATTTTATAATGAAATTTGTGAATAAGCTATATCGATTTTTAATTCAAACTAACAAGACTTATTAAGAAGTAAAATCCATGTTAATTTTTTGTTCAGCAAATAAATACACATAAAAATATTTTATTTTAAAAGGGAAAAAACTTCTGTTTTGAATCAAAATCTATTTTTAGCGCCAGATAGAAATTCAGAGGAGAGAAATCATTTGGGTAGCTGGAAAAAAACACTCTTCAAACCTGTATCGTTACATGACTCTAAAATTTAAATCCAGAAATAATTTATTAATTTTTTATTATTATTATTATTTTTTTTTGAACGAATAAATTATTAATTCTGATAGATTCTTTTTGGGTTTAAAATATCAGTCAAATGGAAATTTGCAACAAATTTACTTGTGATTCCAAAAAGAGGTTGGGCATCTTCTATTACTGTAATATTCTTGTAGTTGGATGACATGTTTGAGCGAGTTGAGACTCTTTGTCTCTTTGCCTCTTTGCCTACACAGGTAGCCCGCCATATTGTTTTTGCCTACACAGGTAGCCTCTTTACCATACTTCCCAAATTCAACCAATAAGCTTCAGCCAACTCATTCCCATAAATTCCCATACCTCCCAACCTAATTCACTGGCGCCCGATAAATTCTCATACCTCCCAATTTTTTTTTTTTTTTTTATAATTAAACTAAAATCAATTTAATTAAAAACATAAACATTTTATTAAAAACATAACATTTCACTACAAACTAAAAAAGAAAACTACATTGCAACATTATTTTTAAAAATAAAAAAAACTACATAACACTAAATTAAGTCATCAATCGGTTGTGGTTGAGCCGTTGGGTCATCGAGATATGCCAAGTCTAGACCCGCTACGTGCTCCATAAAATCATATTGGAGACGATGATGGACGTTTTCGTCATGTAACTCCGGTAGTACACTTGAGTCATAAGATACCGGCACCGGCTGGTCCATTATATGAACCGGTGATATTGCCCTGCCGTCGTCTTGTATGATCATGTTATGCAATATACAACACGTTTCGACGACTTTTCCAATCTTTTCTTTCTCGAAAAACCAGAGAGGACGATCCAAAATCCTCCATTTTCCCTTAAGCACACCAAAAGTTCGTTCGACATCTTTTCTTGTCGCCTCTTGTAGTCGCTTGAATTTCTTTTCTTTCGGGTCAACTGGATGCGGATACGCTTTAACAAACGTAGACCACTTAGGATAAATCCCATCGGTAAGGTAATAGCCACGTTTGTAATAGCGCCCGCGTAAAACAAATGAACTATCTGGAGTCGTTCCATTTCGGGCAGTGAGATACAATGGAGACTGAATCAACACATTGATATTGTTGTTTGACTCGGGAGGACCAAAAAACGAATGCCAAATCCACAGATCCTGCGAAGCAACACATTCAATCATAATAGTCGGCACTTTATGATCACCTCGCGTATATTGGCCTCTCAAATGCCTAGGACAATTCCTCCATTCAATATGTGTACAATCTAGGCTACCAAGCATCCCCGGAATGTGATGTCTTTCTTCATGCGCCATTTGGATCATTGCGACGTCATGGGAAGTCGGCTTACGTAAGAACTCTCGACGATATAAATGAATGACCGCATCACAAAAATATGTAAGGCACTCGCGTGATGTTCTTTCGGCCATGCATAAATATTCATCAAAGTTATCCGGGGTTCACCCGTTGAGAGTTGTTTAATTGCCGAAGTGCATTTTTGTATCGCCGTGAAGCTTTTTTTACCCCGCCCGTCAAAGCTTTATTGAAAATACAGGAAAGACGCTTCAATGTCACCAACAATCTTCAAAAACAACCTTTGACTCACACGATACCGATGCCTAAAAAATTGCTCGCCGAACTTAGGGTCTTCGACGAAGTAGTCACGCATTAGTATTTCGTTAGCTTTTTCCCGGTGTCGCTCAATATAAGTGCGTGAATCATTAGAGCTACCCGAGTCTTCAAAGGCTTCAATATCTTTTATCGCGTCTGTAAAAAAGGGCCATGAACTACCCGTAGATAAATCGGGTAGTGTAGGTGGGATGATGATTTCGTCGGAAGATGAAGACATTTTTTTTTGGTGGAGTGTATATGAAAATGGGTGTGTTTTGATTGAATTTTTGTTGATGTATTTGAAATGGAAGTAATAAGTATGTATATATAAGTGAAAAATGGGTAGGTTTAATTTTTTTTTTTTTTTTTTTTTTTTTTTTTTTTTTTTTTTTTTTTTTTAAGCCCCAACGTCTCTTTTTTTGCCCAAATTCATCCTCCCAACGTCTCTTTTGAATTTATCACCAACGGTTTGGAAAACCAGTGACCAAAAATTTTGGCCATAAATTTTGCACCGGCGGCGGTGTTACCGCCGGTTTCACCATAAATTTGCCCCATAAATTGTTCGACTCCAAGTGGCCTAAGTTGCTAATTGAGCCTCTTAGGTCAAGATCAAACAATTAAATTTAGTATATAATTCCGTGTATTTTATATCAAAACACGGAATCTCGATTATGACATTATGTCTTGACTTGTAAGCGTAATATCATATGTAATTATATACTAAAAAGCGTGTAACAGTGAGCCAAAACACTGTAGCTACAGTAGTCACACAATTTTCATTTTAGACCCTGAGGTTATTGATTCATTGCAGAATTAGTCCTTAACGGCCGTTACTTAACAGTCGTTACTTAAATTTGCAACGGACCAATAACTTCAGGGACTGCTTCTGTGCAAATATTGAGCAGAAACAGCCCCTAAGGTTAACTTTTAATTTCAAAGTTAGTCCCTAAGGACTAAGTTTGCAACATACCGACACTTTCAGGGACTAAAAAGAAAAATATCATTGCTACAATGCGTAATAGTACAGAACAGTGCTTGCTATAGTGCAGAACATTGTTTACTATTCATGGGCAACTGTAGCAAAAATGGCACAAATAGTCTCTCAGGTTACGTATAAATTACAAAGTTAGTCCCTAAGGACTAACTTTGCAAAATGCCGATAACTTTAGGGACTTTTCCCGTAAAAAAATCATACTATTTTCAGAAATACTTTACGAAAATAGTACTTGCGGTTATCGATCTTTTGCATATTTAGTCCTTAATAACAAAAATAATTTTTGGACAATCATTTCATTTCGAATTTAGATTAAACACAATATTCTCGCAGTAACGCGCGTGTACCCCCACTCGTTTCCATCTAATATTCGTATATAGTCTACAAAAACTGATAGATAAATAGAAAAAAGTTCAATATATATCTCATATTTGTCATTATTTGTCATAGATGCAATGAATTAATCCTGGCCATTCATTTTTTTGATCCAAAAAAAAAAAAAAAAATAACTTTCACACTTTTTTTAAAAGTTAAATATCTCGCGAACCGTTAATCGTTACGCGAAAAAAATCATACCATCGCGACAAAAATTAAATTATATTTCTATAGATATGCACTTCTATATACTTTCAACGATTTCCCCCCCCCCCCCCAAAACTTCCGCCCAGAAAAATAACATGTGAATAAATGTTCGTCGAAAGTATAAAGAAGTGCATATCTATAGAAAGATAATTTAATTCTCGTCGCGATCGTGTATTTTTTGTAGCTTGAAGATTTACCGTTTGCAAGATATGTTGTTTTGAAAAAAATGTGGAAAATGATTTTTATTAATTTTGATAAAAAATTGATAGCTAACATTGATTTATTAGATATATAACAAATATGAGATCTATATTGATCTCTAACTCTAGATAAATATATTAATTCAAAATTAATTGGAGAATACTAATGTTGAGAAATAGGACTCATCAGATATCGGGTATTAACCTCAAGGACTAACTTGGTCACTTTGGTATTTCAGGTTTAGTTCCTTGTGGATCTCTTTTGTTGCTTTGCTTGTTATAAAGGGTGAATGCTGCCATGATGTCAAAGTTACAAGGCTGGTGTATAAAGTTTGAAGCTTGGAAGGACCAGAGTGCAACTATGCTAAAGATATACTCGTTAGGGTTGTCTCTTTGCTCATATGACACACTAGCCGTTTCCTTGTCTTCTCCCTGGAAACGTCTCTTGCTTGGTTGTTGGCTATATATATCTGCTACTCTCTCTCTCACTAATGATAACTGAGAAAAACACTCTACTCTCTTGTACCCTATTGTTATATACTTGATTGAGATCAAGTACTTTGTATTATCTGTTTGAGAACAGTTTGGATATTTGGTTTGTAAGCTTGTTTTCATTAATCTAAGTCTTCAAGAATCATTAGATTCTATTTTTCTACATGGTATCAGAGACAGGTTGCTAAAACTTGCTCTGACTATCAATTAAAATTTTAGGGTTTCAAAGAAATTTGGGGGTTTTTCAAAAACGTTGCTATAATCAAATTAAAAATTGTTAATTGAAAGATTGAGCTTGGTCTTGCTCAGATCTAAAGGTTTTTTATAAAACGCCCAATTTTTGAAATTTTAGGGTTTCATAAAATTTGGGGCTTTTGATTCTCAAAGGTTCCTGGTGCTAATTAAGAGTGGTTCTTCCATCCTGGTGGTGCTGATTTGTCGATTGGAGGTGGTAATTTGGGTTTGCCCTAATTTCAAAAATTAGGGTTTGATCCTGGTGATTGGGCTCGTACTGGTTCTCTGCTATATCCCTAGACTAAGTGAATCTAGGGTGTAGTAGGGCTGTTCTTCCGCTGCTGTTTCTTTGAGTGCTCTGTAACACCTCTCACACCCTCTTTCCTTATTTATATTTTTATTTTCTGTTTAGTTTGACGGGGAGTAGGAGTTGGGTTGCTGGAGGTTGTATTTGTTTGTGGTGGTGGTGTTTTGCTGTTTATCTGATTATCTGTTTGCATTCACTGCCGTTTTTTTTTCCTGTTGTTGTTGTGCTTGTTTACGCCCTTGATCTACCACTTTAGTGGCAAGAAAAGCCTGGGAACTTCCTTCTCCTCCTTATATTTGTGTGCTTGTGTATGATATTTGATTCACTATGTCTGTACATGGTCATACTGATGATGAGTTTGAACCTGATAATAATGTCACCTTAATCAGTAAATTGGACTTAAGTCACCCATTACATCTTCATCCTAATGATTCAGCTTCTTTAACGGTTGTTTCTATAAAACTAAAGGGAACTGAAAATTACAATATTTGGTCATGTGCTATGCTCTTAGCTCTTGAGGGTAAAAACAAAACTGGCTTTATTGATGGTACATGTAGGAAATCTAACACTGATGAAGTCTTGGGTAGACAATGGGACAGAGTTAATGCTGTTGTGTTGGGATGGATCTTGAATTCCATCTCAGAAGAATTGTTTCTTGGTCAAATTTTTTCAAAAAATGCTAGTGATGTTTGGAATGAGTTAAAAGATACATTTGATAGAGTTGATGGGTCTGTGACCTTTAACTTGCATCATAAGATAAACTCTCTATCTCAGAATGGTACTTGTGTTTCTGAATATTTTAACAAACTGAGTACTTTGTGGAAACAATTTGATGCTATGGTCAAACTTCCTAGGTGCACCTGTCATGCTGCTGATGATTTTAAAAAGCATAATCAACTTATGAAACTTATGCAATTTTTAATGGGTCTTGATGATTCTTACATGCAAATTAGAAGCAACATATTATCTAGAGATCCTCTGCCTGATGTTAAAGGTGCCTATGCTATAATCTGTAATGAGGAATCACATAGGAATGTTGTTGCTGGAAGTACTAGCAGAACTCATAATTCTGCTTTCTCTTCTAGAATTGTTAATCAATCCAACCAACCCACTGTTACACCTACTAATCAGACCAATAATGCTTCTGCAAACTTCAATAGAGTCCCTGATCATAGGAGAAATGTGGGTTCTGGTTCTACTCTTGTTTGTGAAAACTGTGGTTTTAATGGTCATACCAAAGACAGATGTTTCAAATTGATTGGGTTCCCTCCAAATTTTGGAAAAAAGAGTAACAATTATAGATCTCAGAACAACAAAAAAATTTCCAACAACAACTCTGTTGCTTCTGGTTCTGGTTCATCCTCTGGTTCTAGTCCTTCTGGTTTTACAGATGAGCAGCTTTCTACTCTCATTTCTCTCATCAAAGAAAATTCCATCACTGGAAAGAATGTGCAGGCCAATATGGCAGGTACTGTGTTTAATAATAGTAAAGTTTTTAATCAAAACTTTAACAAGTTTTTCTGTTCCAATAACAATGCTCATTCTAAAATGATCTTCAATAGTAAAGTGGTTGATTCTGGTGCCAACCAACATATGACATACTCAGATAAAGAATTGGTCAATGTTATTGACATTTCACATCTTAGAATAAAGGTGGGACATCCCAATGGGACTGAAGCCTTTATTTCAAAGATTGGAAATCTCAAATTATCTGATTCTTTAACTCTGTTTGATGTGTTGGTTATCCCTGAATACTGCATTACCTTGATATCTGTTCATAAACTTGCAAAGGATAATAAAGTCTTAGTTGCCTTTGATGAGAGTAAATGCCATTTTTTGAAACAGGATTTGAATCAGCTAAAAGTTCTGGGGACTGGTAACCAATGTGATGGTTTATATTACTTCAATGATCAAGGTACCCAATCTGATTCTGGGAGTTCTAGAATTCTTGCCTGCTTGTCTCAACATGACCGGCACTGCAGGCTTGGTCATCCTGCAGACCCAGTCTTAAATATCTTAAAAGATTCTTTAAAATTCGGTTCTAAACAAAAACCAGTGGTTTGTGAAATTTGTCATAGAGCCAAACAAACAAGAAAACCTTTTCCTCTTAGTGACCATCTCACTAGTGCTCTAGGTGACCTGGTTCACTTAGATTTATGGGGGCCATATAAAGTCCCTAGTTCTGAAGGATACAAGTAATTTTTGACTGTTGTGGATGATTACACTAGAGCTGTTTGGGTTTATCTCATTAAAACTAAGGATGAAGTTCCTTATTACATTAACATGTTTTACAACTTACTTGCAACTCAGTTCAATAAAAGAGTTAAGGCTTTTAGAAGTGATAATGGAACTGAATTTATAAATCAAACTGTTAACAAACTTTGTGTTGATAAAGGGATAACTCATCAGACCTCTTGTGCCTATACTCCACAGCAAAATGGCATTGCTGAAAGGAAACATAGGCATCTCTTGAATGTTGCTAGATCCCTTATGTTTCAGGGGGGAATTCCCTTGAAAATGTGGTCTGAATGTGTTCTAACTGCTACTTATCTTATTAACAGACTTCCCTCATCTGTGCTCAAAGGAAAATCTCCTTATGAGCTGATATATAATGAGAAACCTGTGCTTGATCACTTGAGAGTGTTTGGTTGTTTATGCTTTGCTACTATCTTGAATGAATCTGATAAAATGAGTAGCAGATCTGAGAAATGTGTTATGATAGGATACTCTAATGTTAAAAAAGGTTATAAGTTATATAGTCTTGATAAGCATCAATTCATGTTTTCTAGGGATGTTCAATTCTATGAAAATGTGTTCCCCTTTAAAGGTTCTAACACTGATATTGCTGATGCTACTTCTGAAAATGTCTTTCAAGACTTAAACCACTTAAACTTTTTGGACATAGAATATCCTGAGATACCCAATGATGATGAGAGTAGCCTGAATAGTGATTATAAATCACAAAGTAAAGGCAACTACTCTCCTTCATCTGGCAGAATTTCTATCACTGAACAAAATAGTGATAATGTTTTTGCCGATAAGGATGAGATGGTTGCTACACTTGAAGAAAACAACAATTCTTAGGGTATTTTGAATCAAGATTCAAATCTGAATGCTCAGGAAGAAGCACCTTTGAGAAGGTCTTCTAGACCCTCTGTCTTTCCAAGAAATTACAATGATTTTGTTGTTGACTCTAAAGTCAAATATGGGCTTGAAAAGTATGTTAACTACTCTAAATTAAATTCTGAAAATCTTTGTTTTACTACCCAACTTAACAAAATCAGTGAGCCAAAATCTTTTTTTGAAGCTTCTAAATATCCCCACTGGATTGATGCAATGAATAATGAAATGGAAGCTTTAAATAAGAATGATACTTATGAGATCACTGAGTTACCTCCTCGCAGGAAAGCCATAGGTAATAAGTGGGTTTGGAAAATAAAATTTAAGTCTAATGGAGAAGTTGATAGATATAAAGCTAGACTTGTTGTCAAAGGCTGTAATCAAAAGGAGGGAGTTGACTTTGATGAAACATTTTCTCCTGTTGTCAAAATGGTTACCATTAGATGTTTGCTTGTTGTTGCCATTCATAATGGTTGGCCTGTTTTTCAGCTTGATATTAATAATGCTTTTCTTTATGGTGATCTAGAGGAAACTGTTTACATGAAACTGCCTGAGGGTTATTTCCCTAAAGATGATACCAGGGTTTGTAGACTTAAGAAGTCTTTATATGGCTTAAAACAAGCTCCTAGGCAATGGAATGCTAAATTGACTGTTGTCCTCATTGAAAATGGTTTTAGTCAAAGTAAATCTGACTATTCTCTTTTTACTAAGTCTGATAATGATGTGTTTCTTGCTTTGCTGGTTTATGTTGATGATATTATCATTACTGGCAATAGTGTTACTGAGATTGAAAAGTTTAAAGCATTTCTTAATTCCAAGTTCATGATCAAAGACTTAGGAAAATTAAGATATTTCCTCGGCATTGAAGTTAATGATACTAATGATGGTATTTGTATCAACCAAAGAAAATATTGTCTTGATCTGTTATCTGAGTATGGTATGCTTGCTTGTAAACCTGCTAAAACTCCTCTTCAATCTAAACTTGTTTTAACCAATGAAGCTACTGATAATGATCCTATCCTTGATAATGTTACTGATTATCAGAAACTCATTGGTAAATTGATTTACTTGACTAACACCAGGCCTGATATCTCTTATGCTGTTCAATGTTTAAGTCAATTTATGCACTGTCCTCTTAAGTCTCATCTCAGAATTGCTTTCAAGATATTAAGGTATCTCAAAGGATCACCAGGTATGGGCATTAACATTCCAAAGGACTCAGGTATGTCTCTAATGGCTTACTCAGATGCTGACTGGGCAAAATGTCAAATTACCAGAAGATCTGTTACTGGCTATTGTGTGTTCTTGAATAATACTCTTGTTTCTTGGAAAAGCAAGAAACAATCTACTCTTTCTAAATCCTCAACTGAAGCAGAGTACAGAGCTCTTGCTTTAGTTACTAGTGAAGTTATTTGGATTTTAAAAATCTTAAAGGATTTAAATCTTGAAAACTTTCTTCCTGTTTCACTTCACTGTGACAGCAACTCTGCAATTAAAATTGCAGCCAACCCTGTGTTTCATGAAAGAACTAAACACCTTGAAATTGATTTACACTTTGTGAGGGAAAAGATTCTAAATGGTGTAATTAATACTGTTAAAGTGGATTCTGCAAATCAGATTGCAGATGTCCTTACCAAAGGGTTGGATACAGTTCAGCATAAATTTTTGGTGAAAAAATTGGGCCTTATTGACCTCTACCAGATATCTGATGAAGGGGGGATGTTGAGAAATAGGACTCATCAGATATCGGGTATTAACCTCAAGGACTAACTTGGTCACTTTGGTATTTCAGGTTTAGTTCCTTGTGGATCTCTTTTGTTGCTTTGCTTGTTATAAAGGGTGAATGCTGCCATGATGTCAAAGTTACAAGGCTGGTGTATAAAGTTTGAAGCTTGGAAGGACCAGAGTGCAACTATGCTAAAGATATACTCGTTAGGGTTGTCTCTTTGCTCATATGACACACTAGCCGTTTCCTTGTCTTCTCCCTGGAAACGTCTCTTGCTTGGTTGTTGGCTATATATATCTGCTACTCTCTCTCTCACTAATGATAACTGAGAAAAACACTCTACTCTCTTGTACCCTATTGTTATATACTTGATTGAGATCAAGTACTTTGTATTATCTGTTTGAGAACAGTTTGGATATTTGGTTTGTAAGCTTGTTTTCATTAATCTAAGTCTTCAAGAATCATTAGATTCTATTTTTCTACAACTAATTTATAGAAACACATAGTTGACCTAACGTCCTAACCTTTCAATTTGGGTCATGTGAGTGAATTTTCATTATACGCTTGGACAATACAGTTGCTATCGTTTAGCTAATTAGGGAAATAATCAAATGTCACAATTACTTCAATTGTTGAAGAGCTTGTTTCCAGTGTAGCAAGTACTGTTGTTCTTGCTGACATTTGTAAAAAGTAATGATATTTGTTGTGAACACAAGATTGAGAGAATGAAAAGTATTCTTCAATTGATCATAAAGTATGAGATTACAAGGAGTATATATAAGATAAATATTAGGGTAAAACCCTAATAGCTAACTGGGTCGTGGGTTTCTTATGGGCTATTTGTTATCAATAAGAACATCCACTAATAATTTTACATAACACTCTCTCTTGGATGTCCATATTGTTAACACGCTTAGGAAATGTTGCCTCATTAAAAACCTTGTCAGGAAAACCAGTGGGACAAAACCATGACTAAGGACAAAAATAGTACAGTGCGTATTATCTCCCTCTGATGACTACATCTCTTGATATCTTAATAAATATGTACACGAAATTATCACTTGAACAAGAACTGTCTTGTTGCCATGTAACATTTCTTGAATATAGCAAGGCATGCTACATTATCTACATGCAATAGTTGGTATCTCCTTTCCAAAATTTATGTATGGTTTGATGAAGTCGCCGTGATTGTTTGCTTTATCGAATGCCAGGAAAAATAGCCGCCACTTGTAAAAATATATCAATTTTGAGATCGATCATGGTTAGTTAAACATATATCCTGCATCTGCAAAACCAACTAAACTTGTTTTGACGGGTTAGTAAAATATAAACCCATATCCTTTGTACCTTGAAAATATTGAATTAGCTTTACTGTGGTTCAATTTGATCAATTATTATTCTCGAGAATTTTAAATCATGACACGTGCTCCATGCATTCTATATTCTTTAAGAAATCTCTATATAAAATGAGCTCTATTTATTAACTTTTAGACGCATATCAATTACTATTATATTGCCAGATTTAAATACATTATTGGATCCACCACATGAGAACATGTCTCCTTATGATCATTTCCATGCCTTTACGAAAATATTGTGTGTCACTAGTCATGTCTTAAATACAAAAGTTTCAATACTTTAATTTCGCTTCCATATAAAGACCAATGCATATCCAATAATTTACACATTCATATGTACGAACTTCAAGTCCCAGTAACCATGTCTTGTCACAAGAGACTTCATTCTTTCATTACTTCTTTGCGTCTTTACATCCTTTGACCACTAATTTATACATCTGCACTTCCTACATGTATGCTTCCATGATCCTCACCATGATTATAGCGCTATCTTATTTATTTACATAATCATTACCATATCTACGTCGATTCGTTACTTTTCGATTCCACACTTTACTAGACATTGCATTATATCATTTATTGAGATCGCATAGTTTTTCACCAACCCGGGGTTTTTTCAATAACCTTCATGTCTAGTGTCTCTTTAGGAGACTATTATGGGGTCTTATTACCTCGATTTGACCATCTTCATTTTCCTGCTCCATTTTATCTATTCATTCGAGGACTTTTATTTGGAATCGATTTGTCTATCACGCTGCAGTCGTGCCATAGACTTACTACCATTCATTGGTTGTACTTTCGGGACACACATTTAATTGGAGCATTAGCAGCGTTTATATTATCTTGTCATTTATTTTAGGTCACAAAACATGCTGGCAATTACTAGATCTGGAATATAAATTGTACCTTTAACTTAAAGTTCATATTCATTAGTGTGAGGATCAACATTTATATTATAATTTATTCTATATCCCTCGCTGCTCATCAGGGCCGGATATCAACCTGTGCGGGCTGCCCACCGCACAGGGCCTAATATTTTGATGGGGCCTCAAAATTTAGAAAAAGCCCATGATCTATATAAATAAAAGTATCACTTCAAAGTAAAAGGCCCATTAGCTCTAACTTCATAAGAATTTAGCAATTAGAAGGATAAAGAAGCATCACATTATAACAGTCCCTCGATATGGGATCACTGGACTAGTGACATTTTTATTTTCCTTATTTCTTTGTTCCATACTTTGTATAGATAAATATCAGTTTTTTAATGTTAAATAGTTTCAAACACAAACATGTACTCCCGATCTTTTTTTCAAACCACGATGACATATATAAATGGACTGCATAAAAAAAAAGTATAAGTAGAAAAAAAATGTGTAAGCAGGTACAGTTTTGGTCAAAGGGCCTCGTTCTTAATCTTAGCACAGGGCCCCCGAAATCCATGGGACGGCCCTGCAGCTCATTCTCTCCCCCTGAATGAATTATCCATTCCAATATCCCATTGTTGTGCGTTGTGGTAGATTTACTATAAGAAACGTCGCACAATTACAAAATCTCACTTGGGAAATATGGCTTGTGACCAAAAACCATTCTAATGGAGAGGATTCATTATAAATTGTTGGCAAGATGCGAATTCATATTTTATAACATGCCCCATAAACTAATACTTTTTTTCTCATAATTATTGGCTTTGCAATCAACTGAAGACGTTTTATAAACGTTTCAACAAAAGCAATTCGTGTATGAACATGGGCTACTTTTAAGTTCGACACTTATTCCAATAATCTCCAAATACTTGGAAATATTCACCACTATTCTCAATAATTTAATTTGGAAAACCGTGCTCGCATTTTATAAGTAGAGCCACTAATCACGCTAACTTTAAGTTGCGTATTTGATGATCATTTTGATGATGCATCGATTTTAAAACTCAAAATGATCCACATGGCGGATGTATAGGCCTAAATACACCCCCTTTATGTTATTTCCAAAACTTTACCGGACAAAACCCTTACTTTAATTTTGTGGTGACAGATGAACAATTATATCTTTGAAGAAACTTATGATTCTTCTATAAATTCGCATCATTATTGACCCGAGATGGTCTAACCGGTCATGTCACTCAATAAAATAATATTGGCTCATAAACCATGGTTTATGACCACATGTTCTTTAAGTGCGCTTGAGTCATATCTAAAACTCAAATAATATGGAGAAATTAATACATTATCGCATCTATACTTTTGTTTCTCCAATCAAATTTATTTAAGCACTTTTATTGCTTTCACATAATTCAATGTAATTGCACATTAGGCTATAGCATTATTAAATAATAAAACAAGTTCTATTTGTAGCATTTGTGAAACACATATATACTATTATTAGTCATTCAGCAAAGTGAATAAACAATAAAATCACATGATAATAAATCACACATATTTGACAAACTCAATAGCACAATTTAACAAACTCACTATAACTTAATTCGTATCAAATTATGTATGGGATCGCCTACCCCCCCCCCCCAAATTTATTATTCCCACCCCCCCCCCCCTTTACTTTTTTGCCATTTTTTTTTTATAATTTTTTTTATATCAAAAAACTATAAACCTGAAAGTGCGGAACAGAAAATATAAAATTTAATAAGTCAAATGCTTAAAACTATCAGAAATACGGAACAAAAACTGACAAAAAACTGTGTTATACTTTAAACAAATAAGGGGCAAACAGAATCTTTGACCAAACCCCCCTGATTTGACATCATAGGGGGGTTTGTATAGTGTACCCCATTATGTATTTGCCTTCCTAATAATGTCATCAAGACATGTGAGCAAAAACAAGGCATTATTATTTATAGCAATCGCTAGATGTCTAGATACGTAGTTCAACAATGTTACTATATCTAAGAGTGTAAAAACTTGATTATAGTTCAACTTTAACACTCTGTTCTCGAGTTTTTATTTTGAGAGAAAAGAAGAGAAGTGAATAGGAAATTCAGAAAATTTTGCATTCCTGAGTTTTTTCTGGAGAGAAAGGAAGAGAAGAGGGAAGAAACTTATGCCAAAACTTCTCTCCTAATCTTCTTCCCAAATTGGGATGATTTGGAGAGAAAGTGATTTTAAAGTTTCTTTTGCTAACATCCCTCTTTTTTTTTTTTTTTTTTCCAATTCGGAAACACAAGATTAAAAATCAATTTGTTTTCCTCTCATCTGTTTTTCTCTCTTATTTCCTTTCTCTATTTCTCTTCTTTTCATTTTATACTCGGGAACAGAGTGTAAGGATTGCAATCAAAAGAAGATAATATATTCACAAGTGTTGATACAAAAGTTGGGCGTTCCTTGATAGGACTTCTATTCTCGTACCAATTCGAATCTTAATGCTCGATGGAACCTGCGCACTAAGAAAAAGAACAAACACCGTTAGGCTTATCGAGGGATTGTCTCCCCCGATTATCCTCCGGCGTGAGAGTAAGTAATCGAATGTAGGGTTTTATAACGGGCTAGGGTTTATTGAAGATCGTACCTTTACCGAGGGCTTGGGTGCCCTTTATATATGCATGAAACCCTAGTGGGTTTCGTGTTCCCTACTCTTCGGCGTGTTAGCCGACATCGGGTATATAGTATATATCTTCTTTATTTAGAAGATATTCTATATATTATCCGGAAATAACTTTGGGCTTGGGCCTTGTCGACCCAAGCCGCATAACTGGTAGTCCAGTTGCGGCCCATACGTGGTGGGTTTAATTGTTAGTGTTGTTCACTAATCGGGTTCGTGACCCGGGTATGGACTATACGTCATCATGTCCCCCCAGTCTAGTATGCGCAGGGTAAAAACCTGCGGATGCTAGACTAAAGTCGTGTCGAATTAATTCCTCACGCGTACGCGGGAAGCTTTCAAAAAATTACCGCCTAAAAAATACACGTGTGATGTATCTAGTCCAAAAAAGTGCCATTTTGGGTACCTTGGGAAGTGGAGAGGTTGCCCACTTGCCTTGTACCGTCATTTATCCTAGCCACACGATTGGAGCTAGTGGGGCACACGTGTCAATCATCTGCGGTGGGTAGGAAAAGTATATAAACTACCGCCTCTCATTCACTGTGACGTCCACAGTTAAAAAATCACAATTCCTCCATTTTTACATCTTCAAATCTTATTCGAAAAACAATAATTCAAAGGTAATAGCGCGTGCGCCCATATTCTGATTCACAAAATGGTAGCGCAACTTCATAATTTCCATTCTAACATAACCGAGGATGAACTGATTCAGTTTACCTCGGATTATTTTATCCCTATGGGCCTGCGCCCTGAGGTACCAGGCCCAAATGACACCATCGCGGATTTCCCTGCCGGGAAGGTGGGGTTATATATGCGCTTTTTCGAGTGGGCGAATCAGCGCGTCCCCATCTCCGTGTTACTGAGTGACATACTCAATTATTACAATCTCCACATCTCCCAGTTGCATTGTATTGGTGCTGGGAAGATTGCTAACTTTGAGGTGAACTGTCGCTTGTTGGCGATTCACCCAACCCTCCACTTATTTCGCGCGTTTTATCACGCAACGTGGTCAAATGGGTGGGTTACCTTCTCGAAGCGCGTTGGAAAGTTACAGTGTTACGTGCAGAAGGTAGATAAGCTCAAGGATTGGAGGGAAAAATTCTTTTGGGTTGATGAAGCCGTCTTCCCTGACCATTTTCCATTTTACACCCGAGCCGATCTGCCCAAGGATGAGCGCCCCCCTGAGACGTGGTATAACGCGGATCATGCGGCGATCATTGATGAGAACCGTATTCCCATCAAGCCATATCCGGAGGCGTTCCTGGTGCATATGGGCATCAGTCGCAACTACTTCGAGCATGAGACGGAGGTCCCCACATTCTTGAATGCGGATGGCACGGGTGGGTGCTCCTTCTGTCGCCTTACTGTCGTTATTAGTGTAAGCGCTTCTTCTTTTTCCATACTTTATGTAACTTGCTTTCCTTTGTTTACTTGATGCGCAGATATGGATCTGTTCGCTGTTGTGAGGCTGGAGAATCCGCGTTCCGTGGCGGTGGGAGTGCGTCCTCTGGGGGACGGTGAGCAGACTATTCTGCAGGCGACGGCAGGGCGCGTCGTGGATTTGGTTATCCCAGATCCCGAAGGCTCCCCTGATGTGATAGCGGCTGAGCCAATACAGGAGGTGGCTCCTCCTGTGCAACCAAGTCCTGACGCTGCGCAGCCTCCTCTTCCCGAAACGGTGATCCATTTAGAGGAGACTGACAGTGAGATGGAGGAGAGCTCCCCACTGACGCGCAAGAGAGCGCTTGGCAGTGATGGTGAAGGGCCGTCCAAGAGGCCGCGAACTGATGCTGGGGAAAGCTCGTCTCTTGCTGGGGTGCAGATGAAGTAAGTACTTTAGTAATGGACTTTTGTCAAGTTATATTTTGTGCTAACTTCGTTCCTTCGTGTCTTCAGTGTGGACGTTGAGAAGTCTGGTGGAGGTACGTCCACGACTGAGACTGAGAAGGAGAAGGACGTGTCCTCGACTCCTCCCCCCATGTAAGTATTATTTAGCATTTCCTTAGTATTTTGTGTATGATTGACCGTGCACTAACTTTGTCTCTTGATGGTTTTTGCAGCGAAAAGCCTGTGGAGGACGCTGGCGTCTTAGATGGGAGTGCGCCACCCGAGGTGAGTCATGCTCTGGACGGGGCGCGTTCACCGAGGGACGTTGAAGTGGAGTCAAGTCCGTTTGACTCTACGATGGAGGAGCTTGCCTCCATCGCTGTGCGCCAGTCTGAGCTGGTGGCGCAAGCAAGGGTGCACAAGTCTGAGGAGGTTTCCAGACTGCAGGCGCAATTAGCGTCTGTGCAGGCTGAATTAGCAAGCTCTAAAGCTGAGCAGCTGAGCTCCAAGGCTAAACTGGAGCGCGCAGAGGCGTCTGCGCGAAAAATGGGTGAGGAGAAGGTCATGGTGATGGCTGAGTTGGAGCGGGAGCGTGCTTTTGCGGACCGTCAGAGGCGTAACTCTTTGTGGGCGCTGAAGTACTTGGAACAGAATAGGAGCAAGCACTTTGCCAATATTGAAGAGTTCCGCAGCCGCATTGAGCTTGCCCTGAAGACGCAAGAGGAGAAGCTCCGCCAGCTCAGCATTGAGTACGATGAGGAGCTGTACCCCCATCTGGTTCAGTCTGTGGCTGAGCGCAGGTATATGTCGCTTCACTTCTTTATAACTTGTATATATTGAGACCCTCTTTCCTATTAACACTTGTGTTATTTCGTAGGTGGTTGATCAGTCATGGTCTTCGCCTGGCCGCCATGTGTACGCTGGAGCATCCTGAGGTCACCGCATCCTTTGGGAAGGTTGTGAATTGCGCTATTGCGCACGGTGAGACCTCGGCCGCAGACAAGCTTGCGGAGGCCAAGTTGCTGACTGTGCCGCTTGCTGAGGTGCCTGGGTATAAGGCGGATGCCCATGCTGAGCTTGTTGCTGCCATGGAGGAGCTAAAGAAGCTCGAGCTTCCGCATATCGCTCTCTTGGAGCGTGATCAGGACCATCCGATCAGCGTGATCATGGCGGGGCTCACTCTTCCTAGGCATCTGCAGGATAATGCAGATCAGCAGGTGGATTTCTACTTGAAGCCTGATGTGGCGCAGTTGAAGGTACCCATTTTTGCTCAGCCTCGTGACATTCTGAATCCTTTCCGTCTTGAGAAAGAGATTTCTTTGCAAAGGTCGCTAAATGCGCATGTTTCCAGGGTCGCACGGAAGAAAGGCGAGAAAGGAAAGGCCATTCTGTGCGGCATAGGCGCTGCGCATCAGCCTAGATCCGATGGTGTGCCTGTCTGCGTGGCCACTGTTTCCCTTGATGATGCGGAGTTGTTGAAGAGACTCGCGGATTCAAAGGAAGCGGCTTTGAGCGGGGGTTCCAGCCAGTTAAGGCGTACATATAGTATTTAGCTCTTTTGTACAAGTCTTTTTGTAGAACTGTATTCTATGAATAAAAAGTTGCTTTTGTACTTAGTGTTTCTATAACTTCTAAATACTTATGCTTTTTGAACTCGTAGTTCTTATATGACTTATGTATCCTTGCGTGAAGATAGCTTTAAGTGTTTAAGCGTACTTAGAAAATAAGGGTCATAATCGTGTATGAATTTCCTTAAGGACCATAGTCGTGTTTTGAATTTTGAATCATAGTCGTCTATGTATTTTTATAAGTTTACTTGTCGTATTGTACTTTAAGGAGTCAAGAGTCTTGACCTCCTGAATTGTTAAACGCGCACAGTGTGCCCTTTTGCGCATCCGTCGTGGGATGTGTAAGGAACTTGCGCCAACGTCTTGAGCGCAAGGTGTTTAACAAGGATTCGTGATCCGATGTTGATGGGTTTGCAACCCTCTTACTCAACGAGTTGTTTATTAGGTTAACTCATCCTTTCTGCCATCGTGGGTCTTAGTGTGTGCATGCACGCCATGTAGGCAAGATTATAACAATATTGAAATACAATGATAAAGATGCAAACAATAAAGTTAAATGTGTTATGGAGTTAGCTAGAAACCATAACGTTTTATTAATACTTGCAAGTTTTGAAAAAGAATGTTTTATCTAGATAATACATAAAAAATAAAATTACATGGATCTTTATTGAGGGCACTTTCTAAAGTGCATGAGTGTCCATGTTAGGCCGTAGCCTTCTTCAAAGATAGCACCGTTTAAGGTTGCGGGACGTTCCATGTTCGCTGTAGCTCATTTCCGTCCTTGTCGCGTAGCTTGTACGCTCCATTGCCAAGTGCCTCTATGACCTCGTAAGGTCCTTCCCACTTTGGTCCTAGCTTCCCAGTGTCTTCTGCGCGGCTTGAGTCGTTTTCGCGGTATACGAAGTCGCCTGGTCTGAATGAAGTGCTGCGTACTTTGGTGTCATAGTATTTTTTCATTCTCGACTTGGCTTTCTCTTCGCGTATTGCTGCGCGTTCACGTCGCTCTTCCAATAGATCTAAGTCTATGCGCCGCTCATCATCATTGGTTGCCATGTTAACTTCCGCAGTACGGATGGTTGGCATTCCAATTTCAGCCGGTATTACAGCTTCTGTCCCATAGACCAAAGAGAAGGGGGTGTCCCCGTTGCTAACCTTAATGGTTGTTCGGTGCGCCCAAAGAACATGTGATAGTTCTTCTACCCATCTACCTTTGTGTCTGTCCAGGCGCGCTTTGATTCCTTCGCCAAGGCTTCTGTTTGCGCGCTCGACCAGACCATTGGTTTGTGGATGGGAACTTTAGCATCCCGTGCGCTGTGGATGGCACGGCGCGGATAGATGATATTCCAGGTCTCCCGATGATACCATTGTACGGAGAGGGGATCTGATTATCATGAAATCCATCCAGGTAACTGTAGAGTGTGGTTTGTCACCAACTTCTACAAATAGACGCAATTGCCCCGTGGGCCATATCTTCTCTCCTGTGAAGCCAGTGAGCGGTGCTGTGGCTGGGATCAACTGACTCTGTATCTCAGGTCGCAGTTTCTTGAAGCAGTGTTCATATATAATATTAGCGGATGCACCTCCATCTATATACATGCGACGGATGTCGTGACCCCCCGTATGTATTTCAATGGTAAGTGGATCCACCACTGCGTTGTTCGCAGTCAGGGAGGGGAAAGAGATTTCGTTTCCCTTAGAGAAACGCTGACTAACTTTTTGTCTTGTCGCGCGCGGCCATGGCTGTATCATGTAGATGATATCTGCCTTTTCTCTTGGCGTCTCTTTCTTGGCCAATGGTTTTTGTTTATCTTTCCCTTCTCTGATGTTTTTTACGAGGTGGTCCATCTTTCCTTCCTTTACCAATTTTTCAATCAATTGGCGCAGTTGGACGCAATCGTTAGTTGTGTGGCCCTTCTGTCCATGGTATTCGCAATAACCATTCCCTATACGCTTATCCTCTGGGGTGCGGATTGGTGGTGGTTTCGGGAAGTTCGCTCCTTCTGTTGCGAATATCTCCTTTGGAGTTTTTGTTAATGGGGTATACTTGTCGTTTCCCCTTCCGCCGCCTTGATTACGGTAACTCCTATTACGATTGCCGCTCTGGTCATTGGATTGTCTCCTTGACTCTTCTTGCGACCTATGGTTCGAATAGCTTTTCCTGCTATCCGCGGCGGCTTCTTCTCCTTGGACGAAAGACCTCGTGCGCTTCATGAGCTCATCGAAGGTTAGGGGAACCTTATCATTTAGCTTTTTTATCAGATCTGGGTTATTGATTGCATTCATAAAACCCGATATTTTGAGTATCTCTGGACACGCCTTGACTTTCATGCACTCGTCCTTGAAGCGTTCCATGAAAGCGCTTGTGGATTCCCCTTGTCGCTGTTTAACCCTAGCGAGTTCGACAGGGTTTTTTGCGCACTTCTTTCTTTGGGTGAAGTTTAAGCGAAACGCTCTGCGCAACTCTTCAAACCCACCAATGCTTCTGCGTGGAAGCTTACTAAACCAGTTGCGCGCATTTCCTACTAATGTGGAGTTGAACATATGGCACCACACAGGCTGTGGCCAATTTTCGATAGTAGCTGCTGATTCGAAAATTTTTAGGTGATCATCCGGATCACCTGTCCCATCATATGTTTTGACATTAGCAGGCATGCGCCTTTTCTTATTTTCAGAAAAGTCACTGATGCGCCTAGTAAACGCATCAACCTTTTGGCGACGCCAGGGGAGAGACATGTCTTCATCATCCTGGTCGCGGTATTTCCCTCTTGATTTCCAGTGTCCAGTCTCGCTGTCCGAGGAATCTCTTGAGGATGAGCGGACTCTTTTGTGACGCTTGAGTCGACTATCATCAGAGTCTGAGCTTGCTCCTCTGCGGCGCTTGCGCCGACTATCCTCAGAGTCAAAGCTTGAGGGGCTTTCACTTGGGGAACATCGTCGCCCAAGCCTATCTTGGATTCTGCGTCTGCCAAGCCTAGCGTGGACATTGGCGCGCCGCTCCCCCTCTTCAGGCTCTTCCAGATGTTGAAGGTCGGCTGCTTCATCGTCCACAACCTTCCTTCCAATCCTGGCGAACACTGGCTGTTTACGGCTATCCCTCTCGCGTCTTTCCTTTCGGTAGCGCGGTGGGGATGCGTCAGGATTAGGGTCAAAGTTGAGTCTGGCGTGCAGACTTTGGCTTGACCTCTTCTTTGCCTCCTCTCGCATGAGCGCAGTCAAGGCTTCGTAGTTTTGAGATACGAAGTCACTTGGGGCTAATTCGGAGGCAACTCCTTCTAGCGCGATAGAGTCGGTTTCCAAAGCTGGATCCTTGTTTCGTACAGGCGCGTTGGGAGGCTCAGTGAAGTTTACTTCTGGCATGGCAAGAGGTGTGCGCTCCAGTTCTATCTCACTAGTACTTGTCGTAATAGCGGGGGTAAACCTGGTAAGCGATTCCACTGCAGGAAAGACCAGATTTGGGTGCGCTCCTAAGTTTTGAGGCGTACTGGTTGTCCCAGAGGCCTGTTTAGAAGCCGTATCAATTTGATGCTTCTTTCCTAGTGGATCGTCCTGCGTTTTCTTCCCATGCGGACTCTTATGACTTCCGTGTTTCGTCATTCTAGTTTTTTGGTAAAATCCTTAGTGTAGGGTCCCACGGATGGCGCCACTTGTTGATACAAAAGTTGGGCGTTCCTTGATAGGACTTCTATTCTCGTACCAATTCGAATCTTAATGCTCGATGGAACCTGCGCACTAAGAAAAAGAACAAACACCGTTAGGCTTATCGAGGGATTGTCTCCCCGATTATCCTCCGGCGTGAGAGTAAGTAATCGAATGTAGGGTTTTATAACGGGCTAGGGTTTATTGAAGATCGTACCTTTACCGAGGGCTTGGGTGCCCTTTATATATGCATGAAACCCTAGTGGGTTTCGTGTTCCCTACTCTTCGGCGTGTTAGCCGACATCGGGTATATAGTATATATCTTCTTTATTTAGAAGATATTCTATATATTATCCAGAAATAACTTTGGGCTTGGGCCTTGTCGACCCAAGCCGCATAACTGGTAGTCCAGTTGCGGCCCATACGTGGTGGGTTTAATTGTTAGTGTTGTTCACTAATCGGGTTCGTGACCCGGGTATGGACTATACGTCATCAACAAGTACTAATATCAAAATAATATCCACAAATGAGATAACATCTTTTAAGACAAAACTAAGGTTGTAAAGATTTAAACATCCATCATGTAAATTATCAGTTTAAATGCCCTAATAAAAATGAGTTTGCAAACATCAAAATCATAATATTAAATACCAACTGAAAAATGAAGTACGTGACCTAAGCAACGATAATACTCATCATCTATGATATTTAATGTATATTTTATTTAAATTAAGGCAAGAGACATACATCCATATACTTACTAATGGGATTTACATTTGTTTTAAAGGATAAAATATGTCAGTAAATTGTCGAATTTCTTATGAATCAAGATGCCTTAAAATCTTCAATGCTTCATCGACAATTATAGATTTTTTGATCAGTCTATAGTTTAAACGAGTTGGTGAGTCCGCGCGTTGCTGCGGGAATGCTCTGGTCGAAACTCATTGTACACTTGCATATAACACTAAAACGCACTTGTACAAAGGGAGACCGAAAGTAATGAAGTCAACAAAAATGTATGCAGTTCCATAACAAATCGACATCACGATATGCTGAAGAAAATGTATTAACTTCCAATTACATTTAGACGGATAATTGATAAGAAACGTAAAACACTATAACATCTTACAAAATAAATCAGGCCTCTCTAAGACCCACCAGAAATCGTTACATATCGTTTCTTGAACCACGAAATTTTGTTCTACAAATAATTTTACCAGTGTTTTCTGAAACATATAGTCCCAATTTGGCCTGAAATCTGAAACATAGAGCGTATATTTCCCAATTTGTCTTGCAGATCTGATTGTAGTGCGCGAGGAGTACCACTCTTCAGCTCTTTCAAGGTCTCCTTTGGTCTGTCAAAAGGAACACAAATAAGTTATAACTTTCCTTAGTTCTAAAATGAATTTTTTAACCTCAAAAAGTCAAAATGAATTTCTCTTTAGAATCTATAATATAAACATGTTGCAGAAAATGGGCGTAGTTTCTAAGAGGCAATGGGTAACGACATTTATTTTTTTGTATCTCCTTCAAAGTTTTCCCATTGAAGTATACCCAAAACATTAAACTTGTAAAAGGATAAATGTCAATCACAGGTTAGTTAGCGACTGATATTCATTTGAAGACTACAAAGTTTTAAAATTATGACATTGAAAAATAGTATGTAGAAGATTATAATTTATAAGTTTACTTTTGAAATATGCACAACCATAATCAAATCAACCACAATTCTATGACGACAAAAGAGGCAGATCACAAATAACAAAAGGAAGAGACATATTCGAGGTAGACCAAAGGCCCACACATGTGGCTGGGCGATTTTTTTTCTCGCATATTGCAAAGATGCCTAACGGGCTGAGGTTGCACCACAGCTAAAAGCAGTGAAGACAAAACCCTTTTTATTCATTAAAGATTCGTGGATATTAACATTTTGGTATATATTTCAATAATTGTCACTCTACTATCACAATTAGGAAGCAAGCTCTAGAAAAGGGGTACTTCATGCTAGTAATAATATCAGAAAAACGAACCTGCAGATCAGGGGCTTTATGGCAAAAGGGAGAAGGTGTATGGAAAACACTTTCATAGACCTGAACTGCAGCTTCAAAGGATACCAAATGGAAGCCATAAGAAGCGAACTACTCTTTTCAATGTCTATTTGGTCGATATACTGCCCACATTTGAGGAAACAAATGGTCTGCTCTTAAGCTTGTTACCACAGCACCTGTGTTGCCTATTAACCATAGCTCCACAAACTGTGTTATAAAAGTCCAGCTTAGTTAACTGAAGCACCAATCCAGGACGATCTAGGTGGTTTTTTCTTTGTCATAACAAACATTAAAAAAAAAAAAAAAAAAAAAAAAGGAAAAGGTGTTTTGCACAGATTTTGTACAAAATCACTCATTAATTTAAAAAGGATTTTGTTGCAGAGCTGGAAATTTTAGCCATATGTTTATAAGTAAACTTGATGTAAACACCGTTTCAACGACCACCTACTTTTAAGTTTCGTATGCATTTATGCTAAACTGCTTATTTATCAGCAAATCAACATTTTAAAGTGTTTGTGCCATTCTTTTGCTTATGTTCTTTATTTAAAATAAGAAAGAAAATTTGTGTCACAGCTTACATACCCGTCCTCCCGCCTGGCCTGATATCCATGGCACTTACAGATTTTTGGGCTCTCTTCTGCCTAAATCTCTCCCGCATAATATAAGAAATAAGTACATCTGATAAGAAGCTTAAATCTATATAATAGAAAAACAAAAAATAAAAGTAAATCGGAAAAGCTCGAGACTACTTACCAATCATCACCATGAAGCTGAAAGCTGGCATTGTGTTTGGCTAGCCTGGTTTCAATATGCTGAACACGCAATTGCTGCAATATAACACAATGGCTACCTTAAGCAACCGTCACTATGAATATAAATTATATACAATTGCACTCACAGGTTGAACCCAAAAAAATAAATAAATAAATAAATAAGGCTTTGCACATAGAGGTTTTAAAGCAGATATGTTCTGTTGCATATCTACTAAGAAATCTGTGATTGAACAACTAAGTGTTTGGATCATATAACATATACCTGTCGATATTTCTTTTCCAATATATTGATTTAATCACTGAAATGCAATCTAGTTTCATCGGCCATTCTGAGTACCTGTGTAGCCAAACCATTTAAACTGTAAAGATTGCGTAAATTACATACTCATGAAGATTCTCAAGATGCGTAATTCTTTTACTATGAGGATATACAAAAACTTTTTAAGTCCATTCAACTATTATATTTATAGATAATTAAGACCACAATTTAGTTATATAAACATATAGTTATAGTCAATTGAAATCCAATTGTTTTACTTTGAAAATAAGCATATCCTTAGTTTTTTAAAACTTTCTTTGGTGGATCCTAGATGTAAATATATACAGTTGTGCAAGTTATGTAGTATACATGAACGATCTTAGGCCCTATGCTATAATCTTGTTACCGCAACTTTAAACACTCCCACACTAACATTAACATATGTGGACCAAGGTAATGACTCCTAGCAAGAGGAACCTGTACCGGCAACAACTTCCAATGCAAGGCTATTCTATTCCTAAAGTCATATCCCCTGCTCTTATAGCAATATGTCGGAACAATTAAAGCATGCTCGTACCATTCAATTCTTATTGTCGTTTAAAAGAAAGAAAACATTTAGGCTAGAAGGTAAAACATTTATTAATTAATACCTCTATGCCATTATTGTATCGAAGGCACCTTACCCTGCACATGGTGGGTCATTAATGGCATTTGAACACTTGACACTGCCTCTGCGATCATATACTCACCTGTTTGTTAAAAAATTTATGAGCATTAGCAATAAGAAAGACAATGACATTAATCTTTGATGTATAAACAAACAATTTCCAATTTACTCACCCATGAAACTTATTTTTGTTCCAGGCTATGATCCTATGTATATACCATTTGAATTTGGATCTAAAGCTTGCTGAGATATCTCTAACCCTTCTACTATAAGAATATCTAAACATCTGCAAGTATAAACAGAACTCAATAACGATAAATTTACAATCAGTTGCAAATATGAATCCGTACTCGTAAATGGGATTGAAATGTTGGGTACCTTGTAGGATTAAAATGGTACACTCCCATGTTTTCATCCGAAAGAAATATGCAATCATAAATAGACACAAAATACGAATGCAGAACTTTTTGAAAACTACCTGTAATACAGATTTTTAGATTCTTTGGTGGGTCCATATCTCTAGGCTCAGATTTCCGGTTTTACCCAAGAAGTGTTCCACCTGAAAAGATATAGCTGGTCATCCAAATTTGAATAGCCGCAATCACGAACACCAAAACTCACTAAACGAATACACTACATGGTGATCCATTATTCAAAAACAAAAATGGGTGTACCTTCCATTTGGCGATGGGTTCCTCACAAAATTGAAGTATGACAAAGTTATTTCCTGTTGCATAAAACCCACTGTCACCATCCATTTTAATGTCAAATCATAATTTAATTCCTGTAACAAATAATATACAAAAAAAAAAAATATATCTAACACATTCCAAAACATTACATATTTTCTGCATTTGAAAAAACCATTTGGACTAAAAAAAACATATTCATCATTATTAAAAAAACACTTGCAAACACCCCTCTTAACAAAAGATTAAACTTTACAACAACGATGCATCCACAAATCAAAATAAAATCAATCAATTAGTCACTAATCTAAAATTATAACCCAAACCCACATCATTATATTTTCAACAGTAGAGAGCATATCAGAATAATAACAGCGACAATGGGTGGTCCTATTATGACACCCAAGAAGATGCCGTTAATTATGTCTCGAATGGACAACAAAAGCATTTGTTGTATCCACAAATACCATGAGTTAACAATGAAATAGCTTGCTTAGAGCAGAAATATACGCAAAGAGTCTAGATGTAAATGTAATTAAAGAGCTGTAAGTACGTGAAGAGTCATGTTTCACAATACCTTGTTAAAACCATGACGTTCCTCAATCACAACAGTCGAGTAGAGAGAAAATGGCAAGTGTGTCATCTGAGCAAAGTATATCGAATAAAAATGTTAGTCCACAGGGTTACAGTATAAACGGATATTCAATAATGAGGTAAAGGGAGTGTTTGAGATTGTTATCTTAAAGCTCTTTTCTGTTAAAAAATTGCTAGTACCAATCTGATTATTTTCAAGTGCCTAATCTAAAGTAAAATAGACAAATAAACAGTTGTATCAAACTAATCAAGGATATTCAGTTTCATACCTGCTGGGGTACTGATGCGCTCCATCGAAGCTTTAAATTTATAAACAAAAATTACCGATTAACTAGGAACACATTCGGGCAAGTATACCCTAGTCATATGTAGTATTGGGGTTGGTAAGTCAAGGTCGTCCCAAGAGACATGGTTGCACTCAAGTGTCGTTTGTTTGTTTAAGCAAGTAACAAGTTGATGGTTATGATTGTCACGGATCAAACCAACAAGAAAAGCAATATAAGAACAATCACACAAAGAACATACATGTTTGGACAAATGATCACATGGATATTAGGATGGTTAGTTTGGAAAACATATTTTCAAAAGTAATCCTTACGACATTTAGAACCAATAATAATTTAGTGTTTTATAAATCAAATATGTATAAGCCTCAATCAAATGGTCATATCATGAGCCTTATGCCTATAACAAGAAAGAATCCTTTCGAACTTTAGACTTTGATGTTATTAATTCGTGAAGTTCCATTTACTTGAAAAATGATTAGAGCACATATTCAAAAGATGCCTTTCGACCCTTATTCTAAATTAAACTTTCACTTGTTATGTTTATTAAGTTTCTCATACAATCGTCACAAAGTACAAGACCAAAACATTCGTCGACTAATGAATTGAAATCAACCACTATTGAGAACCCTTTCGACATTTAGACTCAACAATGATTAATCAAGACAATAAACAAGACAAGTTCCAATTTAACCAAATATGATGTTATCATCATATTCCAAACAAACACTACAAATATCCAAACATCCCTTTATCACAAGTTATTATAATATCCAAACAAGTATACAAAACTATTCCATGGTTATTTCAATCAAACACAAAGATTCAACAATCATGGTAATCATAAACATCATGAAATATAAAAGTAACAAGGTTTACCCAAAGTATGAATTACAATAGGCAAAGGTAAATGATTTATAGCAACCTTCAAGCCTCCAATCAACTATACGCTTTCTACCAAGCCGGAAAATAATACCCAACACCTTCTTCCATGTGTTTGAGCCTTCTTCTGAAAATGGCAGAGGTTGGTGGTCTTTTGGGAGAGATAAGTTGGTGAAAATTCGTCCTTAAGGGTGGAGGGTAGAATTTCACCATGAAAACCAAGCCTAAGCACTCATATATATAGTAGAAATCAACCCTTAGCCTCTAAGTATGAAACTTGGGCACTAAGTGTCATAAAATATCAGAAAATGGAGTAAATGGAGGTAAGTGATCGGGCTTGGGGCTTAATGACACTTAATAATACATTAAAAATAACTTGGGAAGGTCAGATCGGTCCATCCGATCGGATACAGGACCATACCGATCGGATGGATGAAAAAGTTAGCTCCATCCGAATCTGTTGCGAGCCAATACCGATCGGATGGAGCATTTTCTCCAGAAATGATAAACACGAAAGTTGTAGATCCTTCTTTCCCGGTTCCGTGGCCGCTTGAATCATCTAAATCCGAGTTCGTATGCTCAAATTATGGCCAAAATGGTGGAGGTGTGTCGGGAACAACGAGTCTTCCATTATTTCTTCGTTTTAGCTTCTTTTCTTCATTTCTTTTCTCGTTTTCCCTCTTGTGCTTTATTTTGAGTCTTTGGAGTGACAACTTCATGACTTTACCTTCTCGAATATACTCCAAGAGACTCGCTTTTGTCGGGAATTCTACGTATATGCATAAATCTTCGTTTATTGATCGTTTCTTCGTCTTTTTCTTAGTTTTCTTTGTCGTGAGCTTCCATGAACCTAAAATAGAAATTATACTTCATTAAGTACCATAAGTTCATAAAAGTGATCAATATATATGCATAAAATCCACGATAACGCTCCTAAAAACATGTACAATTTGAGCATTATCAAATTCCCCCACACTTGAACTTTGCTTGCCCTCAAGCAAATCTAGAAAAAAAAAATTGAAATTCATACTTAAATGACAAAATGAAAAGAAAATTTTAAAAATTTTGAATTTTTTTTTTTGAAATATTGATATATATATATATATATATATATATATATATATATATTTTAATAAAAGAGAAAATAAGCGCAAACTCCCCCACACTTAAGGGTTTGCTTGCCCTCAAGCAAATATTAAGAAAAATAGATCCCACATGGTGCATGAAAAATGATTATAAAAATTATGATGCAAATCTACCAAGTACAAGTACAAGATACGATTCATCATTTTTAAGCGTTATGGTGAAAAACCGAGATGTATGACAATACCCATAGATTTTCTTGCTTGAGTAACATTTCTAAACACCTCACGAAAAAGAAACGAAGTATAATTCACTCAATCACTCATTTATTTAGGTAGTGGAGTATATATAAGAGAAATCACACTCATTGCTCAGTCATGATCCGTTTATTACCATAGGCTTGTACAAGAAACAAAACTCCACCGACGTGGCGTAAGCGCCAAGTGTAAACATCTAAAGAGGTCTTTTATTCGGGTTGTAATGTACAGGCTTCGAGGTTGTACCAGGCTTATGTTTAAATATCTCATACAAGAACATATTAGATCGCTAGCGCGAATTCTTGATTCACATAACGGATGGTCACCAAAATACACACTAGATCGCTGGCGCGTCATTCGATCACTCAAAAACCGGATGGTCACTAAAATATTAATGCACTACATATTTTCACAAAGCCATCACTATATCCGGATGCTCGAAAGCTAACAACGAATAAAGTAATTTGGTAAGGGTAGGGATAAGGCATGGGAGTATTTATGAAATTGGTTTTAAAAGAAAAATAAAGTCAAGTCTAAGTCCCATTGTTGCTAGTTACCGAACAAACCGCAAACCCGTAAATGATTATAGTTAACAACTTCCTCTTCTTTGAACTTTCCCATATCGATACATCGATTCGCCATAATAATATTCCTCATATTTAGCTCATTGGCTAACAACATATCACATAACTTTCTTTCTTCATCTTCATATATAGCACATTGGCTATAATTATCACTTTATAGTTGCGATGACTTATCTTCTTCTTTTTTAATTTTTTTTTTAATTTTTTTTTCTTCATACATACACATCTTCCCCCCCCCCCCCCCAACACTTCGTATAAGCATACACCACAAAAATACAAATAAGAAGTATGCATCCTTCATCTTTGTCAGAATGGCACACACAACTGGCAAAGTGTGGCTAACTATCAATCATCAAAAACAATCCAACATTCCAAGCAACTAGTAACCACCATTTAGACTTCGACTAAGGGTTATGCTAAGGTTTAAAGTGTAAAATATTTTTGTATTTTTCTTGATGTAACAAAAATGAAAAGGATTGGTTCGGAGGGTGAACTAAGGGTATCTAGCGCTAAAGATAAACGCTAACAAATGGGTTCCAAATACGAGGTTAACTAACCGATGTAGTTAGCAAAAATTATTTTGTAAACGGATGGCCATTTGGTGTTATTCCTAAGGATGCCTCTTTATCATACGAATACATTTATATCACACGAATGTGATCTTACTGCAGTCTGGTAATGATTTACAAGTACAAGTTCTAGAATAAATAAAATCACACCGGCACACTCATAGAAAAAGATCCAAGCATAAAAGATGTATGCTATATACGAAACAGGCTCAAATCCTCACATATTAGTGGAAAGGGCTATAATATGTGCTAGCAAATGTTATCGATCCCAGAATGGATTGCAATATTAATCGGGACACATCTCAATTTTTTCAAAATTACAGATTTCACCAGTGGATTAATCCAGTTATTCTAATATATTATCCTAAAAGCGTGAAAACAATTAGATCACAAGGGCAAACAAGTATACAAAATTTTAAATTGGCCCCAAAAATTATAAAATTGAAAAGTAGTTTCATTTTTTCTATTTACTTCCCCCACACTTAAGTTAAGCATTGTCCAAAATGTAATGAAAATTAACTTCAAAGCATGTAAAATTGGGAAAATAAATAAATAAATAGTCCAAGAGAAACGAAACTTCCCGGGCCAAAAAATCGCGATCGAACTCCATATGATAAGGTGCTAAGCAAATGCTAGCATAAGCTTATGAGATCAATCAATTTCTCATTCAAAAAAACATCTCCACACCAAGTATAATATCACCAATAATCCAATCTCCAAGAGCTTATTAAATCTGCAAAAATAAACTAAACTACAAAAAACGCGTAAAATTCTAAAACTCACTTTCGTAGGCATCACGGTTGCATTTAGCGTATGCAACAAGCTTTTTAAACCCCTCGGTGGCCCGAGCGGACGAGTGAAGTCTCGTGAGGGTTTCCAGTGAACATATCCAAAAAGTTCAAAACATTTTTATTTTTAAAACAAGTACTTATTTATTCACAACGTACTAAATTAACAAAATTTAAAATGAAAAAAAAAAAAAAAAAAAAAAAACCAAATTTAAGTAGAATAAAAGAAATGATGCTCTTGCAAAAACAAAAAGACATTTAAACTTATTCGATCTAAACACAAACACACAAGAACAAAATACGAAAAATGAAAATAACATTTTTTTTTTAATCGATTGGTCCATCCGATCGGTCAGAGGATCTAACCGATCGGTTCGGTTGGTTTTCTTTAGGCCAATTTTTACCGAGAGCTCCAACCGATCGGAATGGATTCCATCCGATTCGGTTGGCACTCTGGTGACCAAATTTCTTTTTTTTTTAATAAGTTTCAGTTATAAACTTTTATTGACAAAATAAAACAAAAAGACATAAGGTAACGAATACGAAAATAGACACAAGTAAATAAAACACATAAACACATATGTACTAGAAGAACATCAAGAACATAATACGACACTTAAAACAAAAATAAGCAAATAAAAGCACGATCACAGAAAATGACAAGCACATAGACGCAAGCAAACATAATTAATCACGTAACACAAATCAAAACAAAACAATCTAAAACAAGATAGTCTTATTCAAAATTAATATGAAACTAATCCGAACAAGAAGAACACGAACAAATAACACAGAGACATGCAAGAGATCACATAACATAAAAAACAAGAAAAACACAAACTAGAAAAAAAAAATTGGTTCAAAAGCCTCCAACCGAATCGGTTACGGGTGGTGACCGATCGGTTGGAGTGGTTTGGGTGGTTTTTTCGCAAACACTTTCGAGCACATTTAGCAAACTTTTAAATGCGTATTTTTAGAACACATGAAACGAAATCCCAACATCAAAAAATTTGATTTTTAAGCCAAGATCATTTAAGCAATTATGAGAAATGAGAAATTTTTTTTAACAAAGAGCAAGAGAGGCAATTAAGCAATCATCATGAGAAAACAAGCAAGCAAGCAATCAAACAAGAACAAAGAAACAATCATTTATGAGCAAGAGCAATATAGCATTCGAACAAATTAGCAAAGAAGCAATCGATCAATATATCAAGGAAACGAACAAACAAGCAAACAAACAAACACCTAAGAACAAAAACCAAATCCCCGGCAGCGGCGCCAAAAACTTGATGGTGACGATGCCGGAATTATCATGCAAGCAAACAAACAATATATCAATCAAGAAGACAATCAAACGAACAAACAAGTGCAAAACAAGTCCCCGGCAACGGCGCCAAAAACTTGATGCGCTCCATCGAAGCTTTAAATTTATAAACAAAAATTACCGATTAACTAGGAACACATTCGGGCAAGTATACCCTAGTCATATGTAGTATTGGGGTTGGTAAGTCAAGGTCGTCCCAAGAGACTTGGTTGCACTCAAGTGTCGTTTGTTTGTTTAAGCAAGTAACAAGTTGATGGTTATGATTGTCACGGATCAAACCAACAAGAAAAGCAATATAAGAACAATCACACAAAGAACATACATGTTTGGACAAATGATCACATGGATATTAGGATGGTTAGTTTAGAAAACATATTATCAAAAGTAATCCTTACGACCTTTAGAACCAATAATAATTTAGTGTTCCATAAATCAAATATGTATAAGCCTCAATCAAATGGTCATGTCATGAGCCTTATGCCTATAACAAGAAAGAATCCTTTCGAACTTTAGACTTTGATGTTATTAATTCGTGAAGTTTCATTTACTTGAAAAATGATTAGAACACATATTCAAAAGATGTCTTTCGACCCTTAATATAAATTAAACTTTCACTTGTTATGTTTATTAAGTTTCTCATACAATCGTCACAAAGTACAAGACCAAAATATTCGTCGACTAATGAATTGAAATCAACCACTATTGAGAACCCTTTTGACATTTAGACTCAACAATGATTAATCAAGACAATAAACAAGACAAGTTCCAATTTAACCAAATATGATGTTATCATCATATTCCAAACAAACACTACAAATATCCAAACATCCCTTTATCACAAGTTATCATAATATCCAAACAAGTATACAAAACTATTCCATGGTTATTTCAATCAAACACAAAGATTCAACAATCATAGTAATCATAAACATCATGAAATATAAAAGTAACAAGGTTTACCCAAAGTATGAATTACAATAGGCAAAGGTAAAGGATTTATAGCAACCTTCAAGCCTCCAATCAACTATATGCTTTCTACCAAGCCGGAAAATAATACCCAACACCTTCTTCCATGTGTTTGAGCCTTCTTCTGATAATGGCAGAGGTTGGTGGTCTTTTAGGAGAGATAAGTTGGTGAAAATTCGTCCTTAAGGGTGGAGGGTAGAATTTCACCATGAAAACCAAGCCTAAGCACTCATATATATAGTAGAAATCAACCCTTAGCCTCTAAGTATGAAACTTGGGCACTAAGTGTCATAAAATACCAGGAAATGGAGTAAATGGAGGTAAGTGATCGGGCTTAGGGCTTAATGACACTTAATAATGCATTAAAAATAACTTGGAAAGGTCAGATTGGTCCATCCGATCGGATATGGGACCATACCGATCGGATGGATGAAAAAGTTAGCTCCATCCGAATCCGTTGCGGGCCAATACCGATCGGATGGAGCATTTTCGCCAGAAATGATAAACACAAAAGTTGTAGATCCTTCTCTCCCGGTTCCGTGGCCGCTTGAATCATCTAAATCCGAGTTTGTATGCTCAAATTATGGCCAAAATGGTGGAGGTGTGTCGGGAACAACGAGTCTTACATTATTTCTTCGTTTTAGCTTCTTTTCTTCATTTCTTTTCTCGTTTTCCCTCTTGTGCTTTATTTTTGAGTCTTTGGAGTGACAACTTCTTAACTTTATCTTCTCGAATATACTCCAAGAGACTCGCTTTTGTCGGGAATTCTTCGTATATGCATAAATCTTCGTTTATTGATTGTTTCTTCGTCTTTTTCTCGGTTTTCTTTGTCGTGAGCTTCCATGAACCTAAAATAGAAATTATACTTCATTAAGTACCATAAGTTCATGAAAGTGATCAATATATATGCATAAAATCCACGATAACGCTCCTAAAAACATGTACAATTTGAGAGTTATCAGGTACCATGACGCTCTCCCCCTATGTTTACTGACTTTTTATTGGCTGACCAGATATATAACACAAAGCAACCAATTTTGCGATACACTAAATTTTTTTGGAAACTAAATATCAATTGCAGTTTTAGATATAGTAAAACATCGTCTGTAATGGACTTGCATCTTGATAAGTATCAGGTTTGCAAATACTGGTATATCATACCTTAAAATTACAAAGTAAACTATTTAGTTACATGTATTTTATGCTTTATCGCCCTCAACCCGTTTGGGGCCGTACAAAAATTACCTATTTTGCCTGCGCTCAACACGACCATTTCATCAACCCTCTTTTAAGACATTGACTGATGTCCCCTTACCAGCTATGCTATGGATATATGAGGTCGACATTCCTGTGAAAGAACTTTGTATAAAATAACATGCGACAGATTATGCAAGAATATGCAATTTACCCCTTTTTTCCAGAAAAGCGATACAAAAAATACTTTGAAGGTCAACTTTAGGGATATTCATCAGTTGGTTCCCTTGGCACGGATTGGGTCAAGAGCGATGTACTTAAATAAAACAATTTTATTCAACATTCACTTAAGCTCATAAACCCCATAGTTGGTTCCCCGTGCACAAAATGGCTCAAGAGCATTTTGCCCTATTTTCATTTTCATCTTATTAGTTTTTCAACATTCACTTAAGCTCATAAACCCAACATCTAAGCTAACACAATCACTCCCTTAATCCCGTATCACTAATATCTGAATTTTGGACTAAAATTCATATGTACAATATAAACATCTTAGTCACAAAAACATTATCAGACTAAATTCAATCTAAACGCAAAAGTACTAATTTTGAAGCTTAATAAAAAACAAAATCCACACAAAAAAAATAAAAATAAATAAAACAACTTCATTCAAATTCGAAACCATATAATTGAATATGAAAAACAGCATACCTTGATTTATGAGGTATGACCCAAACGATTTTAAGTAATCTCCTTAGTAGTCAAAAGCACTTCCAAGAACACAATAGCAATTTTGGTGTTTGAACCTGCAAAATTAAAGTTTCAATTTTATACAACCGTTGCGTAATATGTCATTAAAACATTTTATCGAACACCTCATATGCAATTTAAAACATTAATAAGATTCACTGATAGCAATGTAAAAACAAAAAGTTTATTAAATTATAAAAAGAAACTAATTTTAAGAATTAGGGTTAGAATACTTACATAAATTTTGTAGCCTTGTTTTGCAATAAATTTTTTAAAACGAAAGTCATCGGTTCTCCATTGATGTGGCCAAACCTTTTTGTTGGTCTCTTGCGTCGCCGGGAAAAAAAATGATTCGGTGTTTGGATTTTGCATTTTGATTTGTGTTTAGGGTTTTGTTTGTTCATGTTGATAGATTTTGGTGGAAGCCAGATATTAGAGACAAAAATGCGTTTTGAGAGAGAGAGGTAACCGCCTTTTTTGTGTGTGTGCATGTTTATGGTTGGAAGGCGGTGGAAAGGTATAATAGCAGAGTGTTTGCAAGGTTGGAAGGCGGTGGAAAGGCATAAGAGCAGAGTCCTTGCAAAGTATGTTTTGTACAGTGAGAAACAGATGCCTAAACAGTAGTTAATTATTTACATACCCAATCTATGAATGTCATATGTGCCACTTAGAGGTACCAACCAATAGGAAAGGCACAACTATGTGTTGGATTCATTTTTGAGGGAAGCACCTCCCCCTTTTAGTATATACGAGGCGGTGTCAAGCCCGTGCGTTGCACCAATTGTGTCTAAGTGTTCATAGCTTAATGGTTGGTACTCATTAGGTTTACACTATTTAAAGTAATTACTTTACTTTAAAAGAGTACATGTGAAGAGGTTTTTTGCAAGATGGTATATTTAAATGAGGCTTTTCACATGTAATCTTTTAATATGACGTAAATTATTTTTGGCCTATTTATTTGGTACTTTTGTCATAGTGAGTTATAAAACGATTTGTACTTTGAGATATTTTGTTTTCAAAGGCAGATAGAAAACTAACTTGAATATAAGAACCATTAGTTCATCCCCCTATATATCAAGTTATATTTCCATTCATGTGGTGACTAACACGAAGATTAGTTTTAGCCAGTTGCCACGATTTGCACGGGCCATTGAGTATTCTAAAGTATTTGTAATGTGTGGTATACGGATGAATTGAAATGGAAGTCATGTATATAGTTTGTAAGAGGCTATTTTACATCCTCATCATGGTTATTGATGATGTACCCTCCGAACGGGTCGAAGGACTCCCCTTCGAGCCTGTAGAAAGCCCTCTCTTCGGAGGCCCAGGTTAATCTCCTAACATGTTTCATTGGCGTAAAACCATTCGCCTGCGAACTGGTTACCATGTGGGAATCCGCCAATCGAAGACTTAAGCCCTTCGGAGTATCTCCTACGAAGGAACTAACACGGAGAGCTATCCTGACCTGGTCAAACCCACGTCTCCTCTTCCCCTTGGCTTTCCTGCCAAAACAGAGATCGTGGGCTACAAAGCCCTAGCGGTTACCATATTTCATGGGACACCCCCATGATCTCCGAAACATGTGCAAACCGCCCACTAAGGCATATTTCTCCCCTATAAATAGCTTAGTCGGGCTGAAACAAAGTAAGTTAACTTCACTCTCAATTTACGACCTACATTACCATTACACATACTTACTCGCACGCCGGAGGTGGTTCGCAGGGTCCAACCCCTGCGCAATCACTTAACGTAGTGTCTTCGTATTTCTTATTTCAGGTTAAGAACAAGCTTGGCGCAATCTCAACACCCCATTATTCCTTGGATCACCATCGAAGGCTTGGTTGTGCAATTATTTGTTCAATCAGTGGCGCCATCCGTGGGACCGCTACAATTGGTCTCGTTATTTCCAAGCTTATAACCAAACAACTACTTTCACTATTATTCCGGCATGGATTAAGGGAGAGAAGATACTCCTCCCCCACCGGGTTTCTCTACCTTAGCACCAATACCAATCAACGACTCTAACAACCTTCCCCCAATAACCGCTTCCACGTTCACCACATGTTCTCACCCAGAAACAACACCCAACCACCATGCTTCGACATCAGCCAATCCGGAGCCCATTATTAGCCCAGCCTTTGTTGAAGCCAACCACGAAGTGTTGGAATCCCTCCTAAGGGCTCGTAAGAGGCAAGTCAGGAATGCTGAGATGCGAAGGGAGTTGGAATACTCAAGTGATGAGTATGATGAAGAAATGGAGATGGAACCTAGGCCTCCGACCCAAGGAGAAACTCTATCGACCTTAAGGATTGGGTCTCCAGTCAGTCGAAGGCTAAGCAGAAGGTCCGTTGGTTTCGAAGGAGTCCCCGAGAGGGCTCCGACAAGGAGAGAAGGGGCGGTTACCGAAGGCTCTAATGGTAGGAGCCAACGAAGGGAAGAAGTGGGGGTGACTTTGCCTCCATTGCTAGCAGCTCATCTTGGAAGGACTGAAGCTGGGGTTTCGTTGCAGCCTTCTCACGCATCAGGCGTAGAAGGCAATCCGCCTACAATTAATATGGGAGGAAATCTTCCTCCCAATGGTATGTACCCCTCGTTCCAAACTCAGTCTTATCCTCAGAATTTATATCCTCCAGTAAATGGACAGCCTAATAACCCAAACCTCCCTCAAACTTATGGGAGCATACCCTTCGGGCATCCTATGGCGTACCCTCCGTATGCCATGGGAAACGGTTATCCGTTCGCCATGAATACACCTTATCAGTCCTACCCAAGTCAAACTCCTATGGGAATGCCCCAAAGCAACAATCCCTATAATCCTGCTCCCATGTACGCACTACCTTATAATTATCTATACTCAGACCCTATAGGTTCATCTACACCCTTCTTTAGGTGGATAGAAGATTACCCATTTCCTGATGGGTTGAAAATGCCTTCACACATTAGGACTTATAATAGGAAGGGGGATCCGGATAATTTCTTACACTTGTTTGAAGGGGCTATCAAAATGCAAAAATGGGTTATGCCGGTGGCCTGTCATATGTTTACATACACCCTACGGGATTCTGCTCGTATTTGGTGGAATGGGCAAAAGCCTGGAAGCATCGTCAATCTTGATGATCTTAAGGCTAAGTTCCGGTCACACTTCAGTCAGCAAAAAAAGTTCACAAGGACTCATTTAACGGTGCACAACATCAAACAAAAGGAAAACGAAAGCACAAGGGCCTTCGTTACTAGGTACACCGATGAGACTTTGCAGATTTTGGGTCTTCATGAAGATCAACGTATTTCGGGTTTCGTACATGGTCTTCGGAATCGAAGTTTGGTGGAATTCTTGTCCACCGACCTTCCGACAACCTACAAAGGGTTAATGGAAAAGACGTATACTTGGATCGAAGCGAAAGAGGTATCCACTAACGGGGCTCCGATAGACAGAGACAACAGCAACAAGTTTTCGAAGCATTCTTCGTGGGAAGGATCAAAGAACAAGAACAAGAACAGAGACAGGTTTTCTCCGTACAACAACGGTCCCAACCACGGTTTGTTAAACAGTCTAACCAAGTCTCCAAAGGAAATACTTGCTACGGAGGGGGCTGCTAAGGCTTTCGAAGCACCCCCTCGTATGACAAGTAAGGGCAAAAACAGGGATACCAGCAAGTATTGTCACTTTCACGAAGATTATGGTCACGATACGAACAGTTGTAAAGAGTTAAAGAAACAGATAGAAGAAGCTGTGAAGTCTGGGCAATTGGCACACTTGGTAAAGGGTATAAAGAAGGGAAAGGAAAAGATGACCGACACTCAACTGGCTAAAGATACTACTCCTCTCGAAGCCCCAATACTCATGGTTCATTGGTGCGAAACCAGTTTGAAGAGAAAGGTGCCGGAGCCGGAAACTAACGAGATAAGGGAGATAACGTTTCCCCCTATCGCAGGCAAGGTCTCTTCGAATGACCCAGTGGTCATCGAAGTCCTCATTTCTAACCAGAAAATGAATGGAGCTTGTATGGACTGCGGAAGCCCTTGTGAAGTTATATATGAGCATTGCTTCCGAAAACTCGAGCCTTCGATCAAGTCTCAAAGGGTTGACTCGAAGATACCTTTGGTGGGATTTTCTGGTGAGCATTCGTGGCCTCTGGGAGAAGTTCCGTTGGAAATAAAAATTGGAGAAGGCAAGCTCGCAAGGACAGAAACCCTCATGTTCGCTATTATAAGGTCCAACCCTCCTTACAACTTGCTAATAGGAAGAACTGCCATGCAAAAGATGGGTATCGTAGTTTCCACTATACATGCAGCGGTAAAATTCCATACACCTCATGGGATAGGAACCGTACTCTCCAGTAATCGTCATAGAAGGGAAAGAGAAATGGATAGAAGAATCAAGGAAAGCCCTTAAGAGCCTTTGAAAGCTATTCCAAGCCATACGAGTACCAAAAAGCAAATTGCGATAAATGAGTACCATCCAGAGCAGGCGATGGTCACCAAAGAGCAACACCTTACTGATCCCAAGACAAATTTGGAAAAGCTGCGCAAAGCCAACAAGGAAACCCTCGCGCGGACATGTTCTGACATAGCTAAAGCCCCTCGAGCACTAAGGACCGAGGGCAAGTCCTCCGACGCAGAACACAAGCTTGATGAGTCCAAACGCGTCACACCAATTAAGCATGGGGTCAAGGTTAATCCTTCAAAAGTCCAGGCTACCGATAATCTGCAAGCTTCGAAAGCATCAAAAAGGCATAGGGGGTCGGACCCTGTCAGAAATAAGATATTCGCAAGTCCTCTCACTAAAGCACCTTCCGAACACGGCCAGGACAAAAAACAATCACCAAGGACGAAGGAGAAGTGGAAATTATACATAGACGGGACCTCGAATTCCGATGGTTCGGGAGCAAGTCTAATCCTAATCAATCCAAAAGGAAAAGAGTACGCTTACGCATACGATTCGAGTTCAAGGCTACGAACAACGAAGCAGAGTATGAAGCTCTATTAGCTGGCCTCCGGCTAGCAAAAGGCATGGAAGCTGATGGCCTCTCCGCCTTCGTAAGCTCGCAGCTAGTTACCAACCAAATCAAAGGCTCCCACGCGGTAGAACAGCCTACAATCAAGAAGTATTTGGACGTGACCAAGGAGCTTCTTCAGGAATTTAAACCATACGAGGTAACGCATGTTCGTAGAAGCCAGAACAAGAAAGCAGGCGACCTGAGCAAGCTATCTTCAACGGCTATGGCTCGCTTGCCCGAAGAGGTTTTAGTAGAAATATTGGTCCATAGGTCAATCGCACAAGATGAAGCCTCTGAAGGCTCTGGCTGGATGGCTCCAATGAGGACATACTTAATAAGGGGGGTTCTGCCCGATAATCCAAAAATAGCACGAAAGGTCAAAGCTAAAGCCCCTCAATACAGGCTTATAGGGGAGAACCTTTACAAAAGGTCTTACTCGTCCCCATGGCTTTGTTGTGTGGGACTGCAGCAAGCTTCAAGCATCCTCTATAATATTCATAGAGAATCTTGTGGAAGGTACGTAAGCCCTAGATCCATAGCCTCAGAAGTAGCAAGATGGGGGTACTTTTGGCTATCTATATTAGAAGATGCAACAGAAGTAATCAAAGCATGCGCAACATGTCAGACGTACTCAAGAACTCAAAACCCATCAAAGTATGACACGTCTTCTACCGCATCAGCAAGGCCTTTCGGCCAATGGGGAGTCAGCATAATCGGACCCCTAGCAGCAGCCCCCGGAGGGGCACAATTCTTGGTCATAGCCATAAACCACTTCAGCAAATGGGTGGAAGCTCAGCCTTTGGCATTAATAACAGGAAAACATGTGGAGAAATTTGTGTGGGAACACATAATCTGCAGGTTTGGAGTCCCACAAGTTATCACTTCTTATAAAGGAAAACACTTTGCCGAATGGGTGTTCCCTCCTTTCTGCGAAAGCCTGAATATGAAACAAATATTCACTTGCGTCGACAAAGACATTGTCATTGAAATTGAGACAAAGTTGGGACAATATCAGCATGAGTGGGTTGATAAGCTACCCAAAATCCTGAGGGCATATAAGAATATGTCCTTCAAATAAAACACAAGCAAAGTCAGGTCGTAGGGTCCAGTGGCAAAGAAAGATGCTGCGAAAACAAAGCACGCGGACCCGAAAAACTGGATACTAGCTTTCGTAAGTTTTTACATATAAGACTTATCATTTCTTTTGAAGCACTTAGTTGTTTTTCAATTTCATGTAACGCATTCTTCTCACATGGGAAAGAAGCATTAATGGTAGGTGTCCTAGTGTTCATTTCTACAAATGATGTAATCCTCCCTACCCACTTAATGATATAACGCATTTCCCTCAAAATCTCTTGTTTCGTTTTATACAACAAAGATTTGTTCAGCCAAGTACTTTACAAGTTTCAATGTCGAAGGATGAAGCAAGACACATGTCTTGTATACAAATAACATCCATTACAATTCACATTAACTTTCCTATAAAGTCTTAGGGTAATAAAAGCCCTGTGCAACTTAAGGATAAAGATGGAGTGGGTCGCGACCCTCTATCGCAGTCAAATTATACGATTGCCAAAATCTTGGTCCAAAATACACACAATGAGGATATAAGCTCAGGATGTATGTTCACGTTTTTTAAAGAAAAGAAAACGTATGAGAAGACAAGCATGATATCAAAAACGGGACGCAATCCCTAAGATTGGCATTTATAAGGCCATATCCAACATAAACATAAGAATAATTGTCTAAGTTTCGGGCCGAAGCCCAGACATACGAAAGATAAATTGTTCAAGCAGGCACGCGCCTGACAAAAGCACCATAAATTGTTAAACACAAAGGCACATGCCTTCAACCATGATAAATTGTTTAAAAAGGGGTACATGCCACCCCCAGAGACTGAATTAATGCCCACACGGCAACCTTCAAGCATTTTTAGAAGAGTTTGGATCCTCTTGGTGAACTAGAGACATAGGCTTCACAGATAAGGTCCTCTTGGTGGGGGACGGAGGCTGTATCTTCTTTGGTTTTTTAGAGAGAAGATCTTCGATGGAGGCTGAGGGATCTTTGGTTGCTTCGACAAGGAAGGGGTACTCTGCTGTGGTAAATGCGTTGCCGGCTTCATCATATTCTCGCACAGAATTCGGACGGTAGTATGGTACCTCCGACAGCACAACTGGTTTTTTGGTCTCAGCAATCTCCTCCAAAGTTGTGCACTTTCCGTGAAATATAGCCGCATTTACTAGCTTCCCCACAACCTCTCCTACCTCGTCGCTATGGTATAGCTCCATAGCAATGTAGGGGACAACTTTCGATACAACCTCAGCCCTATCTCTCCTCAAACCTTGGCATTCAAATTTCAACTCATCCAACTCTTGACAGCGCTTGACATCCTGCTTCACCAATCTGACCCTCTCAGTTTCCAAGCCAGCACATTTAGACTCCAGGGCACTCACCTGGGTCTTATAACCAACAACTTTAGCCTCCTCCACCTTTAGTCTACCACACTCAGCCTGCGACTTCTTCAACTGCTCTTCAAGATCTTCCATCTTTGCTCGAAGGACCTCGTATCTTGGATGCTTCTCAAAATCTGCCATTGCTTCATCACACCTGGACTCCAACTTAGCATAATTCTCCTCCCTCTCTTTCTCCCTAGCTACAATGACAGCAACCTCCTCTTTAGCCTCCTTAACCTTGTTAATCAATGCCCTTGAACGAAAACTAAAATGGTTATCCAACATAGCCTGCCGGGTGTAACTTTTGTCATAAAGATCACACAGCTTTTCAATGGACATCTCAGTCATTGTTTTCCTCCAAGAAGCGGGAGTGACATTTTCAACAAGCAAGCGGCAGGAAAGGGCATCAGGAAGCTCCTTGGTGTTGGGCAGCCCTAAATAAAGAGCAAAAACAAGAAGAACGTAAGATACAGAGCATTTTAATAAAGGAAAAGTAAAGGGTGGCTTGCTCACCATGAATGTCATCATCACCAATTTCTTCAGTCGAATACATCAGGGTTTTCCCACGTGATTTCTCTACTTTTTGCTTGATATTCCTCGATGTGGGAGTAGGAGCATTGGATTTCCTCTTTGGGGCAGCCATGATAGCTTTGGCACTAGTACCTTTCCTAGTCCTCACCCTGTCTACAATACCAGAGGAGCACATGATCATCAGTTGATCAGAATCGGAAGGTGGGTCATCGGAATCAGCAATGTCCTCCACATCAAGAGGGGTTTCCTCAACACTCACTGGCTTAGTAGGAGGAAGTATTGAAAGAGGTTTCACCGCAGAGGCATCGACATCATTATTGTTGACGGATCTAGATGGAGATCCAACTCCGTAGCTTGCATCTTGAGGCTCCCTTGGAATGAAGCTAACTTCCTTGGCACCTCCGGCAACAACAAAATTCCTGAAAGCCATCTCTGCAAAAACAAACGAAAAAGAGATGAATATCAGCAGATAAGTTATTTAAATTAGTTAAATAAGATATATACATACTTTGTCCTTCACAAATTATTTCAGGTGATGACGGAGACCCGTCCCAGCTGTCACTTAAACCAGCCATGCACAATATAGGCTCCGGAAACGTTTGGACGTTAGCAGGGTGGCGTGCAAGACGCTGGTACAAGGGGTCGCTCCTTATCTCATAGGGAAGAGGGTCATTGTACTTCTTCTCATCATACATGTTTGCTTCATCCAACAATGCTGGATACTCAGGAGGTATGATGGTACTTTCAACATAGAAAAACTGTCCTTTCCAGTTTCTAATATTTGAAAAGGGTTTCGTCACAAGAATAGGCACGTCATGTTCACCCCTTTTAGCAATGGTTACCCAATCTCCACCAGGATAGAGATTCACAAAACCCCTAAGCACCTCCAATGTGGGTTCATATCCGTACGCTTTACACATTACGATGTAAGTAGTCAACTTAGCAAGACCAAAAGGGTTTAACCTAGAAATATGCACCTGATAGTATTGTAGAAACTCTAAAATCAAGGGATGAATGGGTATCCTAAGATTCGATTGAGTGAATGCATGCACATACAAACCCACAAACCCTTCGGGAGCATCAAAAATATTTTGTTTCTTACTAGGGAGCATAATTTTGTACTCCAAGGGTATAGGGTAATCAAGCAGGAACTCAGATAAGGCTTGTTTCGACAAGGTACAGGTCTGTTGCCTAATAATTCGCTTAGCGGCCATGCTCATATTAAAAGAATAAAAGATCAAAGAAGGTTTATTGGAATTTTACCTTTTGGTTCCAACGGAAGCACAAGATTGCAGAGCAATGTGTATATTTTGGGCGGAGGTAAAATGAGCTAGGGTTTAATTATTTTGGGTTTATGTACCCAGACGGTTTTGATCCCAAGCGCACACGTGTACACCTAACTTTGAAGATCTTACGGATCTTAAATGGGCATTTAAATTTTGAAGTGATGTTTGCTAGTACCGATTAAATAAGCCGTTTGAGTTTACAACCCAAGTGGGAAGATAATCATTAGCCCACATTAAATGCGCGGTTTGGTTAGTCATTTATTTTCGTACGGGAGTGTAATTTAATAGGTGTAATGCATGTTGTTTTTTGAGTCGAATGCAATTTATACTCGTACGTATATATCACTTTCGACTGGGGGGCTTGATGATGTACCCTCCGAACGGGTCGAAGGACTCCCCTTCGAGCCTGTAGAAAGCCCTCTCTTCGGAGGCCCAGGTTAATCTCCTAACACGTTTCATTGGCGTAAAACCATTCGCCTGCGAACTGGTTACCATGTGGGAATCCGCCAATCGAAGCCTTAAGCCCTTCGGGGTATCTCCTACGAAGGAACTAGCATGGAGAGCTATCCTGACCTGGTCAAACCCACGTCTCCTCTTCCCCTTGGCTTTCCCGCCAAAACAGAGATCGTGGGCTACAAAGCCCTAGCGGTTACCATATTTCATGGGACGCCCCCATGATCTCCGAAACATGTGCAAACCGCCCACTAAGGCCTATTTCTCCCCAATAAATAGCTTAGTCGGGCTGAAACAAAGTAAGTTAACTTCACTCTCTCAATTTACGACCTACATTACCATTACACATACTTACTCGCACGCCGGAGGTGGTTCGCAGGGTCCAACCCCTGTGCAATCACTTAACGTAGTGTCTTCGTATTTCTTATTTCAGGTTAAGAACAAGCTTGGCGCAATCTTAACACCCCATTATTCCTTGAATCACCATCGAAGGCTTGGTTGTGCAATTATTTGTTCATCCTCATCAGTTACAATTAATGCATATAAGAACATCAAAAGTCAAAAACGTTTGTTACAACTACTTGGTAAGAGCTTCTTAATTACAATGAATGCAAATGAACATGATGAGTCTATAAACAGTTTCACCATCAACTTCTAAACCATAACTATAGTCATTAAGACTCAACATTTAAGTCTTAACGAAGATGTGGCTCATGTATCGACGTATCGTACATACATATCATCGGCATGCCACTACTGCTATCCATGGTTATGTACTGCTCATACCATGTTTGTACTCCTTCTCATCTGTGATTCGTACTGCTATCAAAGTTAGTTTGTACTATCGAAGACGGTTTGTACTGCCACATCCACAACTTAGTACTGCTCGATGAATATCGATCCTAGCTAAAAGCAATATAGGTGGAATTCTTCATAGTACTGCTCGATGAATATCGATCCTAGCTAAAAGGAAAGACGGGTTCTTTAATAAACTTTTGAACTAATAACTCAACAAATACAAATTCTAAAATAAAATTCTAAAAACATATCATGTGATAGTTGGTCGACTTAGCTGTTGTTCTCAACTTATAACCCAATGGTGTACATCTGATGACATTTTCAGACTAAATTAAGACACAATGGAGTAAACATTATAAGAAGAATATAACTCGCCCCTATCACTCAGGCCATTCCTAAACTTAGCGTGCATTTCCACTTTCTGGACTTTGATTTTCCACCAAGTGAAAAGGTTCAGGTCATGTCGCCTTACTGTAATACATACTCGGTGGGCTCTGGTTGTGCAACTGTTGTGGCGATTTGTCCTTGCCTTCTTTGACACCCTTGTAAATATAATCAGCACAAAAATAATCACTATGACAGGTCAATTGCAACATACAAACTATAAAGATCACTATAACAATTACGGAATTATCTCTGGCGCAATAAAGGAGGTATGAAAAAGAGATGGGTCATTATTAACGGTGGTAAAACAGGTGGCTTGTATGCATATCAGGATACTTTGACCCATTAGTAATCAAACATGACCCATAACTAACCATTTCCATATAAATTGATAAAAATCGTCACTTTTAGTCCCTTTGAAAACACTACATTTGTGGCGAACTTTAACCGCTCAGAAAGAAAGTCTTATTGTGGATTACCATAGATGAATCGAAAGTGCGTAACTTAAGCAGGTTCCAATTCAAACAAATCAGGATAGGCTAGGTCGTATTGACCCGCAAACACTCCTTGTCCACATTTATAAACAGTTTATTGACGATTTAGGAGGTTTTAAGAACTAAAATATTGACTTAGTGTGACTTTCAACTATTTATTCCGCTCCCTTTCAGCTCTAACAAAAGTTTATTAAGCCCATCTGAGAAGAACCACAATTTAATCAACTCATTCCTAAATAAATAGTCGCCCTACATCCAGAAAAATGAGACATATCTTGTATGATATGTAAACCACAAAGAGTGGGGAAATATATATCAACTTCATCACATATTGAACAAAATTAAACTTGATGGCAAGAAAATTTAACATACCGTGGGTCTTTGAACTGTTAGCCTTCTAGCTGAAGGCGCACGGGCTACAAATGAAGCAGCAGCTGCTGCAGCTACGTGTATTCTGCAACATTTTGTTAACTTATTTCAAGCAAGGTGAGAGAAATGAATATATTGACAGAAAATGTCAAAGCAACGACTGAGATAAGATGCACACACAAAGAATCGCACCTTTTATGTACGTCTATATATACATAAGTTTCATCAACAATTTCCTCCTGCATCAGTTATGAAAATTAATTAGCACTTTGGTATGTAAACATCGATTTGTGATAAATTTTGAGCCAAAATAATTATTGCGGTGGCAAGATGGGAAGGTTAAATAAGAGGTCAAAACAGGTGACTCAAGTCTCCACCCGTTTGACCCATTCTTTTATCAAAAGGGTCGAAGCTCTAACTTACTTGTAGAAGCTCTTCGAAAACATCTTCAAGAGTAATGATGCCGATCATTGATTGTTATTGCATAACTACAAAATAAACAACAAAGACAAATAAATGGATGAAAAAAATCATAGATGAAACCATGAATTTACCATTGCAAATCGGAAGAAATCAATGAAGATCTCCTTTAGACATTTCACCGAACACTTAATTGGTCACTCCTCATATCACCATGAGAACCTAAATTAGTCAGAGACTACTAAGATAACTTTATATAGGTATGTATATACACCTTGAGTGGCTCGTGAATGCCAATCTCACTCGTGAGTCTGCAACACACAAACACACTGCTAGTATTGCTAGTGGGGAATATTAGTACTGCTACTGCTGCTCCTCATGTGTTATCAGTTTGTACTGCTCGAAGGTAATTAGTGTGCGCCCTATCAAGTTAGTATAAAATCCTAAATCAAGCAATAAAAACTATTAATTAAATAAAATCAAACCATACCCACAAAAATAAACTTACATATCTGTTGATACTTGAACCACCCGTCCCAGCTTCTCCTTTAGTCCTAATCAAAATATCATTATGATGATCATCAAAAAACGGGCAACTTAGCAGAGATATCAAGAACCACGGATATTAAAACAACAAAAACTAAATATAGATCCACTAAAATGCAATAACAAATTGCACATACCCACAAAGATCAAGTTCAAATACCATATATTCAAAAATAGGTATGACAAACATGAGAACATTAACACGCACAAACATCAGATCTCAAAACCATCTAAACCACAAACAAATGACCTACACTACGGAAACCATTGAAACCATCTAAGCCACCACGACACCATTTCTTCACCAGCTAGATGATGGTGGTGGGCTGTGATCAAGGTGGTGAGAAGAGGGTGTTTTTGTGTCGCGTCTGTGTGTGTGTGTTTGTGAGGGTGAAATATGGATAAGAAAATGGTGGGGAATACGGAATGGCTTTTCTTTAAATGACTCATAACTGATTCATATTCATCTATACATCTGCAAATAAATGTGACTTCCAAAGAACACTTCATATTCACCTTCATTTCATTACATTCAATTGAGTTATACGTAATAATTCATATACTCTACATGTAGCTTAAACTACCTTGTACCTTACAACCCTTTATACACAATCACTCTTCACATTAAATTAAGCCATTGAATCTTTAGGTAGTATAGATATATAATAGTTCATTGATAATTAATATCCTACCTCTCGGTTTGGTTATAAAGTATAATTCCTTTTGATACGTTGTCGTTGTTAGCTTTACTATATAAGATTAATGAACTGAAAAAGCATTACTTGTTAATAACTTAGCATTTTAACTTCTTTTTTCTAATTGTTTCATTATAATTATATGACATGAATCTAGCAAGACATTACACAAAATACACCATAATACATGATGATAATAAAATAAAGCCCGTATAGACATATACTTCAATACCACAATTAAATTATTACTAAACATATATAACAGGAATGCTCGTACATAAACACATAAAAAAAAAAAAAAAAAAAAAAAGAAAAAAAAAAAGCCTAACATAGTACCAAGTCAGTTGATATACCTTAAAGTAGAGAGAAGATGTATATCCACATTAAACAGTTTACGGTGTTCAAAATTAAATGATTGCATGTATAGCATAATGAACAAAAAAAAGTCAAAATAAAACTAGGACAATTACAATATGAGTCGAGTTATTCTACAAACCAAAGATTCCTCACATACCAAAGGACTCATCCCCACCATCCATCTAAAAATAAATCAATGGTTGAGATTAAAAGCATTTTAATATTTCACCCATTTTTTATAATTTAATTATCTCTTAAACCGTTAATCGTTAAGCGAAAATAATTACACCATCGCGACGAGCATTTAATTATCTTTCTATAGACGGACACTTTAATATACTTTCGACAAAAAAAAAAAAAATCATTTTTTTCACGTTTTTTTTCGTGGCCGAAAAAATCATATATGATATATCATATATGATATTACATATCATATATGATATCTAATATCATATCATATATGATATTACATATCATATATATGATATTACATATCATATATGATATGTAATATCATATATGATATGATATTAGATATCATATATGATATATCATATATGATTTTTTCGGCCACGAAAAAAAACGTGAAAAAAACGAAAAAAAAAATTTGTCGAAAATATATCAAAGTGCCTATCTATTGAAAGATAATTAAATGCTCGTCGTAATGGTATATTTTTTTTCGCTTAACGATTAACGGTTTGAAAGATATTAATATTTGAAAAAAAATGATGAAAGTGGGTTTTTTAAATTGTTGGGATTAATCTCATCCATTAGATCAAATAAAAATGGAGGGAAGATGAATGGTGGAGATTAGTCCCTTGGTATGTAAAAAAAGTTTGGTCCTCAAATGATCTTAAATCTTACAATATAAAACATATATAACTTGCATGTTTCGTTGGATGTAGGAACAAGACTACATTATCCTTAAAGTTTGATATACAACAAAAAGCTAATCTTTTATATAATAAAACAAAACCCCTAGTGGGGACTTTTACATTTCAAAAAAATCAAATCATACCTTATTAAGTAATAATCAAATTATTATTATTATTATTTTCTTAAATATTAAATAAGAAAAGCCTAAATACTTCTAAATTTATCCATATTTTACAAAAAAAAGAATGTGATTTGTAATCATTCAATAAAAACTTACAAAAATATATGTGTCAAAATATAAAAAATTAAAACTTGAAAACGGTGGAGCAAGTTTTTCAAAGATTTGGGCTGAAACTTAAAATTCAGTATCATTCTCACTAAATATTTGAAGTCCTAACATTCCCAAATTCCTCTTCCATCAATCAAACTCGATCTCTTATCATTCATTCACGCACAATCATTGACGCAAGAACATCTTCTCCAAATCTAATTAATATTAAAACCCACTACATTCGTAAATAACTCTAATTCAATACCTCAATCAAAGTACAATGGTTTTGAAGGTCCTGTTATAATAATTAAAACCCGAAATTAAAAATAATAATTTATTTAAATGATTAGAAAAAACCCCGCGCATGTGCGAGCATTATATCTAGTCTAAATAACAACACATCAAACACTAGAGCATAAACAATTAGTCACAAGAGTACATAAACAATTAAAACTTAAAAGCATTAAAAGCAACAATATATAGGTGAAAACAAAACCACACTAATACATATAATTTAATATCTAAAGAATCGTTAAATAAACAGATGAGGTAATCGATAATCATATTCATAAGTAGGTGTATAGAGTAAACTACAATAGTTAACGTATCAACAAAACTAAAAACAAATCCACGTAAATAATGCATATATTTATAAAAATAGTGATATAATACATTGAAACAAATCAAGGCTATAAACAAATCAGAACATACAATGAACAACTATGTTGCGAAAACTATAACATCAAAAAGTCTGTTATATTATATTGATTTAGTAGGTACGTTTAACAAATCATCTCATAGAACAATGCAAAGTGCAGTGGCAAAAACATACAAACCAGTATAAGGTGACCAAGCAGAAAGCATACAATATAAACATACGGTGAAACCCGTATAAACATACAGATCATACAACAAAATCGTTCATAAGTTCATAACCCCCATGAATTGTATTTATTTATTTTGTGAAAACGACAGTACGTATAGTCTTGTTGTTGACCCACGAATTAATATAATACAATACATGATCTGTGTTGGCGTATGTGTCCGGACAACCCATCATGTCCAGACGTACGAACGACATGACGCCCTTCGGAAGAAAAGGTCCGAAGGCATATAACCTCTTCGTCCAGAACGACCCTTATCACTTGGACAGGTGGCTTTATCCCATGGACAAGTGGCAACAGCAGTCAGACCGCCGCCACCCCAGAATTCACGGGATTGTGTCTGCTGCATATCTTGACAGAATCCGGCGCCGTCATCTCAGGTATCAAAGCTGGGTATAGTAGTATAAATACCCAGCTCATTTACGATTCACAACTAACTTTTACCATTTGCATTTATTCCCAATCATTGTCTAACCTTTCGGACTACTCAATACTTACTCTCACGCTGGAGCTTGGTCCTAGGATAACACCCGGGGCGAGCCTAATGTGCGTGTTTCTTTGTGTGTAGGTGCTTCAGAACGTTAGCTAGACCTCGTCCAAAAGATCTAACCTCAGTGCCGAACAACCCACAGGTTTTTACCTCAACAAATTGGCGCCATCCGTGGGACCCGTTATTCATTCTGCCAGAGTTGAAAAATGACGGGCCCTACTTGGGAAACACCAGTTAACCACGCAGAAGGAAGTGGAAAGAGCAGCGACGAAAGCAACCCTAATAGTTTGGAAGAGCAAATCCTAAGTCAGGTAACAACACTTAAAGCCCTAATAAAAGAGCACAACACGAAAGGGGGAAGCTCAATCAGACCAATCCGAATCGACTTCGATGAGGAAGACCCTAAGGATACTGAAATTGAAGGTGCTGGGAAAGAACGAGAAGACGATCTAGCTAAACCGTACAAAGAAGTATCGAGATGTCCTTTCACTCGAAGAATCATAGAGTTCTCTGGGCCGAAGCATAGGATGCCCACCAACATAAAACTTTACGATGGATCTACAGACCCGGATGACCATATCACTAGATTTTGTGGTGCAGCTAATCACGGCGAGTGGCCCATGCCGGTATGGTGTAGGATGTTTCAACAAACACTGGATGGCTCAGCAAGAGGATGGTTTGACCGTTTGCCCAACGGTAGCATTGACAATTGGGAAACCCTTCGTGACCAATTTGTAACGAGATTCGCTCTTAGAAGAAAGTGCAACAAAGATCCGATGGAAATCACTAAGATCACGTGGCAGGCAAATGAAACTCTCTCTGAATTCAAGGAGTGGTGGACCGATGAGGCCAGCCACATCTCTGGTGTACCGTAACTCATGCAAATCTCATCTTTCATCCACGGTAGCAAATGCCCCGAGTTGGCCAAACATTTCTCGGATCGGATACCTCAGACAGTGACGGAAATGATGATAAGGGTGGATGATTTTGTCCGCTCGGAGGCAGTGTATCGGGCGATTGAACTGCCAATAGGCGAGAAAGTAGATGCTTACAAGGAGTATCACCCAAACCCTTACAACCACAGGAATGATCCTTATGCTCCAAGAGCTCCCTTTGAGGGGATCGTCGTTGGAACAATCATCGGAATGAATACAAGCCTCGTAAGAATGATCATTATGCCCCCATGCTCCCGTTAGATATGACAAAGCCGGTCGAGCGGACCCTCGCCGCAATGACGTCCGTAGGTACGACACCAGGCCAATAGACTTGAACTCTCTGACGAAGGCTCCGAAAGAAATCCTTGCAACAGAACATCAACTAAGACTACCACAACCCCCACCACTAAAAGGGAAACCCTTAAAAGAAAATCTAGACAAGTACTGTGATTATCACGGCGAAAAGGGGCACCTCACCAATGACTGCTGGCACCTCAAGGAACAACTGAGGATAACCGTAGAAAAGGGTAAATTGGACCACCTTTTGAAAAAAGTTCGGCAAAGAGGAAGGGCGCCCCAAAGGGAGATCACCATGCTAATAAGGGAAAAGTCATCAACATGATCCGAAGCCAAGGGGCCACAAGAAAATGCAAGGTCACATATTTGGAAGAAGATTGGATGAATGCCCCAATCAGCTTCCCTCCTATCCTCCCGGGGGATGTTTCGGACGAACCCTTAATAGCTGTGGTCGAAGTGGAAGGTTATACGATACGAAGGGTGTATGTGGATCAAGGCGCTTCGGTGGAAGTAATGTACGAGCACTGCCTCGAGCATTTGTGCCTGTTACACCCCGTGCCCGCTTAGACCAAAAACTGAAACTTTTTACGCGGAAACGCTTGACTTTTACAGACATCTGGTTACTCTTTTGACCACTGACAAAAATATATAAATATTCAGACCTTGAGACTACTTTCAAATGAAACTAGACTCAATTACCTTCAAAACGACGGGTGGCACGACCCGTGACGACTTACGGATTAAAAGATATGATTTTTCCAAAGTTTACCAAAATCTGTCCAAATTTCGGTACAAACCGAAATTTGGTGTCCCAAACCGAAATTTCACCCATTTCCACAATAAACAACCCATACTATCTTATTTCCACACCAAATTCACTCAAAGCCATTTACATCTCATACTAAATCGTTCACATAACAAATCAACCCGTTTGCTACCCAAAATGGGTAAAAACATTCTTAACCCAAACACCCCTTTAACTGCATAACTCTTTTATACATCTCTTTGACCCATTTTCCGGAAAGACAACTTCTATGACCCGTCAATTAACGAAACTTTCCAGTTTTACTTCTTATATCATTGGGCTCATTTCCGTATAAAAACATTCACCGTTTGACCTTCCGAAATAGTACTTTACAATTTAACGGGTTATGCATAAAACCCATTTTGACCCATTTACACTACAAACCACTTATACCACTTCATTTTCTTACCAAACTTAACCATTATCATTACTTTAACATATAAGACATGATCCATATACACTTGACCCGTTCACAACCCAAAATGGGTATATTTACACTTAATCCAAACGCCCCTTTAACTTTGACTATAAACATATAAAACATACGTTGACACAACGGTTGACCACCAAATCATTAGGACAACCTTAACATACAACTTGCCATACGGCTACACGTTACCAACCCATAAAAGACCAACGGGGGTACAACCTTACACATGAGCCCGGTATTCTACCTAAGCTCCTATACATACTACCTTAACCTTGCATATCCAAATCCTTATTCCTTACATCCAAGCCGTCCATATAAACATGCTAACCTATAAAACGGTTAGACAACTAAACCGTAAGCACAAAGGCTTAGTAAGTAAAACGATCATAACATACAATTATACTTCATTCCACATAAATAACATATACATAAACACTTACTTTCCGGGCTTACTACCCAAGTCTCATCTAACACATAACGTCAACATATTCCATAACATTCAACTCATCACATAAGCTAAAATCATGGCATCACATAAGCATAATCCAAGTCCATATCACTTGCCATACAACATACATAACACATATATGTTAGAAATTCATATAACCCATGTCATCATCATTTTACTTACCTTAATCCAAGCTAAATAATATCAAGCATCATCATCATCATCATCATCATCATCATCATCATCATCATCACAATCTTCCATCATCATCATCACAATCTTCCATCATCATCATCATCCTTATAACACCCTAAATCATAACATCATACAAACCTTAACACATAACATAATAATCATAAAATAGTTTATACAACCATTAGCTTATCCCTAACAACACTAATCATCATATAATCATATATTGATCATATGATGATCAATCCCACTATTTACTCATCTTCCCCAAGTTAGGGTTCATAAACCCTAACTTCTCAATTCATCAATTACACTAGAATAGAGATTACTTACTTGGTGTGATCATAGCTAGGAAGGACCATAAACATGGGGCCTTCATCTTCTTCATCTTAAGTCATCATCTAGCTTCTTTCCCTCATTTTCTTCTCTAAGCCGACATTTCCACACCACTCTTGAATAATGTGGAGTTATCTAGACTTTCCTGGATAAATAATTGACTAGGCACAAGTTTGGGCTAATGGCAAGAATGGCCCCTCAAGTCCCATTCCTTCTATTTTGTCCACACTTAACTTTATAACATATTTGACTTATGAAAACATAAGTCCCTTAGGTCTATTTCTTTTCTATTTTTGCCACATAATACTTTCCATAACTTATAACACATACTTTGACTATCACTTGACTAACGGGTTGACTGGCCAATCACGAAAGGCCTTTAGTCATCTTTCTTCTAGGGTGGGGTCCCAACACCCAGGAAACGGGTGTAACATTCTACCCCCCCTTATTTAGATTTCGTCCCCGAAATCTCTCGTCTATTACTATCCAAAACTAAATCACAACATGTACATGTTCTTACAGTTTCAAGTCTTTAGCCATTTCATTGCAACGATCTAAATGATCTTGCAATTCTAAACTTCTATACCATAGTCTCAACTCATAATCAACACTTCTCATTGCAAACTTTTCTAAAATTTCCCACAATTGACGACTTGTCATACGAAAAATTTACTATTTGACTTTATATAAGTCAAACTTCGACACCACTTTCACATTATACACCCATGCACTAACATGACATAACATCTTATACCGACCAATTTCGCATTTTACATAGTGCCAACACATAACAACTTCCAAAACCGGCAACTTATTTCAAATTATACAAAGTACCATACAAATGGCACCTTCCAAAAGTCTTACACACGCATCAATTAAGCAATCTTTCCTATCAATCTTGGGAATACTCACCAATTACTTATCAACTTAATGCACAAATCATCCTAGGCGTCTATCTTAAGGTTCCACACATGACCTTAACGCCACTATAAGTTTTATTCCTTTCTATCTTTTCTTATGACGTCTAACATGTTTTAGTTTGCACTTTCTCATATCACTATCCGTACTTGATGAACTCAAATAAGTACATTTTATTACTACCATTTATCCTATTAATTTGACTTGTTTTACTATATTATGTATGAGGATTGATACTTAATCGTTTACTTTTGTAATTCTCAGGTAAAAACAAGCATTTGGTGAAACTTAGCGATTATAGACTAAAAACGGAGTAAAATGATCAAGATTGGAATTGGTTGTTGGAATGAAGAGAATGAAGACCACTGCCTGACTTTGAAGAATGCGCCGCATGGATTTATCCCATGCGCCGCATATGAAACTTTGGTCAACGAAGAATAACCAACTTGTTCTACTCCAGATGCGCCGCATCTCACCTATTACATACGACGCATCACTATCAATATTTCACCAGATACGATCCAAGATACAAGAGGACATGCGCCGCATCTGATAATGAAGTTACGCCGCATCTTCTGGCGGTGTACGAATATTCCTGAATATTATAATCTTGGACCCCACGCGAAGTTAAGTAAATGCGCCGCATCTACTTACTAGATGCGCCGCATCTCACCCTCAGACAGAAACTATAAATACCCCAAAGACCAGACGAATTAAGAGGTTAGCTTTAGTTCCGAGTTCCGAAGTTTTAACAGAAGACCGAAGACCAGAAACCAAGGACGAATTCAGTCAAGGTAGCAGCACAAGACACACCCAAATCAAAGATAAAAGAGCTGTAAGAAGGTGCTGCATGTGTTTAATTCATTAAGTAGTTTTGTTTTATTGTGTTAGTAAACTTTAATTCATCAAGATTGGTAGCTTGTGTAATGTGACAACGGAAAGGTTGCACTCCCTTAAAACTGCTTTCTCATCAATTAAAGTTTATATGTTAGTGTCATTGGTGACTTTTATTAGTGCATTGATAACCTCTGTGGCTAGCTGAGCGTTGATCGGGTCGCAATGCCTCTGCCCTCGCCTGTTTATTAGATCGCCTATGTATTCTATGGTCTGTAGAAAGGTAGGAGAAAGATAAACGGGATAGTCATAAGTAATCATTAAGGGTTTACTCGCCGATAAGATTAGAACCAACGAGAAAGGACTTAATCTCGGTGCGTTGCATCGAACTATACACTTCATATAACACTAGCAATAAAACAAGTGACAAACTACTTATCATAAGGACAGCCCTCTTATTGTCTCGAGTATTTATCTGTGTACGTGTGTGCTACTTGCTGATTCGTGCCTATTGGTTTAGTTTATTATTTAATTGCAACCAAATCGTGCCAGTCACTCAGGCTGAACCCCCTTGCGTTAGATTAGATTGTATAGCTAACTTAATATATTAAAATACTGATTAGAATAACTAGATAATACGTTCCACTCTTAGTGATCGACACTCTACTTACCATTATATTCATACTGACCGGGTACACTGCTCGTTAGGTGTGTGTGTTATTGATAAGTCGGCTAAATATAAATTTAAAACTTGAGTAGGCATTAAAACTGCTAAACCGCAACGACACACGCAGCACATCAGTACTCGTGTCATATCGGCTACACATAAGTCCACTCATTTATAACTCTCTATTTACATAAAAAGGCGTCCCAATCTATGTAAGTAAGGAATTATAAACTTATGGTTCGGCGATTTACAATTCTTCATTTAAATGAAAAGGCGTCCCAATCCATTTAAATCAAGAAACCATAAACCATCCTACTTACAAGCTTCCGACATAACATTCGTACTTATTTTACTTTTCATCTTTTCTAGCCTTGGATCTAATCTCTCTAACTCTCCATCCATGCCATAAAGGCAAGCTAACATCCATGCCGCGAAGGCAAGCTATCATCCATGCCATAAAGGCAAGCTGGGCCATCTCAAAGGATGCCAAACACATGCCATGAAGGCAAGCTAACAACCATGCCCTAAGGCAAGCTAACAATCCATGCCATGAAGGCAAGCTGGGCTATCCCGAAGGATACCATAACATCCATGCCATAAAGGCAAGCTGGGCTATCCCGAAGGATACCATAACTAGAGCATTGGATTCAAGCTATATCTATCTTATTCTCTTTACTCATTTTATCTTTTATGCACATCTATCATTAGGCACACACTATCATTTACTCTATTTTCATTGCCTTAAGCAATCTCAACATTCACTATCACGCTTACTTTCATCTCAACAATTTTCAATATAACACTTGCCCATTTATTATGTTTGCATTCTCACAATGCCACTTATTATTCATCCGTCAACCCCAAGTTGACTTATACACTCACTATGTGCCATTTTTATTTTAGACAAGTTCTATATGAATAATGCTTGTCCATTTCAATTTACACATCTTCCATGTGTTCTTACAACACACTTTTACTATTACCCGTCAACCCTTGTTGACCATATTCTCAACTCATACTGTCACTTCATTTAGTCTATTCAATTTTTACGCATATAAACCTTACATAGGTTTATCCTTTAACACTGTCACAAATCTCATCATACACAATCCAATTATATATTAACATGATTATATTCATGTTTTACAATTCTTTCTAGCGCACTTCCTATCACTTATGACTTCTAGCACAAATCTGCATCTCATTCATCATTTCTACTCATTTATTACTAACACATTTTTAATTATCATGTTTTATATGCAACATGATCTCGTCATGTTTTAACTATGCGCTTTAACCTTCTCATTTTATTTAGCATATAAGAATTCGTGCCTTCAAGCATCTAATCATTATTATATCAATCATGTCTTTCTAATCAACCAACTACAAACATACTTCAATATTCATATCTTTCTTTATATCACGCTTTCAAAGCATCTATGTTTTTCAAGCACTTACCATGCTTCTTAACTTATTTCACATATCGATGTGTTCTTTTTAATTTTTACCGACCACAACTAGGTCAACACATAACACGCATTCCAATGCGTCTATCTCAATTCATACATTTCTATGCTATCATGCTCTCAAGCACACCGCATAAAACTTAGACATATAATAAACTACCATAGACATAACATGACATAAGCAATCATATCATAACACTTATCCAACAAGTGTTAAAACATTCATAATCAAAATCAACTCACATAGTCTATGGTTCATACATCGCATAGCACAAACAATCTACGTCTAAGCATCAACATCTGATCAACCGCAAGCACTAGTCTACCTTATAACTAAGGCATCATAACCCTTTAATTTACTTACTAGCCCGTCTCTAATACCACTTAGCATTTCTACTCGCATGCCATCACCATGGCTCTACCATACCTTCACATAATAGCAACACAATTACCGGCACCAACCGAGGTGCACGGCTAACAAATCATTTAAGCATCTCAAGTCCCCATGGACTTATATCGCATACACAACAACACTATTACAAGCATACATCACCTATCATCAATAGGCTCAACTAACATAAGACATAATCCGTCTAACACATAGCAATTAATTTCCGCGCAACTAACACTTACGTCAAATGCTTCTACGGGTGGTTTAAGTCTAGGCAATCCTAAAGAAAACCTAATTCACTTAAATCGAGGCTCTGATACCAATTTGTTACACCCCGTGCCCGCTTAGACCAAAAACTGAAACTTTTTACGCGGAAACGCTTGACTTTTACGGACATCTGGTTACTCTTTTGACCACTGACAAAAATCTATAAACATTCAGACCTTGAGACTATTTTTAAATGAAACTAGACTCAATTACCTTCAAAACGACGGGTGGCACGACCCGTGACGACTTACGGATTAAAAGATATGATTTTTCCAAAGTTTACCAAAATCTGTCCAAATTTCGGTACAAACCGAAATTTGGTGTCCCAAACCGAAATTTCACCCATTTCCACAATAAACAACCCATACTATCTTATTTCCACACCAAATTCACTCAAAGCCATTTACATCTCATACTAAATCGTTCACATAACAAATCAACCCGTTTGCTACCCAAAATGGGTAAAAACACTCTTAACCCAAACACCCCTTTAACTGCATAACTCTTTTATACATCTCTTTGACCCATTTTCCGGAAAGACAACTTCTATGACCCGACAATTAACGAAACTTTCCAGATTTACTTCTTATATCATTGGGCTCATTTCCGTATAAAAACATTCACCGTTTGACCTTCCGAAATAGTACTTTACAATTTAACGGGTTATGCATAAAACCCATTTTGACCCATTTACACTACAAACCACTTATACCACTTCATTTTCTTACCAAACTTAACCATTATCATTACTTTAACATATAAGACATGATCCATATACACTTGACCCGTTCACAACCCAAAATGGGTATATTTACACTTAATCCAAACGCCCCTTTAACTTTGACTATAAACATATAAAACATACGTTGACACAACGGTTGACCACCAAATCATTAGGACAACCTTAACATACAACTTGCCATACGGCTACACGTTACCAACCCATAAAAGACCAACGGGGTACAACCTTACACATGAGCCCGGTATTCTACCTAAGCTCCTATACATACTACCTTAACCTTGCATATCCAAATCCTTATTCCTTACATCCAAGCCGTCCATATAAACATGCTAACCTATAAAACGGTTAGACAACTAAACCGTAAGCACAAAGGCTTAGTAAGTAAAACGATCATAACATACAATTATACTTCATTCCACATAAATAACATATACATAAACACTTACTTTCCGGGCTTACTACCCAAGTCTCATCTAACACATAACGTCAACATATTCCATAACATTCAACTGATCACATAAGCTAAAATCATGGCATCACATAAGCATAATCCAAGTCCATATCACTTGCCATACAACATACATAACACATATATGTTAGAAATTCATATAACCCATGTCATCATCATTTTACTTACCTTAATCCAAGCTAAATAATATCAAGCATCATCATCATCATCATCATCATCATCATCATCATCATCATCATCATCATCATCACAATCTTCCATCATCATCATCACAATCTTCCATCATCATCATCATCCTTATAACACCCTAAATCATAACATCATACAAACCTTAACACATAACATAATAATCATAAAATAGTTTATACAACCATTAGCTTATCCCTAACAACACTAATCATCATATAATCATATATTGATCATATGATGATCAATCCCACTATTTACTCATCTTCCCCAAGTTAGGGTTCATAAACCCTAACTTCTCAATTCATCAATTACACTAGAATAGAGATTACTTACTTGGTGTGATCATAGCTAGGAAGGACCATAAACATGGGGCCTTCATCTTCTTCATCTTAAGTCATCATCTAGCTTCTTTCCCTCATTTTCTTCTCTAAGCCGACATTTCCACACCACTCTTGAATAATGTGGAGTTATCTAGACTTTCCTGGATAAATAATTGACTAGGCACAAGTTTGGGCTAATGGCAAGAATGGCCCCTCAAGTCCCATTCCTTCTATTTTGTCCACACTTAACTTTATAACATATTTGACTTATGAAAACATAAGTCCCTTAGGTCTATTTCTTTTCTATTTTTGCCACATAATACTTTCCATAACTTATAACACATACTTTGACTATCACTTGACTAACGGGTTGACTGGCCAATCACGAAAGGCCTTTAGTCATCTTTCTTCTAGGGTGGGGTCCCAACACCCAGGAAACGGGTGTAACATTCTACCCCCCCTTATTTAGATTTCGTCCCCGAAATCTCTCGTCTATTACTATCCAAAAGTAAATCACAACATGTACATGTTCTTACAGTTTCAAGTCTTTAGCCATTTCATTGCAACGATCTAAATGATCTTGCAATTCTAAACTTCTATACCATAGTCTCAACTCATAATCAACACTTCTCATTGCAAACTTTTCTAAAATTTCCCACAATTGACGACTTGTCATACGAAAAATTTACTATTTGACTTTATATAAGTCAAACTTCGACACCACTTTCACATTATACACCCATGCACTAACATGACATAACATCTTATACCGACCAATTTCGCATTTTACATAGTGCCAACACATAACAACTTCCAAAACCGGCAACTTATTTCAAATTATACAAAGTACCATACAAATGGCACCTTCCAAAAGTCTTACACACGCATCAATTAAGCAATCTTTCCTATCAATCTTGGGAATACTCACCAATTACTTATCAACTTAATGCACAAATCATCCTAGGCGTCTATCTTAAGGTTCCACACATGACCTTAACGCCACTATAAGTTTTATTCCTTTCTATCTTTTCTTATGACGTCTAACATGTTTTAGTTTGCACTTTCTCATATCACTATCCGTACTTGATGAACTCAAATAAGTACATTTTATTACTATCAATTATCCTATTAATTTGACTTGTTTTACTATATTATGTATGAGGATTGATACTTAATCGTTTACTTTTGTAATTCTCAGTTAAAAACAAACATTTGGTGAAACTTAGCGATTATAGACTAAAAACGGAGTAAAATGATCAAGATTGGAATTGGTTGTTGGAATGAAGAGAATGAAGACCACTGCCTGACTTTGAAGAATGCGCCGCATGGATTTATCCCATGCGCCGCATATGAAACTTTGGTCAACGAAGAATAACCAACTTGTTCTACTCCAGATGCGCCGCATCTCACCTATTACATACGGCGCATCACTATCAATATTTCACCAGATACGATCCAAGATACAAGAGGACATGCGCCGCATCTGATAATGAAGTTACGCCGCATCTTCTGGCGGTGTACGAATATTCCTGAATATTATAATCTTGGACCCCACGCGAAGTTAAGTAAATGCGCCGCATCTACTTACTAGATGCGCCGCATCTCACCCTCAGACAGAAACTATAAATACCCCAAAGACCAGACGAATTAAGAGGTTAGCTTTAGTTCCGAGTTCCGAAGTTTTAACAGAAGACCGAAGACCAGAAACCAAGGACGAATTCAGTCAAGGTAGCAGCACAAGACACACCCAAATCAAAGATAAAAGAGCTGTAAGAAGGTGCTGCATGTGTTTAATTCATTAAGTAGTTTTGTTTTATTGTGTTAGTAAACTTTAATTCATCAAGATTGGTAGCTTGTGTAATGTGACAACGGAAAGGTTGCACTCCCTTAAAACTGCTTTCTCATCAATTAAAGTTTATATGTTAGTGTCATTGGTGACTTTTATTAGTGCATTGATAACCTCTGTGGCTAGCTGAGCGTTGATCGGGTCGCCATGCCTCTGCCCTCGCCTGTTTATTAGATCGCCTATGTATTCTATGGTCTGTAGAAAAGTAGGAGAAAGATAAACGGGATAGTCATAAGTAATCATTAAGGGTTTACTCGCCGATAAGATTAGAACCAACGAGAAAGGACTTAATCTCGGTGCGTTGCATCGAACTATACACTTCATATAACACTAGCAATAAAACAAGTGACAAACTACTTATCATAAGGACAGCCCTCTTATTGTCTCGAGTATTTATCTGTGTACGTGTGTGCTACTTGCTGATTCGTGCCTATTGGTTTAGTTTATTATTTAATTGCAACCAAATCGTGCCAGTCTCTCAGGCTGAACCCCCTTGCGTTAGATTAGATTGTATAGCTAACTTAATATATTAAAATACTGATTAGAATAACTAGATAATACGTTCCACTCTTAGTGATCGACACTCTACTTACCATTATATTCATACTGACCGGGTACACTGCTCGTTAGGTGTGTGTGTTATTGATAAGTCGGCTAAATATAAATTTAAAACTTGAGTAGGCATTAAAACTGCTAAACCGCAACGACACACGCAGCACATCAGTACTCGTGTCATATCGGCTACACATAAGTCCACTCATTTATAACTCTCTATTTACATAAAAAGGCGTCCCAATCTATGTAAGTAAGGAATTATAAACTTATGGTTCGGCGATTTACAATTCTTCATTTAAATGAAAAGGCGTCCCAATCCATTTAAATCAAGAAACCATAAACCATCCTACTTACAAGCTTCCGACATAACATTCGTACTTATTTTACTTTTCATCTTTTCTAGCCTTGGATCTAATCTCTCTAACTCTCCATCCATGCCATAAAGGCAAGCTAACATCCATGCCGCGAAGGCAAGCTATCATCCATGCCATAAAGGCAAGCTGGGCCATCTCAAAGGATGCCAAACACATGCCATGAAGTCAAGCTAACAACCATGCCCTAAGGCAAGCTAACAATCCATGCCATGAAGGCAAGCTGGGCTATCCCGAAGGATACCATAACATCCATGCCATAAAGGCAAGCTGGGCTATCCCGAAGGATACCATAACTAGAGCATTGGATTCAAGCTATATCTATCTTATTCTCTTTACTCATTTTATCTTTTATGCACATCTATCATTAGGCACACACTATCATTTACTCTATTTTCATTGCCTTAAGCAATCTCAACATTCACTATCACGCTTACTTTTTTCTCTACAATTTTCAATATAACACTTGCCCATTTATTATGTTTGCATTCTCACAATGCCACTTATTATTCATCCGTCAACCCCAAGTTGACTTATACACTCACTATGTGCCATTTTTATTTTAGACAAGTTCTATATGAATAATGCTTGTCCATTTCAATTTACACATCTTCCATGTGTTCTTACAACACACTTTTACTATTACCCGTCAACCCTTGTTGACCATATTCTCAACTCATACTGTCACTTCATTTAGTCTATTCAATTTTTACGCATATAAACCTTACATAGGTTTATCCTTTAACACTGTCACAAATCTCATCATACACAATCCAATTATATATTAACATGATTATATTCATGTTTTACAATTCTTTCTAGCGCACTTCCTATCACTTATGACTTCTAGCACAAATCTGCATCTCATTCATCATTTCTACTCATTTATTACTAACACATTTTTAATTATCATGTTTTATATGCAACATGATCTCGTCATGTTTTAACTATGCGCTTTAACCTTCTCATTTTATTTAGCATATAAGAATTCGTGCCTTCAAGCATCTAATCATTATTATATCAATCATGTCTTTCTAATCAACCAACTACAAACATACTTCAATATTCATATCTTTCTTTATATCACGCTTTCAAAGCATCTATGTTTTTCAAGCAATTACCATGCTTCTTAACTTATTTCACATATCGATGTGTTCTTTTTAATTTTTACCGACCACACCTAGGTCAACACATAACACGCATTCCAATGCGTCTATCTCAATTCATACATTTCTATGCTATCGTGCTCTCAAGCACACCGCATAAAACTTAGACATATAATAAACTACCATAGACTTAACATGACATAAGCAATCATATCATAACACTTATCCAACAAGTGTTAAAACATTCATAATCAAAATCAACTCACATAGTCTATGGTTCATACATCGCATAGCACAAACAATCTACGTCTAAGCATCAACATATGATCAACCGCAAGCACTAGTCTACCTTATAACTAAGGCATCATAACCCTTTAATTTACTTACTAGCCCGTCTCTAATACCACTTAGCATTTCTACTCGCATGCCATCACCATGGCTCTACCATACCTTCACATAATAGCAACACAATTACCGGCACCAACCGAGGTGCACGGCTAACTAATCATTTAAGCATCTCAAGTCCCCATGGACTTATATCTCATACACAACAACACTATTACAAGCATACATCACCTATCATCAATAGGCTCAACTAACATAAGACATAATCCGTCTAACATATAGCAATTAATTTCCGCGCAACTAACACTTACGTCAAATGCTTCTACGGGTGGTTTAAGTCTAGGCAATCCTAAAGAAAACCTAATTCACTTAAATCGAGGCTCTGATACCAATTTGTTACACCCCGTGCCCGCTTAGACCAAAAACTGAAACTTTTTACGCGGAAACGCTTGACTTTTACTGACATCTGGTTACTCTTTTGACCACTAACAAAAATATATAAACATTCATACCTTGAGACTACTTTTAAATGAAACTAGACTCAATTACCTTCAAAACGACGGGTGGCACGACCCGTGACGACTTACGGATTAAAAGATATGATTTTTCCAAAGTTTACCAAAATCTGTCCAAATTTCGGTACAAACCGAAATTTGGTGTCCCAAACCGAAATTTCACCCATTTCCACAATAAACAACCCATACTATCTTATTTCCACACCAAATTCACTCAAAGCCATTTACATCTCATACTAAATCGTTCACATAACAAATCAACCCGTTTGCTACCCAAAATGGGTAAAAACATTCTTAACCCAAACACCCCTTTAACTGCATAACTCTTTTATACATCTCTTTGACCCATTTTCCGGAAAGACAACTTCTATGACCCGTCAATTAACGAAACTTTCCAGTTTTACTTCTTATATCATTGGGCTCATTTCCGTATAAAAACATTCACCGTTTGACCTTCCGAAATAGTACTTTACAATTTAACGGGTTATGCATAAAACCCATTTTGACCCATTTACACTACAAACCACTTATACCACTTCATTTTCTTACCAAACTTAACCATTATCATTACTTTAACATATAAGACATGATCCATATACACTTGACCCGTTCACAACCCAAAATGGGTATATTTACACTTAATCCAAACGCCCCTTTAACTTTGACTATAAACATATAAAACATACGTTGACACAACGGTTGACCACCAAATCATTAGGACAACCTTAACATACAACTTGCCATACGGCTACACGTTACCAACCCATAAAAGACCAACGGGGGTACAACCTTACACATGAGCCCGGTATTCTACCTAAGCTCCTATACATACTACCTTAACCTTGCATATCCAAATCCTTATTCCTTACATCCAAGCCGTCCATATAAACATGCCAAACTACAAAACGGTTAGACAACTAAACCGTAAGCACAAAGGCTTAGTAATTAAAACGATCATAACATACAATTATACTTCATTCCACATAAATAACATATACATAAACACTTACTTTCCGGGCTTACTACCCAAGTCTCATCTAACACATAACATCAACATATTCCATAACAATCAACTCATCACATAAGCTAAAATCATGGCATCACATAAGCATAATCCAAGTCCTTATCACTTGCCATACAACATACATAACACATATATGTTAGAAATTCATATAACCCATGTCATCATCATTTTACTTACCTTAATCCAAGCTAAATAATATCAAGCATCATCATCATCATCATCATCACAATCTTCCATCATCATCATCATCCTTATAACACCCTAAATCATAACATCATACAAACCTTAACACATAACATAATAATCATAAAATGGTTTATACAACCATTAGCTTATCATTAACAACACTAATCATCATATAATCATATATTGATCATATGATGATCAATCCCACTATTTACTCATCTTCCCCAAGTTAGGGTTCATAAACCCTAACTTCTCAATTCATCAATTACACTAGAATAGAGATTACTTACTTGGTGTGATCATAGCTAGGAAGGACCATAAACATGGGGCCTTCATCTTCTTCATCTTAAGTCATCATCTAGCTTCTTTCCCTCATTTTCTTCTCTAAGCCGACATTTCCACACCACTCTTGAATAATGTGGAGTTATCTAGACTTTCCTGGATAAATAATTGACTAGGCAAAAGTTTGGGCTAATGGCAAGAATGGCCCCTTAAGTCCAATTCCTTCTATTTTGGTCACACTTAACTTTATAACATATTTGACTTATGACAACATAAGTCCCTTAGGTCTATTTCTTTTCTATTTTTGCCACATAATACTTTCCATAACTTATAACACATACTTTGACTATCACTTGACTAACGGGTTGACTGACCAATCACGAAATGCCTTTAGTCCTCTTTCATCTAGGGTGGGGTCCCAACACCCAGGAAACGGGTGTAACAGTGCCCTTCCATCAAAGCCAGATTGAAGGAAACCAACACTCCTTTGGTGGAATTCGCGGGGGAATCCATCAAACCGTTCGGAAAAATAGAATTGGAAGTTTGTTTTGGGAGTCAAGGGTTGTTTCGCAAAACTTTTATGAAGTTTGTCGTGGTAAGGCCCCCCTCTCCGTACAACATCATACTATGCCGTTTCAGATTAAAAAAGCTACGTGCCATTCCATCAACCATCCATTCGATGATGAAATTTCCTACCCCGAGGGGCATAGCAACATTGGTCACCCGATCGGTCATCATCTCGGAATGCCGCAAGCTGCAAGAAAAACAGATGGTAGAAAAAGAGGCAAAGACTGAATCCCAGAATGCTGAGATAACTGGAGAGCTGGCTGGAAAGACAGAGGAAGTCATGGTACACCCAGCGTATCCGGATCAGCTAGTAGCCATCGGAAGGAATTTCTCCAAAGAATGTAGAAGGCAGTTAATCACGTTGCTCAAAAATAGTCAAGATATATTCGCTTGGGAACCAGCGGACATGACAGGAATACCACGAAGAATTACAGAACACAGACTAAATGTGAATGTCCAAGACAAACCGATAGCCCAAAAGAAAAGAACCTTTTCAGCAGAAAAGAACCAAGCCATAACTAAAGAAGTAGAAGAATGGTTGAAAGCTGCAATAGTTCGGCCGTTGCGATACCCAACATGGATCTCCAACCCGGTGCTAGTGAAGAAGTCCGATGGTAGTTGGAGGATGTGCATCGATTTCAAAAATCTCAAATCATCTTGTTTGAAAGACTATTACCCGTTACCTGAAATCTATTGGAAGATAGAATCAGTCTTGGGATTCCGGTACAAATACTTTTTAGATGCTTATAAGGGGTACCACCAAATACAAATGGCTAAGGATGACGAGGAAAAGACAGCTTTCTATACTGAGCGTGGGACTTACTGTTACACCAAAATGCCGTTCCGATTAAAAAACGCTGGAGCAACATATCAACGGCTAGTGGACTAAGCTTTTCGGTCACAAATCGGGAGAAATTTAGAAGCGTATGTAGATGACATGGTGATCAAAAGCAAGACCGAGAAAAGTTGTTAGCCGATGTAGCTGAAACGTTCGACAATCTCCGAAGGATCAACATGAAATTGAACCCGAAGAAATGCTCCTTCGGTGTGGAAGAAGGAAAGTTTCTTGGATATATGATGACATCTGAAGGGATCAGGGCGAATCCGAAGAAAACAAGGGCTATCGCAGATATGCAGTCTCCAAAGACGCTCAAGGAAACGCAAATTCTAAGCGGAAAGCTAGCGTCTCTAAACCGTTTCTTGTCCAGGTCGGCAGAAAGAGCACTTCCATTTTTTGACACACTGAAAAATATCACAAAGGAGAACCGAGATGAGTACCGCTGGACAACAAAGGCCGAATCGGCTTTTCAGGAGATGAGAAAGATGATCCTCGAGCTCCCTTACATGACAAGCCTAAAGCCGAAAGAAGACTTATACGTATACCTGGCGGCAACAAAAGAAGCAATGAGTGGAGTACTGTTGGTAGAAAGGGAAGGGAGGCAAATCCCGGTACATTATGTAAGCCGAACGTTGCATGAGGCCGAAAGGAATTACGCTCCGGTTGAAAAATTAGCTTTGGCCTTGCTACACCTGTCAAGAAGGCTAAGGAGATACTTCGAAGCCCATCCTATAAAAGTCATCACCGATAAACCCATTAAGCAAATATTGAACAAACCGGAAGCGTCGGGAAGGTTAGTCAAGTATACAGTAGAGCTGGGGACCTACAACATTACGTACATACCTTGAAATGTTGTCAAGGGGCAGGTCCTAGTGGATTTCATAACAGAAATATCGCTGAACCTATCCGACCAGGTTCCGAAGGAGTGGGGCAAAGAGATATGCAACATCTCTGACCAAGAAGGATGTGTATTATACACTGATGGAGCGTCTAGCAAATTAGCTGCCGGAACAGGTTTGGTACTAATCAGTCCGGACCAAACGGAATATACCTACGCCATCCGGTTAAATTTCAAGAGCACCAATAATGAGGCAGAGTACGAGGCATTATTAGCAGGATTAAGAATAGCCCGGAAGATGAAGGTGCAAGTGTTGGAGGTCAGGGTAGATTCCAATTTGGTGGCAAGCCAGATTAACGGGGACTTTGTTGCATACAAAGATAGCATGATACGATACCTAGCCAAGGCCAAAGAATATATTGCATGTTTTGATCAATTCAAAATACGGAACATTCCAAGAGCACAAAATCAGAAAGCAGATATACTAAGCAAGCTGGCGTCCGTGGCGTTTGATCATCTGACAAAAGAAATCCTTGTGGAAGTCCTAGAAAAGCCATCGACGGAGGAAGAAGTCGTCAATGCAATTGTGGAAGAAGAGGAAGAAAACTGGATGACTCCAATCATTCGGTGTAAACAGGAAGGCATTTGGCCGGAAGACCAGAATGAGGCCAGAGCCCTCCGGATGAAGATAAACCATTACACCATAGTTGACGACGTACTTTTCAAAAAATCCTACCTAGGCCCAATGTTGAGGTGTGTTGGACCGCTCCAGGAAAATTACATCATCCGGGAGGTACACGAAGGAGCATGTGGGATGCACTCCGGACCACGATCAGTGGTGGCAAAACTAATGAGACAAGGTTATTATTGGCCAACCATGCACCGAGATACTAGAGAAGTGATCCAAAAATGTGACTCTTGCCAAATACATGCACCCATTCCGAAGCTCCCAAAAACCGTGATGACTTCAATCATGGCGCCTTGGCGATTCTACCAGTGAGGCATGGACGTGTTAGGACCTCTACCAGAAGCTCCGGGGAAAATCAAGTTTGTTATCATGGCAATTGATTTTTTTACAAAATGGATGGAAGCTAAGCCATTAGTAAGAACAACGGGGAAAGACGTCAAGAAAGTTTGTCTGGGAGAGCATAGTGTGCAGGTTCGGACTACCAAGGGTAATTGTAACAGACAACAGAAGTAACTTCATTCATGACCCCTTTAAAAGTTGGTGTGAGAGGTTGAATATAACCCAGATAAACACTGCTGTGGCCCATCCTCAAGCTAATGGACTGGTAGAAAGAGCCAACAAGAGTCTGATGAAAGGATTCAAATCAAGGATCGACAGAGAAAGAGCCGGATGGGTGGATGAATTTCCGAATATCTTGTGGGCACACCGAACATCCCTGAAAAAAAGCAACAGAGAAACACCGTTCAGCCTCACGTATGGAAGTGAAGCGGTCATCCCGGCAGAAATAGGAATGCCTACCTTTCGGACCATGATGACGGAAGAGAAAGAGAATGACGATGGAATCCGCCTAAACCTCGACCTACTACAAGAGCGAAGAGAAATGGCTGCAATCTGAGAGGTGAAGTACAAAAAGAAGGTAGAGCAATACTATAACCGGAGAGTTCGCCCCGAATCATTCAAGGTAAGTGTAAAAGTTTAGATAAATCTTCTAAAATGAAATGTTGTTAAAATCACAGCTATTTTTATTATAACTTGTTTATAAGCTATCAGATAACATAAAAGTGAACTCAATACATTTACAATCAAAGGTATATGATTTTGTGTATCAAAGGAACGAGGCAAGTAGGATTGAAAATCAAGGAAAGCTGGGACCCAATTGGGAAGGACCATACCGGATCGTGGAAGCCTACCAGACCGGCTCGTATAAGTTGAAGACGATGGAAGAAAAAGAAGTGCCGCGAACATGGCACGCCATCAACCTTAGAAAATGTTTTTGTAAATATAAGCCTAATGTATCAAATGTAAGATCTGGAAGGACCCAATGTTAACTATTATGAATGACAAACGCAACTATCCCACAGATGAAGGGAAGCAATTTTCACTACATATTATATTCTGAACATAAGTTAAAAGTGATCCCTCCGGAAGGCTCGCGACCTCCGGAGATCAGTGGTTAATGTTCAAAGATGGTTCATACCCAAAAAGGGATTACCGTACAACTAAGGCAAAAAGGTTGAATGGCGCATGACACTCGAAATTGGCTCACACCCAAAAAGGGGTTGCCACACGACCAAGGCAAAAAGTCCGAATGGCGCATTACGCCCGAAATTGGCTCATGCCCAAAAAGGGGTGGCCATACAACTAAGGCAAAAAGGCCGAATGTATCACACCCCAAAAATGACGCAGCGGAATGACATTTATGGGGTATGACCTCATTGTCAAGAACACAAGGTGTCACAATAGAGAAATACTAAATGTAATACATAGAACAGATAATATTCACAACTCCCACAACTGGGATGAATACAAATATCCAAGTCATCATGAGTCTCAGAGTTATACAACATTACTAAACAATAACCGAATGCATCTTCACGAGTTATAACCCGGAAGGGTCTTGTCTAAGTCTTGCTAAGTCAGTCAATACTAAACCTTCTAAGCAGCTTCAATAACACCTGAAAATGGTACTAGAAAACGTCAACATAAAGTTGGTGAGCTCGTAGGTTTAGATGTTAAACCACGAAGCTGTGAATAATAGCGTAGGACAATAGTGAGCAAGATATACAAATATGAGCACATAGCAAAGATCACAAACTAGCAACCACTGAACCTCATACTACAAACACGCATAATTGATCCACACAAAGACTGGGTGTCACTTCCCAAATAAGATACTGGGTGCACTTCCCAAAATGTATACTGGGTGCACTTCCCAAAATGTATATATTGGGTGCACTTCCCCAAAATGGTACCAACAATGCATCACAAAACAAGTACGCACGTTCCAGCTAAGTCACACAATCTGAATTTACACAGTAAGGCACATATTGCAATCAAAACACACATCTTGTCCAAAACCATGAAAATAGTTGATCACAGCATGAAAACAGTTAAAATATCATTTGAGTACCATTTTCCCCCAAGGAAAAACATAATGAAAAAGGGGCTACGAGAACTCACCTTGTCAAGTAGCAGTCAGATAACACAACAATTCAGACAGTGTTCAGCACCGACACGCGACCTAGATTAGTAAGGTTTGTTTTAGTTCACAGATCGAGTTTAAGAATTTATGAAATTGAGTTAAATCTAAAAGTTTTGAAGAGTTTGTGTTATTGTTGCTGGTGTGGCAGCATTTAAGTTTAAAATCATTTTCTAAATCATTTGAAAGTATTGGCTCTTGGAAGTGCTTGAGTGTACAACGAATAAGATATCGAGAATGAAATAATCCTTGGTTCGGAAATAACCAAAGACAAGATGTGGGAAATAATAACATATAAATGTTAGGCGTTGACGGATTTTTGTAAACCTTTTTGGTTAATTGTCGTTAAAGTGCTAAATGTGAATTAAAATGTCTAAGTTAAATCTCGCTTTATTCCTCATCGTAATTCGTGTTTAGATGTCACTATTTACGTTTATAAAAATGTATGTAAGTTTACATTTCTTTTCTTGGAAAAATATGGGCGTGGCTCGTGTACGCGCTCTTGTTCGATTTCACGTGTTAAATTTTTGTTAAGTAGTAGTTATTTTGTAAGTTTATAGGACTTTGACTAGTCATTATGAGGTTTACCATTTCAAGTATAATTTAAGTAGATTTCTTTTTGTAAGTCCATTTAGTTTTTATAATTTTTCAAAATACGTTGCTAATGTTTATCGTGTTGTAGAGTACGTTTAGTATTTTGGTATGAAACGTGACGGAATAATGATATTGCTATATACATAAATGTGACGTATCCGAATATGAGTCGCGGAAAGGATCGAGTACGAGATACGTTGGTACACACAAAAGGGTTACAAAAATTTGAGCTTTTATTTAATCATTGGCATGTTAGAGGAAGAATACTTATACTGATATTAGTTGGACCAAACAAACGCACTCTATACATGGCTGGGTGGAGTGGGCTGTGGCCCAAAGTGAAACCAATAACTAGAGTCTTGAGACTCAATGGAATTTGGCCCAACCGTGAGGAATAACAGGACCAGTCAAAACCAAATCAAGAGTTCTAAATGCAAACAGATGGACTCCTTTCCCCATTTACTAAACAAAATGTCTCCCTTTTTGTTGAGCGTTTCGACTACAGAAGCAAGAAGACCAAAGACAACTTGACCCCTATTTTATTTGTTAACTAAAATACATTTTCTTGTGTTTAAATGTTTCGACCAGTAGGTTTTCGACCCAAACTTCACTCGACACACACAACGATATGTAAACGCAACTTAACACCAAGACTAAACAACCCATTTACATCTTTGAAGATACAACGTTGAGGCAAATAAGTAGAGAAACGAAATAACCCATACTAATATTTACCCAAACCCAATAGTTTGAAATTTAAACACTTTTTGACTCTTTTAAAAGTTTATATGTAACATGTTGAGGAAACGGGTTACAACAACAAAATTCATTTGCAAAGTGAGTACCAAAAAGCAACACTCCACCGTGGTTCGACCACAGTGGGTTTTCGACCCACGTCAAAATCCAAACACAACTCAAGTTCTTATCTAATCCAACTAAGTCAATAATAAGCAAACACAAGTGAATGAGCACTTGGTCATTGTGTCGAACAAAAGAAGTGAACCGAGTCACTAGTTGGTCCTACTTGGTCCAACCAAAAATCTCGAAAATCACAAAACAAAAGAAACCCAAACTTAGTCTACGGAGCGCAAAATTAGTCGATAAGCTAATGGATAAGCTGAAAAACAAAAATAAGCATTTCTGCCAATATTTGAGCCAATACTTCGGTTTTAGTTTTTATAAGTTTCCACACATTAGCAACAACACAAAAAACGCATTCCAATTTACTATTCGACAACCAATAATCAAACAATATCACAAAAAAAGTATAAATCACCTCGCGAGTTTCATAACACTAACAATTTATTACCAACAAATAAAGTATAGAAATCAAAGTAATCCTTACAAAGGAGAGGTGTTTGTGGAGTGATTGGAAGATGCGACACAACAAAGAAATGCTTGAATACAAATCGACTTGACCCGAAACCAAGCAAGCAACCCTCCACAATAACTCTTCGATTTGGGTGAAGTCTTTGAGATGTGGTTGCCTGTGGACTGATCGGGGGGGGGGGGATAAGAAGGGAATAAAAACGATAAGAGCTAATCTTCTTTCTTCATATTCAGATGGGGTTTAGCCATTTGAAGCAAGAATCGTCCTCACTCTTCCATCTTTATCTTGTTTGATTAGTTGACTTCGAGGGTTTAGACAGAATAGATCAGACCTGGGTGGCTTCAGGGTCGCTAAGGACCATCTTGGAGTTATGTTGTCAGCGTTGGTGAGTCAGATCTGAGATGGAGATAAGGGGGTGACGTTCGATTATCAGAAGTGGGGTGGGGAAGAAAGAAAGAGAATGAGGGGAGGGGAGAAAAGGGCGTGTCTTATCTCTTTATTTTTTTTTTTTTTATGTATATTATTAAATGTGAGTGGGAGTGGGTAGGGATATGTATTTTAGGATAAGTATAAGATTTTGTTTATAGGTGTGTACTAAATGTACCCCGTGTCCCGTTGAATCCCCGGTGTAACTTGAGATTTCCGAGTCGTCGTGAGCACGAAAGATATAGTTCAGGAGTCGTTTTTATCAAACTGACCTCAAGTAAAATTTACTGACTCCGAAAATGAATTAAAAATTTGAACCATTACTAATCTGGTGTCGGTACGCGTGTGGTATCGTCCTCTTAATTCGTGCAGTTTAGTTACCAGTTATACGCAAGGGGAATATGTAACTTCTAAAATAAATCATTTTGAGTTTTAACTGTTGAGTAATGACCTAGAAAATTCGCGGTTGCTACAGTCTACCCCCGTTAACAGAATTTTGTCCTCAAAATTCAGTTGACTAAGGGTCTGAGCTTGCTCGGACAGTATTCACCCTTTGATTTGGTTACACACAGGAAGGTAAGGGTGTGTGTGTCAATCCAAATAGTACCGGGTGCTACTTCCCGATTGGTACTATCAATACTTTCTAACCTCTAGAAATCACACAAATGAAACCACATAATAATCACATAGTAAGGCAAGCTTTCTTGTCCTTGAGTAAAGCCGTCAAAAATCTTAGGCATCTTTTCGGTAGTTTAAGTTGAGCCTCAACTGAAATCTAGCTTAACCCCATAACTCATCAAACAAGAACTGTCATGAGATTAAACTAAACCACAGTTTAAGCCCAGTAACAACTTGATTTCAGTTTAATCTCACAACTCATCAAACAAGAACTGTCATGAGATTAAACCTAATTTTAAACTACGTAACAACTTGAATCTAACTTAACTTCACAACTCATCAAACAAGAACTGTCATGAAATTAAGTTAAATGTCAAGTTGTAAGAAAAGAAACTCAACATTTTTGAAGGATTGGCTCAATTTTTGGATCGCTTTCAAATAAACAACTAGTAGATATCCAAAGAGAAGATTCAACTAAGAGTGATGCGCATTCCTGTTTCTTCCAAAATCAATAGTGCATACCCTGAGTATATTTCCTAATGTCGGATAGTGTGCTCACCCTGATCATCGGTCTAGGAAGGGTAGGTCGTACTACAATCTAACTATGTTCACAATACACCCTATAGCGTCTACCAAAATCGCGATGTGGATTGTCTGTCACGTTTCAATATCATAGGTAAAGCGCTCCTCATGTATGCCGCTCTAATTAGATTTCTTATCTTTGAGTACTACGGAGGCATCGATCAAACCAAATGACTCATCTTGAAAACTCTAATTGCCTGTATATCGTTCTTAACATGGTTTTAGGGTTGTCGGTCTTGTGCACTTTCAACTAGTGATATTCGGGTTCGGAATCTTCCTTCTAGAAGTATCGCGTATCAAGAAATTTGTGTCGTTTAAGTTGATGAGCATCTCAATTCTTCAAGGAAGGGTAAATCCTGTTAGGTCTTTACGAAGTACTCCAGGGAAGTCCTAAACACGCGAGGTATCTTTGGGTTTCTGCTCGTCCTACTAAGTGCACTGAAATAGGCGGTTTTATAGCAACTATCGAGTGATTAGACCTCACGAAATGCCTCGTCCATTCTTGTGCAAAATCATTTAGAAATTTTAAGCTAAGTAGCAACTTTAAACTTAATCTCACATCTCATCAAACAAGAACTGACATGAAATTAAGTTAAAAGTTGTTAAAAAAATTAACTTTTTTTTTTTTTTTTTTTTTTTTTTTTTTTTTTTTTTTTTTTTTGTGAAGGAAAAGAAAATTTTAGTTAAAGTTCGGGGTTGCTAAAAATGAACGGGTGGCATTTTCGCATTCCAAGATCTTACTACCAGGTGGTGAAGATTTGAACCGTCTTATCGGTTTCTACCTTTTTGGTCATACTCTATATCAATCTCATAACTGAGAGCTAGGACACTAGGCTTCACCTTTAACAGAGGCATGAACTAGGTGAAAACAAATCTATAATCGACATCGGAATAAAACAGTACGATAGTCTAATCTCTGTTTAAGGAGAACTTACTCGTCATGAGGTTCGGGTTCTAGCGTCCTTCTTCAGCGTTCGTCGCGAATACCCGCCCACGAGCTGGGTTGCCATTGTTTCCAGTGTTTCCATTAGTCACCACAGCCTGCTTCTAGTTATTCTGCACTTGCCCCTGTGCCTTATTCAGCTTAGAACACGTGTTTTGGAAATGATCCGGGCTCCCGCACTCGAAGCATGTCCTTGGGTAATTGACATTAACTGGAGTCGCCTGCATGACTACTGCTCGACAATTCCTTGCAAAGTGACCCGTCTGATTACAGCTGAAACACATTAGGCAGGGTATAGTCTCCAGGTGGTGGTAGTTACATTTTATGCAATTGGGGAAAGAACCATGATACTCCTTCTTGACAGCGCTAGTTGCCACAAATCCTTTTCCCCATTTCGCCTTCTTATTGGCACCATTTGCTACATCTTGCTTACTTGGCTCACTCACGGCTTTCCTCTTCTCACCACTTTTAGACAATATTCCATATCTGATCATCTCATCCATCAGGGTTGCGGATTTCAGTATCGCGCTCTGGAGGGTAGGGGGCTCAGTCGCTTTCACCATCTCGCGAATCTCAGGGACCAAACCATAGATGTACCTCTCAATTCTCTTGGATTCAGGAATGACCATATGAGGTACTAACCTAGCAAGCTCATGGAATCGATCTGTATAAGCCGCGTGACCAGCACCTACCATAGCATGGTTGTAGAACTCATGCTCTAGTTTCTGCATCTCGTTGTTTGGGCAATACTCCTCCTTTAGCAATGCCTTAAGGTCATCCCAACTCATTCCCATGGCGGCTTCTCTTCCTCTGGCCTGGATTTGCGTGTTTCACCATGTCAGAGCCTTTCCCGTGAACGAGCTTGCAGCGTACTTCACCCTCTGGTGTGCTGCACACTTGCTTATATCCATTACTACTTCCATTTTCTTAATCCATCTTGTGTACACCAACGCTCCTCCATTGCCGTCAAAGTCCACTGGTTTGCATGCTGTAAACTCCTTGTACGAACATCCCTTGCCACTATTGTTGTTGTTGCCATTATTGTTGTGGTCACTACCAATGCCATCGTCTGCATGGTCATTCCCGCTTCCATTGTTTCCTAGATTACTGATGTGGTCGCCAACTTGGGTGACGATAATGGGTAGCAATGCTTGTAGTTTCTCGGCGATCATGGCAGAAAGGTCAGGATTCACATTGTCATTGCCGTTGTTCTCGGTGCCGCGACCACCTGCTCTACCTCCTCGCCCACCAGTCCTTCCACCCCTTGATGGTGGAATGCCTCGGTTAACTCGAGCAGACTTTCTTGGAGGCATGATTCTACAAGGCAGGACATTGGTAGACGTTAGATAGGAGGTAGGTAGGATGGGTCGGTATACGTGTCGTACTACTACACTCAACTTCCTATCTGACAATCCATGAATTTGATAAGTCCATGCCGCATCATGTTATCGTAAAAACGTTGGCCAGACGTTTTTAGGATAGCATCATGCTACATTTACTTATCATCATCACTTCTTGTCATACTATACACATAATCGCACACGTAGTTCCTATAATGCAAACTATATAAGGATTCTTAGGTTATAGTCTACGTTAAGCCACCTAATTCTCTATAACCAAGGCTCTGATGCCAATCTGTCACACCCCAAAAATGGCGCAACGGAATGGCATTTACGGGGTATGACCTCATTGTCAAGAACACAAGGTGTCACAATAGAGAAATATTAAATGTAATACATAGAACAGATAATAGTCACAACTCCCACAACTGGGATGAATACAAATATCCAAGTCATCATGAGTCACAGAGTTATACAACATCACTAAACAATAACCGAATGCAGCTTCACGAGTTATAACCCGGAAGGGTCTTGTCTAAGTCTTGCTAAGTCAGTCAATACTAAACCTTCTAAGCAGCTTCAATAACACCTGAAAATGGTACTAGAAAACGTCAACATAAAGTTGGTGAGATCGTAGGTTTAGATGTTAAACCACGAAGCTGTGAATGATAGTGTAGGACAATAGTGAGCAAGATATACAAATATGAGCACATAGCAAAGATCACAAACTAGCAACCACTGAACCTCATACTACAAACACGCATAATTGATCCACACAAAGCCTGGGTGTCACTTCCCAAATAAGATATTGGGTGCACTTCCCAAAATGTATACTGGGTGCACTTCCCAAAATGATATACTGGGTGCACTTCCCAAAGTGTATATACTGGGTGCACTTCCCCAAAATGGTATCAACAATGCATCACAAAACAAGTACGCACGTTCCAGCTAAGTCACACAATCTGAATTTACACAGTAAGACACATATTGCAATCAAAACACACTTCTTGTCTAAAACCATGAAACTAGTTGATCACAGCATGAAAACAGTTAAAATATCATTTGAGTACCATTTTCCCCCAAGGAAAAACATAATGAAAAAGGGGCTACGAGAACTCACCTTGTCAAGTAGCAGTCAGATAACACAACAATTCAGACAGTGTTCGGCACCAACACGCGACCTAGATTAGTAAGGTTTGTTTTAGTTCACAGATCGAGTTTAAGAATTTATGGAATTGAGTTAAATCTAAAAGTTTTGAAGAGTTTGTGTTATTGTTGCTGGTGTGGCAGCATTTAAGTTTAAAATCATTTTCTAAATCATTTGAAAGTATTGGCTCTTGGAAGTGCTTGAGTGTACAACGAATAAGATATCGAGAATGAAATAATCCTTGGTTCGGAAATAACCAAAGACAAGATGTGGGAAATAATCACATATAAATGTTAGGCGTTTACGTATTTTTGTAAACCTTTTTGGTTAATTTTCGTTAAAGTGCTAAATGTGAATTAAAATGTCTAAGTTATATCTCGCTTTATTCCACATCGTAAGTCGTGTTTAGATGTCACTATTTACGTTTATAAAAATGTATGTAAGTTTACATTTCTTTTCTTGGAAAAATATGGGCGTGGCTCGTGTACGCGCTCTTGTTCGATTTCACGTGTTAAATTTTTGTTAAGTAGTAGTTATTTTGTAAGTTTATAGGACTTTGACTAGTCGTTATGAGGTTTACCATTTCAAGTATAATTTAAATAGATTTCTTTTTGTAAGTCCATTTAGTTTTTATAATTTTTCAAAATACGTTGCTAATGTTTATCGTGTTGTAGAGTACGTTTAGTATTTTGGTATGAAACGTGACGGAATAATGATATTGCTATATACATAAATGTGACGTATCCGAATATGAGTCGCGGAAAGGATCGAGTACGAGATACGTTGGTACACACAAAAAGGGTTACAAAAATTTGAGTTTTTATTTAATCATTGGCATGTTAGAGGAAGAAATACTCATACTGATATTAGTTGGACCAAACAAATGCACTCTATACATGGCTGGGTGGAGTGGGCTGTGGCCCAAAGTGAACCCAATAACTAGAGTCTTGAGACTCAATGGAATTTGGCCCAACCGTGAGGAATAACAAGACCAGTCAAAACCAAATCAAGAGTTCTAAATGCAAACAGATGGACTCCTTTTCCCATTTACTAAACAAAATGTCTCCCTTTTTGTTGAGCGTTTCGACTACAGAAGCAAGAAGACCAAAGACAACTTGACCCCTATTTTATTTGTTAACTAAAATACATTTTCTTGTGTTTAAATGTTTCGACCAGTAGGTTTTCGACCCAAACTTCACTCGACACACACAACGATATGCAAACGCAACTTAACACCAAGACTAAACAACCCATTTACATCTTTGAAGATACAACGTTGAGGCAAGTAAGTAGAGAAACGAGACAACCCAAACTAATATTTACCCAAATCCAATAGTTTGAAATCTGAACACCCTTTTGACTCTTTTAAAAGTTTATATGTAACATGTTGAGGAAAAAGGGTTACAACAACAAAATTCATTTGCAAAGTGAGTACCAAAAACAACACTCCACCGTGGTTCGACCACAGTGGGTTTTCGACCCATGTCAAAATCCAAACACAACTCAAGTTCTTATCTAATCCAACTAAGTCAATAATAAGCAAACACAAGAGAATGAGCACTTGGTCATTGTGTCGAACAAAAGAAGTGAACCGAGACTCTATTAGGTCCTACTCGGTCCAACCAACAATCTCGAAAATCACAAAACAAAAGAAACCCAAACTTAGTCTACGGAGCGCAAAATTAGTTGATAAGCTAATGGATAAGCTGAAAAACAAAAATAAATATTTCTGCCAATATTTGAGCCAATACTTCGGTTTTAGTTTTTATAAGTTTCCACACATTAGCAACAACACAAAAAGACGCATTCCAATTTACTATTCGACAACCAATAATCAAACAATATCACAACAAAAGTATAAATCACCTCGCGAGTTTCATAACACTAACAATTTATTGACCAACAAATAAAGTATAGAAATCAAAGTAATCCTTACAAAGGAGAGGTGTTTGTGGAGTGATTAGAAGATGCGACACAACAAAAAAATGCTTGAATACAAATTGACTTGACCCGAAACCAAGCAAGCAACCCTCCACAATAACTCTTCGATTTGGGTGAAGTCTTTGAGATTTGGTTGCCTGTGGACCGATCGGGGGGGGGGGGATAAGAAGGGAATATAAACGATAAGAGCTAATCTTCTTTCTTCATATTCAGATTGTTGGAAAAATAGATTTTGCAAAATGATTTTTGCATATTTTGGACAGTATTTTAATATATGTATACGTTATATATACTTATATTTCTTGGTAGCTTTGCGTTCTCCGTGACGAGAGCTTCGCAACGAGCTAAAATGTGTCAAAATTAGAGGTGATATGAATGAGATATCGTGTCTCAAAGTGAGGCACTTGGAACACAAAATTATGGGAAATAACACTATCCCACATCGCCTAGTAAAGGAAGTGGAGAGTGGTTTATAAAGAAATCTTGATATTTGCTATCAAATTCCTTTAGGTGAGCTATGCTCCCACTCCTACGTGCGCGCGCGCAGGGGGGGTGCAGATTTGGGATTTCTGGGCCAAAATGGGTTCGAAGCTTCTGAACTCATGCGAGCCCGCGCGACCTGCGGACACGAATGCAGCTCCGAAAATTCGAGCTTGTGCGCGTATCTTTTTGTCACTGATTCTGATAGTCTTTCCATAAATCTGTATCAATTTATTTTAGGAATTGATATAAACTTTCTTGACAAGTTTAGCGCCAGATTCAGTTGTGTTAATAAAAGATTTCAAATCGCTTTAATTATTTAACAGATTTGCAAATTGGTTTAATATTTTAGCATATATTCTGTCTTGGTCACCAAGACATGTAACGCTATAAATTAAACCCTTCTCATTCAGTTTTCGTGGTACAGGAAAAACGCAGCTCTTGAGTTCCAGTAAGTCGATCAGAAACACACGCAAGCTTTTCGATCTTTCAGGCAAGTTTTGTCGGGTCCGGCTGTACAACAGCTTTGTACGTTGTACCCTGGGAAACAGACGACGAATCTGTTTTAAGGGAATCGTGTTTAACACGAGCCTCGTGCTTTTACCGATCTTTTCAGTTTTATTTACTTATCGTTATATTATGTCTGATGTTTAATTTTATGTTATTTGCTGTTAATGTTATTCATTGTATTCTGATTTATTAATAAAAAGTGTGCACCGTTTGCTACAATCTTAAAACAGATTCGGTTTAACCGAATTTAAAACACTTTGTTAAAATCGGATTATTTATTAACAGGTTTTATAAGCTGTTTTCTGTCGAAACCTTGTTGAGTTTCTTTGGAAATCAGTCTTGATTAAACAGATTTATTTACAGATCTATAACGTTTTTCAGTTGTTCTTATCAGTTTACATCGAAACCAAGATAGAGTTTCTATTAAACTGATTTACTTGATCCATCGAAACCAAGATAGAGTTTCGTTGAATCAGATTCGGTACAAGTAGATACTGATTTGCAACAGTTTGTTTAACTGTTTGTGTTTGAATTTCAGGATGACAAACACCACTACCCTTCCTGTGACTACTACTGTGAATGTACCTGGTGCGCCAGTTACCAACACGGTTGCTAATCATGCTGAGAAACCAGAGAAATTCAATGGGCAGAATTTTAAGAGGTGGCAACAGAAGATGTTCTTCTATCTCACTACTTTGAACCTTGCGCGGTTCTTTAAAGAGAATCTACCTCACGTGGAACCTCCTGCAGAAGGTCAATCCGCCAATCAACAGGCTGTTCAAGCCTTGGAAGCATGGAAACATTCAGACTTTTTGTGTCACAACTATGTTCTGAATGGTTTGGTGGACTCTTTGTACAACGTGTACTGCAAGACCAAGACTGCCAAAGAATTATGGGAGTCATTGGAACGCAAGTACAAAACTGAGGATGCTGGTACAAAGAAGTTCTGGTAGCTCCTTTTTTTGGATTACAAGATGGATGATTCAAAGAACGTGATGAGTCAGGTTAAAGATCTGCAGGTTTTGCTACACGACATTCATGCTGAGGGAATGACTTTGAGTGAAACTTTTCAAGTTGCTGCTATCATTGAAAAGTTGCCTCCAAGCTGGGTAGAATTTAAGAACTACCTGAAGCATAAGCGAAAGGAGATGAGTGTTGAAGACTTGGTTGTTCGTCTTCGTATTGAAGAGGACAATAAGCTGGCTCAGAAAAACGCTTATACGCCTGATTCTGCCAAGACAAGTATGGTTGAGCATGCTTCGTCATCTTCAAAGTCCAATGTCAAAGGTAAAAGCAAAGCAAAAGGAAAGAATGACAAGAAGGGAAAAGGGAAGTCTGAGTACCTCGCTCCTAAAGCTGCAATCGTGAAACAGAAGTTCCAATAGGTGTGTTTCAACAGTGACCAGCCGGGTCATCATGCTGCTAACTGTAAGATGTCAAAGCGGGTGACTCCACGCCAGGCTAATATGGTGAATGATAATATGGACATGATTGCTATGGTTTCTGACGTCATTTCCATGATCTTTGAAGTTAACCTGGTAGGTTCCAACAACAGGGAATGGTGGGTTGATACTGGGGCTACCCGTCATGTGTGTGCTGATAAGAGTATGTTTCACTCTTTCAGAGCGGTTAACAATGGAGACAAGTTGTACATGGGCAACTCTGCAACTGCTGATATCAAGGGTGAAGGAGATGTAATCTTGAAGATGACATCCGAGAAAGAGCTCAAGTTGACTAATGTCTTGTATGTTCCAGAGATTCGCAAGAATCTTGTGTCTGGTTGGCTGTTGAACAAGTTTGGTTTTCGTCTTGTTTTTGAGTCTGATAAGTTAGTTCTTTCTAAGAATCAAATGTATGTTGGTAGGGGATATGCCCTGAATGGTATGTTTAAGCTCAATGTAATGGTTGTTAAGAATGATATCAATAAAATGAATTCTTCTGCTTACTTGATTGAGTCTTCTAATGTGTGGCATGGCCGTCTTGGACATGTAAATTTTAATTCGATGCGTCGTTTGATTAAATTTAATTGCATACCTAATTTCCATATTGACTCAAAATATAAATGTGAAACTTGTGTTGAAGCCAAACTTACAAGATCATCTTTCAAATCGGTTGAACGAAAAACCGAACCACTTGATATGATACACACTGACATATGTGATTTGAAATCACTACCCACAAAAGGTGGCAATAAGTACTTTATCACGTTTATTGATGATTGTACAAAGTATTGCTACGTTTACTTGTTAAAAAGTAAAGATGAAGCTATAGACAAGTTTGTTCTATACAAAAACGAAGTTGAGAATCAACTTAATAAGAAAATCAAGGTTGTACGAAGTGATAGAGGAGGTGAATATGTGTCTCCATTTGCTGATTTATGTGCTAAACATGGAATTAGACACGAATTCACTGCTCCTTATTCACCTCAGCAAAACGGTATTGCCGAAAGGAAGAACCGTACCTTGAAGGAAATGGTTAATGCCATGTTGATAAGTTCTGGTTTAAGCCAGGACATGTGGGGGGAAGCCATTCTAACGGCTACTTATCTTTTAAATAAGATACCTCGTAAGGAAAAAGAAGAGACCCCTTATGAACTTTGGATGGGAAGAAAACCATCATATCAGTACTTACGAGTGTGGGGGTGTCTAGCAAAGGTAGCTATACCGACCCCCAAGGCCCAAAAGATTGGACCTAAATCTGTGGATTGTATATTCATTGGATATGCTAAGAATAGCAGTGCTTATCGTTTCATTGTACATGATTCGAAAAATCCGGATATACAAAAGGGTACACTAATGGAATCAAGGAATGCTTCCTTCTTTGAAGATATATTTCCTTGTTTAACAAAGGAAACTGGAAGTTCATCTAAAATAGATGACGATGTTGTCCAAGATAAGAGACAACGAGATGATAATGATCTCCAAGATGAGAGACAAGATCAAATCGAGGAAGAAGAGGTTGAACCTAGAAGAAGCAAAAGGGCAAGAACCGAGAAATTGTTTGGACCCGATTTTGTTTCTTTTATGGTAGAAAATGAACCTACTTCTTATCGAGAAGCGGTAACTTCCTCGAAAGGGCCTCAATGGAAAGAAGCCATTAAAAGTGAAATAGATTCTATTTTACAAAATCATACTTGGGAGCTTGTGGATTTACCTCCTGGTTGTAAACCACTAGGCTATAAATGGATCTTCAAGAAGAAGATGAAAGCCGATGGCACCATTGACAAGTACAAAGCAAGATTGGTAATCAAAGGATTTAGACAACGAGAAGGTCTAGATTATTTTGATACATATTCACCTGTTACGCGAATAACCTCGATCAGGATGATACTTGCTATTGCCGCGTTAAGAAATTTGGAAGTTCACCAAATGGATGTGAAAACGGATTTTCTAAACGGGGATTTAGAAGAAGAAATCTATATGAACCAACCTGAGGGTTTCATAGCTCCTGGACAAGAGAACAAAGTTTGTAGGCTTGTTAAGTCATTATATGGCTTAAAGCAAGCTCCCAAACAATGGCATCAAAAATTTGAACACCCATGCTAGAGAGTGGATTCAAAATTAATGAATGCGACAAGTGTGTTTATGTAAAGGACACAAGTAGTGGATATGTAATCTTGTGTTTATATGTTGATGATATGCTTATCATTGGCAGTAACGACAAGATGATCAAATCTACTAAAGACATGTTGAAATCAACGTTTGACATGAAGGATATGGGTTTGGCTGATGTGATCCTTGGAATAAAGATCATACGAACTCCAAATGGACTTGTGTTAAGTTAAGCACATTACATTGACAAAATTCTTAATACTCATAATGCGGGGGATTCCGGCCTAGCTAGAACTCCAATTGACACCAGTAAGCATCTATCTAAAAATAGAGGCTTAGGTGTTGCCCAATTAGAGTATTCAAGAATTATTGGCATGTTAATGTACTTGATGACAAGTACCCGACCTGACTTAGCATATGCAGTTAGCAGGCTAAGTAGGTATACCAGTAATCCAAGTTATGCACATTGGGGAGCTATGACTAGAGTACTTCATTATTTGAGATACAGTCGCGATTACGGACTGCATTATGAATGATATCCAGCTGTTATAGAAGGATACAGTGATGCAAATTGGATATCTGACATAAAGGATTCTAGATCGACTAGTGGATACGTGTTTACACTAGGAGGGGCAGCTATATCTTGGAAGTCTTCCAAGCAAACTGTTATAGCTAAGTCCATGATGGAATCAGAATTTATCGCATTAGATAAATGCGGACAAGAGGCGGAATGGCTACGTCAATTCGTAGAGGACATACCAAGGTGGCCTAAACCGGTAACGGCCATTAGTATACATTGTGATAGTCAATCGGCAATTGGCAGAGCTCATAGCATAATGTATAATGGAAAGTCCAGACATATCCGTCGTCGACATAATTCGATACGACAACTACTCTCAACAGGAGTTATCTCAATTGACTATGTGAAGTCAAAGGATAACATCGCGGATCCGCTTACGAAAGGCTTAAGCAGAGAGTTAGTTAGTAAGTCGTCTAAAGGAATGGGACTAAATCCCTTAAAGGAATGAGTTTCTATGAAGGAAAACCTAACCCAGTTGACTGGAGATCCCAAGATCTGGGTTCAATAGGACAACCTAATCATAGAAATATGGGGGGAAGTCACGTCAATGTGGGGGAGTTACTAAATATTGTAACTTCCTAGTCCATTCCTATAACAAATGTGACTTATTGAGAGGTTAAACATATGGCTCTTATGATTCAGGATGAAATCATAAAGCATAATTTTTCAAGATGAAATCACAAAACATATGTTTTTAATGATTCAAGATGAAATCACCTATGTGAGAGAGAAGTGGGGTCGCTTCGAAGGGAATTGTGGGGGGCGTAATTCCTAAGAGCTCTTGCAGAACCAGGCTAGTGTTCATGACCATAACGAACACGACTATGAGGACTTGACAATGTCAGGGAGAGTCTTGTGTGAAGTGTAATGTCGTCTACGTAAACAGATGCTGAGTTCAAGGACATCGCGTCTACTCAGATCTAGGAGACTTAGTGCATCTCACAAGGGAAGGTTCAAAGGGTCACACCTACCTATCCTATGCAGGACTTAACCGCAGAAATTTCGCTGAAACATGTATGTGTTTTCGACCGATCTCCATTCATGTGGGGGATTGTTGGAAAAATAGATTTTGCAAAATGATTTTTTCATATTTTGGACACTATTTTAATATATGTATATGTTATATATACTTATATTTCTTGGTAGCTTTGCGTTCTCCGCGACGAGAGCTTCGCAACGAGCTAAAATATGTCAAAATTAGAGTTGATATGAATGAGATATCGTGTCTCAAAGTGAGGCACTTGAAACACAAAATTATGGGAAATAACACTATCCCACATCGCCTAGTAAAGGAAGTGGAGAGTGGTTTATAAAGAAATCTTGATATTTGCTATCAAATTCCTTTAGGTGAGCTATGCTCCCACTCCTACGTGCGCGCGCGCAGGGGGGTGCAGATTTGGGATTTCTGGGCCAAAATGGGTTTGAAGCTTCTGAACTCATGCGAGCCCGCGCGACCAGCGGACACGAATGCAGCTCCGAAAATTCGAGCTTGTGCGCGTATCTTTTTGTCGCAGATTCTGATAGTCTTTCCATAAATCTGTATCAATTTATTTTAGGAATTGATATAAACTTTCTTGACAAGTTTAGCGCCAGATTCGGTTGTGTTAATAAAAGATTTCAAATCGCGTTAATTATTTAACAGATTTTCAAATCAGTTTAATATTTTAGCATATATTCTGTCTTGGTCACCAAGACATGTAACACTATAAATTAAACCCTTCTCATTCAGTTTTCGTGGTACAGGAAAAACGCAGCTCTTGAGTTCCAGCAAGTCGATCAGAAACACACGCAAGCTTTTCGATCTTTCAGGCAAGTTTTTTCGGGTCCGGCTGTACAACAGCTTTGTACGTTGTACCCTGGGAAACAGACGACGAATCTTTTTTAAGGGAATCGTGTTTAACACGAGCCTCGTGCTTTTACCAATCTTTTCAGTTTTATTTACTTATCGTTATATTCTGTCTGCTGTTTAATTTTATGTTATTTGCTGTTAATGTTATTCATTGTAATCTGATTTATTAATAAAAAGTGTGCACCGTTTCCTACACAGATGGGGTTTAGCCATTTGAAGCAAGAATCGTCCTCACTCTTCCATCTTTATCTTGTTTGATTAGTTGACTTCGAGGGTTTAGACAGAATAGATCAGACCTGGGTGGCTTCAGGGTCGCTAAGGACCATCTTGGAGTTATGTTGTCAACGTTGGTGAGTCAGATCTGAGATGGAGATAAGGGGGGTGACGTTCGATTATCAGAAGTGGGGTGGGGAAGAAAGAAAGAGAATGAGGGGAGGGGAGAAAAGGGCGTGTCTTATTATTATTATTTTTTTATTATTTTTTTTATGTATATTATTAAATGTGAGTGGGAGTGGGTAGGGATATGTATTTTAGGATAAGTATAAGATTTTGTTTATAGGTGTGTACTAAATGTACCCCGTGTCCCGTTGAATCCCCGGTGTAACTTGAGATTTCCGAGTCGTCGTGAGCACGAAAGGTATAGTTCAGGAGTCGTTTTTATCAAACTGACTCTGAAAATGAATTAAAAATTTGAACCATTACTAATCTGGTGTCGGTACGCGTGTGGTATCGTCCTCTTAATTCGTGCAGTTTAGTTACTAGTTATATGCAAGGGGAATATGTAACTTCTAAAATTAATCATTTTGAGTTTTAACTGTTGAGTAATGACCTGGAAAATTCGCGGTTGCTACAGAATGGTGCATGGTGCCCGAAATTGGTTCACTCCCAAAAAGGGGATGCCACGAATAGCCAAGGCATAAAGGCCGGATGGCCATAAAAGTCTCAAACTGTCCGAATGGCATAAAACAAAATAATCGTGCCAACTTAAGGATCGAGACGCTACGAAACATAAATGATATAAAAAAAAAAGAAAAATATACCAATGCAACGCATTCTATAACTAACGAAACAACCATTATAGATAAAAGCTTAAAAATGTACAAATAACGTATGATCCCATCAGTTACAACGTTATTACATTCATCCGAACCTTTCAACTGTTCGCAAAACTATTCTAACGACCCAAGGGTCTTACATCAAACCACCAACTATTTCTAAAAAAATTGCAGGGATAGATAAAAGCTTCACATAAAATCCGGAGTAGACTTTTGTTGGGAATTAAATGTTCTGAAGATTAAGTATTAAGAATTACAAGTGCTGAAGGTTAGTACTGCTGAGAAGAATACTATAACAGTTTCAACTGCTAGTGTATATCTAAGGACTGTTCAAGTTATAACTAACCGTACTAACTGAAGTTAGTACTGATAGTACAAAGAAGGTACTGCTGCTCGATACTGCTGAGTGGATAAGTGTCACGTATACTACTGTTGGTTGGATAAGTATTGAAAAGATATTTGTGTACTAAAGTCAAGTATATACGGTAGATAATATGTTTGGATAAAGTGTTCAGTAACAAGTTGTGTACATAGATACATGTTGTATCTATGTTACTGACACACATAAGATAAGCTAGCATGTGTTCGACAAGGCTTAACAATATTGTAAAGATCTTTCTTGGACTATAAAAGAAAGATCTTAGACTAGATATTTGTGTGACTAATTAAGTGCTTAATTCATATGCTTAAAACAACTAGCTAGAACAATATCTCAAGTCATAAAATCATTAAGATTCAAGGTTTTGTAACCCTAGTGATAGTGAAGATCACTCGTATTATCTTGAATAATATTGAATCGTTTGGTGTTAACATCGTGTGTTCATTGTTCATTACTAAAGCATTACTTTCCATTTCCATAAACCAAATAACTTTCTAAGTATGGTTAAGTAGATTCCGCATACTTAATCATATTAACTCAATATATCATATACACAAAGTAACAAAGGTCTAACAACCTTATAGTGTATCGATCAACCTCTCAATTGGTATCAGAGCATTTGCTGATATAGTTGATTTAGAAGAAGAAGAAGAAATGGACGTACAAGATACTCAGGTTACAAATGTTGCTGCAAAGTTGCCCATGATCAAACAGAATGAGTTTGAGTTATGGAGGTTAAGAATTGAGCAATATTTTATGGTTCAAGATTATGCTCTTTGGGATATCATTATGTATGGTGATTCCTTTACACTAGGTTATACAGATGTTATTCTTGAAGGCAAAACAGATAGAAAAAGAAATACTGGACCAGTTACTAGTGATGAAAGGATACAGAAGAGAAATGATCAAAAAGCAAGAAATTTGTTGCTTATGACCATTCCTGGTGAACAGATGCTATCCTTTAGCAAGTATCCTTATGCAAAAACTCTTTTTGAAGAGATTTGTGCATGGTTTGGTGGTAATGAAACTACCAAGAAAACACAGAAGACATTGCTGAAACAACAATTTGAAAATTTTAGTTCACATAGCAATGAATCACTTGATAAGCTGTTCTCTAGATTACATAAGCTTGTCAGTCAGTTAGCTGTGTTGGGGGTTGAGATAGCCAAGGAAGATCTCAACATGAAGTTTTTAAAAAGCCTATCTGATGAGTTCCATACTCATGTGGTTGTCTGGATGAACAAACCAGACATTGAAACCATGAAACTCAATGATTTGTACAACAACTTCAAAATTGTTGAACAAAGTCTAAAGAAGTCTGGAAACTATAGTACTAGTTCTGGGAATGTGGCACTCTTGTCATCTCCTAGTATTAGTAAGTCAGAAGAGGTAGATGAAGATGCAGGTGTTTATACTGCTAACTATGGTGGTCCTACTGCTAGTTCACAAAAGAATGTTGCTGGACTTGGAGATCCAGCATACTATGTATTCATGTCTAGTCAAACTAGTGGTTCTCCTCTAACTCATGAAGATCTTGATCAGTTGGATGATAATGATTTGGAAGAGATGGACATCAAATGGCAGGTTGCTTTACTTAGCATGAGGGCTAAGAAGTTCTGGCAGAGAACTGGTAAGCAGATTACCATTGATGGTAATGAAACTGCTGGGTTTGATAAGAAGAAAGTAGAGTGTTTCAACTGTCACAGGTTAGGACACTTTGCTAAAGAATGTAGAAACCCAAGGAAGCAGGATAATAGAAGCACATGGTATAGGGAAGAGAAGAAAAAGGAAGTCACAGTGGAAGAGCCAAGGGCTATGCTAGCCATAGATGGTGTTAACTATGATTGGAGCTTCATGGCTGATGAGGAGGAAGCACCAAAAGAAGCTGCAATAGTGGCCACTGAGACTGCACTAATGGCCTTTTCTGATTCAGAGGTAAATTCCATAATTAAATGTATTGAATCATGCTCTGCTCTTAAAGCTTATGAAGATCTTAAAAAAAGATTTGATGATCAACTAGAACAGTTATATGATGCATTAGCTAATTTAGCTAATCATAAAAGAGGTCTAGCTGTTCTTGAAAAACAAATCTTGCATTTTCAAGGAAATGAATCTAAGTTTACTGATGACATGAATGCACTAAAAAGAAACATAGAATTCAAAGATGAGTGTATTACTAAACTGAATAAATCCTTAGCAGATCACAAAAATAAAAGTGAAAATGTTAAGATAACAGTAGGTGCTTTAGCTCATGCCTTAGAGGGAATTAATAAAATTTGGGAAGCTCAAGTAATCAATAAAGCTAAGTCTGGTTTAGGATACAAGTCTGTTCCTCCACCATACAGAGGTGTTCCTTCACCTCCAGGTATTAACCTAGCACACACAGGATTTGCTGAGTTTCAAGAACCAATAATGGAATATGGTTCTAAGTCTACTAAGAGTCCTAAGGTAGAGAAAGTAAGTGAGAGTTTATCTAAAACTTTACTTTCTGAGGACAAGGTGTCCTCTGATAGGAAAGCAGATGCTATAGTTGTTGAGGAATGTACAACTGATAGTGATGATGATCAGGTTATGTCTAAACCTGAAGTAGTTAAGAAAGCAGGAACAAGGGTTCCTAAAATGATCAAAAAGGATACTGTTAAGCCTAGAACAAACATTAAACATGTTAGGCAACCAGTTAAATATTGTGAACAATATAGATCCACTAGCAAGCCCAGAGGTAACCAAAGAAATTGGAATGGCCTCAAGTCTAACCAATTAGGTGATGACTTTTTCTTTTATAATAAAGCTTGTTACACATGTGGTAGTTTTGATCATCTTGCAGCTTTCTGTAACAAATGGGTATCTGGGTTTAATAGAATAATTTTAATAGAATAAAACCCAGAGCAGTTTCAAAAGCAGTTTCTACTGCTAGACCATTGATGACTGTTAACCCAAGACCAACAGTTAAAAATGCAAAATTAACTTCAAAACATGCATCAACAACTGTTAAAAGGCCCATTCAATCAAAAGCAGTGGTCCAAAAACAAGTTTGGAAAATTAAGGGTACAACTGCAAAGCCAGCAGTTAATACTGCTAGGCAAGTAGTTAATACTGCTGCTTGGGAAAACAGGGCAAATGCTGTTAAGGCCTCAGCATGTTGGGTTTTTAAATCCAATGTTGCATCAACTGTTCTCAAGAGATTAAATTACATTGATGCAAGAGGCAGATCCAAGTCAGTAATGGCTTGGGTCCCCAAAGGAAACTAATACTCCTTATAATTGTGTAGGAACATTCAAATGATAAACAAGAGGATCAAGGATACTTAGATAGTGGATGTTCAAGGCACATGACAGGCAACAAGTCTTATCTCTCAGATTTTCAATTAATAGATGGAGGCTATGTTACCTTTGGAGGAGGTGTTGGTGGCAAAATTTCCGGTAAAGGTACCATTAAAACTGGAAATTTAGACTTTGAAGATGTATACTTTGTAAGAGAACTTAAGTATAATCTCTTTAGTGTCTCACAAATGTGTGACAAAAAGAACAAAGTTCTTTTCTGTGACACTGAATGTCTTGTGCTTTCTCCTGATTTTAAGATGCCTGATGAAAGTCAAGTACTTCTTAAAATTCCTAGAAAGGGCAATATGTACAGTGTTGACATGAAGAACATTGTTCCTAAAGAGGCACTTACTTGTTTACTTGCAAAAGCTACATCAGAGGAGTCACTTAAATGGCATAGAAGGCTTGGTCACATTAACTTCAAAACCATAAATGAGATTGTTAAGAATGGTTTGGTAAGAGGTTTACCTCAAAAACGATTTGAAAATGACCAAACATGCATTGATTGTCTTAAAGGCAAACAACACAAAGCCACTTGTAAGCCCAACATTTTTAACTCTATCAATCAATCATTGTTTATGCTTCATATGGACTTATTTGGTCCTACAAATGTTAGAAGTATGCAGCATAAGAGATATTGTCTAGTTCTTACTGATGACTATAGTAGATATACATGGGTTTTCTTTTTAGCTACTAAGGATGAGTCTTCTAGCATCCTTAAGAATTTTATTACAGAGATAGAAAACCTAGTAGACAAGAAAGTAAAAGTCATTAGATGTGATAATGGGACAGAGTTTAAGAATAGAGTTATGGATGATTTCTGCAAAGAAAAAGGTATTAGGAGAGAATTTAGTGTTGCTAGAACTCCACAACAGAATGGTGTTGCTGAGATAAGAAATAGAACACTCATAGAAGCTGCTAGAATCATGTTAGCTGACTCTAAGTTGCCTATCACTTTTTGGGCTGAAGGAGTTAACACTGCTTGCTATGTCCAGAATAGAGTTTTAGTTGTCAAATCTCACAATAAGACATCATGTGAACTTTTTAGAGGTAGAACTCCTGCAAAAGGATTTCTTAGACCTTTTGGATGTCATGTGACAATTCTAAATACCTTAGACCATCTTGGAAAATTTGATGGAAAAGCAGATGATGGATTCTTAGTTGGATATTCTCTCAATAGCAAAGCTTTTAGAGTATACAACTCAAGAACTAGAAGAGTAGAGGAAAACCTACATGTGGAATTTTTAGAGAATAAATCCAATGTAGTAGGTTAAAACGGCAATTCGAGATTTTCATAAAGTATCACACTATCGGTGTAACCGATACTATGATACTGGGGGGGGGGACATGTTGGCGTATGTGTTCGGACGACCCATCCTGTCTGGACGTCCGAACGACATGACGCCCTTTGGAAGAAAAGGTTCGAAGGCATATAACCTCTTCATCCAGAACGACCCTTATCACTTGGACAAATGGCTTTATCCCTTGGACAAGTGGCAACAGCTATTAGACCGCCGCCACCCCAGAATTCACGGGATTGTGTCTGCTGCATATCTTGACAGAATCCGGCGCCGTCATCTCAGGTATCAAAGCTAGGTAGTATAAATACAGAGCTCATTTACGATTCACAACTAACTTTCACCATTTGCATTTATTCCCAATCATTGTCTAACCTTTCGGACTACTCAATACTTACTCTCACGCCAGAGCTTGGTCTTGGGATAACACCCGGGGCGTGCCTAACGTGCGTGTTTCTTGTGTGTAGGTGCTTCGGAATGTTAGCTAGACCTCGTCCGAAAGATCTAACCTCAGTGCCGAATGACCCGCAGGTTTTTACCTCAACAATCTGACAATTGCTAAAGAATATACTTTTAAATTGTCTAGCACTGACTCTATAATCTAACAAAATAACTACGAATGATAAATATAAAAAGGGGTTGAAGACATACCGTACGAAATAGAGAATAAAGAAAAACGAAACCAAAATCAAAATCTTAGAGCGTGCTGATAACTTGTTGTGAACACAAGATTGGGGGAATCAAAAGTATTTTTCAATTGATCATAAAGTATGATATTACAAGGAGTATATATAAGATAAATATTAGGTTAAACCCTAATAGCTAACTGGGTCGTCGTGGGCTACTTATTGGCTATATGTTATCAATAATGACATCCACTAATAATTATCCATAACAATATTATATTTGTTTACAAAAATAAAAATCCATGTTTCGTCTAAATTATAAACGTTATAAACGATGATCTGCTATACCAAATTGTTTGTATTAATATTAGATTTAAGATCATTTACATATCAAACTTTTCTTACATAGCAAGGAATCAACCACCCTCCATTTTTATTTAATATAATGGATAAGATTAATCTTAACAATTTAAAAAACTCACTTTCATCTCTCTTTTTTTTAATTATTTTTTTTCCAAATATTAGTATCTTTCAAACCGTTAATCGTGAAGCGAAAAAAAAATACCATTATGACGAGCATTTAATTATCTTTCTATAGATAGCCACTTTGGTATACTTTCGACAAATTTTTTTTTTGTGTTTTTCATGTTTTTTTTTTACGTTTTTTTTTGTTACTGAAATTTAAATGAAAAAATCACATGTGATTAAACACTAATTTGAATATTCTAATAAAATCACATGTGATATTAGTGTTAAATCACGTATGATGTAATATCATATGTGATTTAACACTAATATCACATGTGATATTATTAGAATATTTAAATTAGTGTTTAATCGCATTTGATTTCTCATGCTATTTTCAGATACGAATAAAAAGAAAGAAAAAAAGATGAAAAATGTAAAGAAAAAAATGTGAAAAAAACGAAAAACAAAAAGTTTGTCGAAATCATATCAAAGTGCCCATCTATAGATAGATAATTAAATGCTGGTCGTGACGGTATAATTTGTTTTGCCTAACGATTAAGGTTCATGAGATATTTAAATTATAAAAAATAGGTGAAATATTAAAATACTTTTAATCTCAACCATTGATTTCATTTTAAATGGATGGTAAAGATGAGTCCCTTGGTATGTGAAAAAATTTTGGTATGTAAAATAACTCTCCTCTTAATATTATTATATTAACAACATGTCATTCCGTATGCACAGTCGTTGGTTGTATATTGACGTGACTTTATTAATTTAGTGATATGTATATCAGTGCTGTATTATGTACATCAAAAGTATAATTTTAGGGACGAGCATTGTGATCCGAATCCTGGCACTAAACCGAAATTGTGTCGATACTGTACTGGAAAAGTATTGACTCCAAATACACTGTATGGGACCGGTACTATAAATTGAGCTAAAAAAAATTCGGGATCACTAATACGGTATCGATACTAAAATGAGATAGTACTGAAAAAAGTCGCGGAATTAGAGTAATTATGTTTTTTAATTAACAACTTATCGAAACAGCCATTGGGCCCGTTATGCAAAACAATAGTCATGTAGAACATGAAGAAAGAAACCAAACGTCCAAAAAACCTACTGTGGCAACTACAGATCATTCACAAACCCTCCCAAAAATTAAACCTCATCCTATTATTAATCACTCAAATAATCAAGTTTACATCTTTAAATCATCTTAGTCATCATCATTGAAAAAAATGGAGTTTTTTTTTTTTTTTTTTTTTTTTTTTTTTTTTCAAGTTTACATATGCTTGTCAGTATGTAAAGCTCAAAATTGAATGTAGAAACACAAATTTAACATATATCCTATGTGAATGCATGAATGCACTGATGCAATATACATAGTTACATATGCTTGTCACTATTATATCTAATTCACAGTCATCAATAACTATATCTAACGAGTAGAATTGCCCGCGCGTTGCTGCGGGACGGTCGTGTTTATGTTAAAACATTTAGGCAAACTACAATTTAAATTCTTGATATATATGCATGCTGAAACAACACGTATGAGTATGACAGTTAGCTAATGAAGCAACTGAAACCAATCTGTTAGTAACCCGATTGTATCCTGGACTTTCGTGCACATAAAACTAAAGTGACTAATGTCATTCATCATACCTATAGATTGATTTGTTACAGGAGCAAATAACCAAGTCATTTCCAATTATTTGTTAACTGTAATTAACAGAAACTTGGCAGGCTACAATGAAAGGCCTTTTTTGTCGTATCAACATTCAAATTCAATAAACTCAAATTGCAAGAAAAAAAATGGTAGTTTGTAGGTCGAGTATGGTTTAAAAATATATATACTTAATAATCCGAAGACAAATTGCCAAATAATTATGTATACTCTTGTACTTTTGTGGTTTCAATTTCTGTTCTGTTCATGTTCTGTGCTGCAGCATCCTCGATGTGCTTTGTTCTTGGTTCACGCAAGTGTATTTGTTTCTGTATTCGTCGATACCTATGTAAAAATGTTTGTGATTTATCTGAGTATAAGCTCTGTATGTTAATCATCAGCGGTAAATTAATGTAACATAGTATTGTACCTTGTATAATTGAAGCATAATGTGGCTGAGAAACTCTTGTGATTCATGTGAGCATTGATGATGCAAAAAAATCGATACCTTTAAACATCGATATAGCTTTGCTTGGGTTCTTGTCAACCAACTGTCAAGAGTAAAACACGAAAGCAGAAAAAAAAGCCAAAAATCTCAGCTCTCATAGCAACGACAATCCGCATTCTCTTTTTGATTTTTACGGTAAAAAAAACTGACATTCTGTTACTAATTTACCATTCGTTTTTGCCTTTTTTGTTGAACAGTTTAGTAACCATGTTCGCCTATATAAACTCTTCTAAATAATGTGGGATTAATAGTGCTAAAAAAAAAAAAACTAATTGCCTTTTTTGTCGAACAGTTTAGTAACTACTAAACTCACATACTACCGGACCTGTCTAAGATTGACAATAGCATGTGTGACTGATTTTAGTAATAGTTGGGATAATCAATTGGCATTAATCGAATCCTCCTACAACTACAAGTCATCACGCCAGTATCAAGGCAGCGCCACTTGAAGTACTTTATGGTTGGAAGTGCCGATCACCTGTTTGTTGGGCTAAAGTTGGAGATATCCAACTCACCGGTCCAGAAATCATTTGTGAAATGACCAAGAAGATTGTACAAATCAGGAACAGACTGCAAGCTGCAAGAGATCGGCAGAAGTGTTATGCCGATGTACGAAGCAAACCTTTGGAGTTTAATGTGGGAGATAAAGTTATGCTCAAAGTTTCGCCATGGAAGGGCGTGATACATTTTGGGAAGCGTGGGAAACTAAGTCTACGTTACATCGGGCCATTCAAGATCCTAGCTAGGGTTGGCCCAGTAGTGTACAGATTAGAACTACCAGGAGAACTTTAAGGAATTCACGACACTTTTCATGTTTCAAATCTGAAGAAGTGTTTGTTAGATGAGAGTCTTTTCATTCCGTTGGATGAGTTTCGAATTGATGACAAACTGCACTTTACAGGAGAACCTGTAGAAATCATGGACCGAGACGTCAAGCGGCTGAAGCAGAGTCGTATCCCTATTGTCAAGGTTCGTTGGAACTCTCGACGAGGACCAGAATACACTTGGGAAAGAGAAGACCAGATGCGTCAGAAATATCCTCATCTCTTCGCCAACACACCATCACCATCTAACTCGAACAGAATCCCGGGACGGGATTCCCCTTTTAGGGTTAGGTACTGTAACAATTCACAATTTTGAGGTCAATATTTTTACCATTTTAAATTACTTAATTATTCTACTTTAAGTAAATTAGCTTTTACCGGGAAAGTTTACTCGCGTACGTCAAACGCGTACATTTAAACTTTAAATTACTTCAGACTATGCCAGTCTACCCATTTATATGATTTATTTCCCCCACGTACTTGTTTTCATATGGAATAATTAAATTTTCCATTTCTACGCGAAGTGTGCACTTTTTACGTTTTACGCGTTTTTAAGCTTTAACGACTTTATAACACTCCGGAAGGCTCGGGAAATACATGAAACACCAAATTTACTCATTTTAAGTTGAATGAAACTATTTTTACAAAAATACTACGTTTTGATAATTATTTAACATTAGTGTCTTAAAAACTCCACGTTTTAAATTACCGGGATCCAAACTACACTCTAAAACACACTTATGCTCAAATAAAGTCACAAAATAATCCACTCACCCTCTCCTAGCCATGAGGTGGCCGATCATAGTGGTATGCATGCTAACATGATACAAAATCTTAACAAGTGTAACTATAGGACTTATAAGTCTAGCACTAACCATAAAAACCACTAAACACATGCAAACTACTCAATATAGATCTCAAAACCACTCCATCTTTTGGTGTCTTCCTCCCTTGTTGCTGCTGTTGTCGTGGTCTTCCAAGACCAAATACACCACAAGAGTTTGATTTTCTTAGTTACATAAGTGCTAGACTTGAAGGTCCTAGTGTACAAGTTGGTTCCTACCCATTTCTTTTCATTCAAACTCTCTATATTTGATTTATTTTTAGCATTACTAGGATAGAAGTAAACAACTCTTACATTGATTATTTTGGAAGAATTGATCAAGTTTTCATAAGGATATAGGACTTTAGATAGGTAGTTAGGTTTGATTATGTAAGAAATGCAAGAGTTGTTAGTTACATTTTGATTGTTGAACCTTGTTTTCATTTTAAAGTATTCATAAAGATCACACATGTTTTCTTTTAAAACCATTTTTATTCCTGGTCATACTAGTGCTTTGATCCATATAAGAGTTGTTCATGATTGGTCTTTACATTTTACACTCAAAATCTAGCTTTTAAGCCCTAAGAAACATGACTTTGAAAAGATGAATCTGTCGAAATTAGTATCTGATGGAAAATGACTCACCCACTTTATCTCAGTGAGTATTGAGTCAAAAATAAAAATATAGGGACTTAGCCCTGTGTCTCAGGGTCATTTCCCCAAAAACCTTGTGTCCTAATTCGTCACGAAGAATATTTGAGAAAATCTACACTAAAAGATATTCAGAAATGCATGTCAGTTTTGAAAGGCCAAATACTCTAAAATTTTGCAAAGAACCTTATGTTGGTCAAAACATGAAAGTTGGAGCTAAGACATGTAGAAAACTTTTTCCATTGGCCTTGTGACTACTAGACCTGTAGATCAAAAGATCTAAACACTTTCCTAAGCCTAACTGATTGCTGTAATTTCCTACATCGAAACACAAGGGTAAATTAGTAATTTAACCCTAGTTATAAATTCTTAGTCAAGTGAGACCTTGAATTCCGAAATTTACAGAGTCATACCTTTTCAAGCATATAAAGTCCATAATTTTAGCCTTCACGGTTTAGAAATGGCTACCCGTTTAGTGCGGTATTTTTATCCAAATTTCCATCAGCATTGCATTTCAACCCGTATAAGCTTTTATAAATGTCACATTGACCCGTAACTTGCCATAAAACATGTAACTAATTTACCTTATGGTATTATAAGACTAAGTACTGTATGAAACTTGAGTATAAGCGTCACATATTATTTCCCCGAGCCTAAGTTGTATTATATTTTATTTAGGTCGTATATGACTTTTGCGACTTTTTTCGACGTGCACACTTACCGTTTCTTCTACTACTTCATCGTTGGTGAGTTCATAGCCCCACTTTAACTCTTTAAATTATTTATAAACCCATTGGAGGAGATACATGCTATTTTACAATTTTGACACAAGTGCTTTAAACTGTATGCTTATCAGAACATATTATTGCTAAAGTACCGATATTGCCAAAATAAGTCCCTAACGAATCATGAACCATTAATCACTTGCGAGTGAACGCGAATATTGTGAATAGGCCTATTGGGATTGACGAATCCCGTTTGTGTTGATTGGATAGACAACCGAACGCACTATATTTGAAATTTAGGTAAAATGGCAATTTACCTTTCAGGGCATTGGTTCATTCTATGAACCTTCAGTCAGTTTGAGTGTCATGAGCTTAAATCAATAATTATTATTTACCCATAATTGTATTCCTTGCAATTATTATTTCAACTCTAAAATCTTGTGGTCCATTAATTATTTATAAACCTGTGAATTTCACTCAACCTTTGTGTTGACCTTTTAGCTGTTTTATCTCAGGTCCTTTAGGTATTTGGCAAGCATGAAGTCGCACAGAGAATGTTTTGATGGCTTTCATTTTGTTATCATTCGATAAACTTTTAAAAACTTTTATGTTCACATATTATGTATTCTAAAACTATTTGGGACCTCTTGTAACTCTGATGTTTTATTTTGATCGAATGATAAACTTTTAAAACGTCTCATTTAGAGTCGTTTTTCTATGATTATGACTGTTGTACTAATAAGTAGCACCCCAATGATATTACATTCCGCTGCGATATTTTAGGGGTGTTACACCACCACATAGGTGTCACTTAAAGATAACCAATACTGTTGATTTGACCTTATGCTAATGGTTGTTCATGCATTTCCTGTCTGAAGCTAATATGCACCTAATATAACGTTTTAATCAAACAACTCTTTACCCTCTAGTTGAGAACCATTACCTGAGCAAGATTTCTGTTGTAGCAACACCGCATGGCACAATGTTGGCCTGCCCATGGCTCGCATTTCATCCACTTGTATAGTAGCAGTATTGAACTGCAGTGTGTCTCCTGGTATATAGAGACCAACATAGATGATGCACGAACAGCCTCGTCAACCTGTATATTTCTACCATTCAACCCTGACGTGCGGCCTTGAATCCAACTCGTTTTGCCAAGAGGACCACTAACCTGCCAAACAAATTTATTATTAAATATGTATGATGTTTCATTATATAAGTCACTTTGGTAGTGTTTGGCATTGCTTTTATGTTCACGTAATCATAAAAATATTGTGTGTGTCAAAAAATGTAGGTAGGTTAATGGGTCGGAATGGAACAATACCCATCACCCGTTATCTTTTCTTAGTCACACTCAATATGGCTCCCATATCCTTTAATTACGACCACATAGAGCAAAAGAATTGTGACCTGGACTTTTCATTGCATATCAAAAAATGGAGGTAAATGACATACACCTGCATATCCAGTGACAGGAAGGCGTAGGGTGATTGCCTGCAGATCTTCAATAGCACCATGTATCTTAAACATATTAGGTAATGAACCTGATACACAGACAGAGACATCAGGATCATCAAACACTTATGTGACAATATTATGCAATAAAATAGGTGTACTAAATTCGTTCGTTTTTTTGTTTACTATTTAATAATGACGATATTTGCAGTAATTAGAGGAGTTTCCTGTAAAGGATCCACAGTACTGACAAAGAAATCAACACCTGCAAGTTCTGAATTTTTGCCCAAGTGATGAACGGCCGACTGATGAACCTTCTAAATTAAATCTTCAATGAATCCTTAATTCTGTGCCGAACATATTTGAACACCCAAGTGATGGACCTTTTAACTCAAATCTTCTATTAATCCTTAATTCTGTGCAAAAAATATTTCACATCACCACAAACTGGAATTGGAATATTCATAACTATTTATTATCAAGGTCGTGACAAAAATTTAATTAGCCATATGTTACTTTTTGACTACTCGACGGTTTGATCCTATGCATGCTCAAAAACGTAGTTTTCAGTGTATTCTTGTATGTACGCACATGCTGATGATAGTCTGATAGCATCCGCAAAAGGGCCTACACCATATTTCATTCAAAAGGGTCACAATGTTAGGCACTTGGCTATTTTTTTTGGTTTAAAATAAGCAACATATTGAATAGTGTTTGACTTTATTATATATTGTTTCAGGTAAGATGCAAGTTGAGTGAGTCCACTCTACTGGTGGAGGTGGAGCTTGAACATGTGGTGCTCGAGATTGCTTTCATTTTGTTCCGTGCTTCTTGTAATCTTTTGCTACTTGTTACATGGTTGCAATGAAAAATGAATCCGTGTCATCCTACAACACAAAACCAAAAATGCACTTTAGTCATAACCACTTGCACTCATATGTGTGCTAAAGAGCATGGAACAACTCACTTAGATTAACATAAACACGTCTAAGTATCCCATTCTGACCAGATCATGAGAAAACCCATCGAAGTATTATGCGATGTTAGAATTTATTCTTTGACTACTATTGTTGGGTATTATGAATCAAAACAGCAAATCCATAAGTACTAAAATAAAACAATTAAATTATAACACCCATGTGCATCTGTTCTATTAAAGTGTATGGTCACATACCCCATTCTATATCCTATTGCCTTCTTATCATTACAACTACAAATCATCTATCATTAATGTCAACACTTAGGATTAAACAAATAAAAAAACCAAGACACATCAGTTGACCACATATAAATATATGAATTCAGCTTAAAACCATTACAATTTACAAAGGGGCTATTTCATAATAGCTTAAAACCATTACAAAGGGGCTATTCAAAGAATGAATACAAAGAACTATTGGTTATGTACTTACTTCACTGTTATTTGCTTAAGACATTGAGGTTTTCACCATTTTCTAATGATCATGTAAATAAAGGAGCTGTCATGCTATACGACATACACATTCTAAATTAAAAACCACTTTAACCCAAATTGTTAACAATCTGACGCAAACCTTTAGACATAAAACAAATGGCATTTCTTAATCACTCATTTCACAACCAATTTAGAAAGTCCTTTCTTAGTCACTTATAACAGAAATATGCAGCATTACTCCATTTCTATCATGCGATATTAAACTTACGTTAACAGCACACAACTTCCTTGATTATCAGCCAAAGCAAAATAGTCACTATAACTTTTATTATTGCAACACTCGGACATACTATGATTCGTTACCCGTGAATTGACAGCCAGTATATCAAACTCAAAATCGATAAAAAAAAACATGTTCATAAACTGCAAACTTCATCCTCGTCATTATCAATAACACATATATCACAAAATTTTTATATTTTAACCATTTTCCAGAAATCCTATTGTTTCCAACAATAAAAAAAAAGGAAATTATCAAAATTAACAACGAAAAACACCAAACCCATCAATTAATCAACACAAATTTCTCACTTGACACTACAATTTCAAGAACCCCCTTTTTATAAAAAAGTAAAAAAAAAAAAAGAAAAAAAAAAAAAAAAAAAAAAAAAAAAAAAAAAAAAAAAAAAAAAAGAAACTTCATAAATTCTACTTAAACACCATTGTTTAGGGTTTATGAACTTACAATTTGAATTAAGGATATCGCTATCCTTTTCAAGAACCACAACCTCTTTATACGCCAACTGATCCAGAACCCCTTTTGTCTGAAAGCAACAAATTTAATATGCAAAAATATCATCAAATCCAATCATAAACACAATTTCATTAATTAAAATTTAAAAATTTTAAGAAGTAAAGCATGAATTAAATGTTTTACCCGTTTGATGTTAATCAATTCTTTCATTTGATGAAGGTTTATATACCTGCTGCGTAGCTTTTGATGATCCGGCCGCTTATCCCGGCGTTCAAGATTTCATTTGATTGATGAGTGTTTCGATTTGTGTTGCCGTCCTTGCGTTTTTGGGTTTTGATGATCAAATTAATAGGTGTTTTTTGGTGAAGAAGAAGAATCAGATGGTATGGAATTTTCTAGGAGGTAAGAGAGAATTGGAGACAACAAAGAGATAAAAAAAATTCTTATTCACGTTTCCAGGATAGTACACACTTAATTTACACTTGTGTGGCTCTTGTTGTATAACGGGGTAATTACGCAAAAACGGGAGTGTACAGTAAAAATGCAACCTCATTTGGACGAATGACATGGTGACAGCCTATTAAGTCAACAACTCATGGGCCTATTAGTAATTCTAATGACAATAAATGGACCAATAGTAGAGAGAATTAACATATAACGGGGTACGTAAGAAATTACTGTTTTTGCCGTTTAAAAATCATATTTAGTATATATTATAATTCGTATATCCTATTAGTGACATAGCCATCATTCATTATTATATCTAATCCACATATGTTACCATATGTACATCACATTAGTGTATTTTGTATGTGATTCGCATATATTGGTTTTATGTAGAGAGACGACAAAATTGTTGAAGAAACCCCAATGTTGAATATTGATAAATCGGATTCGGGTGATGATAGTGAACCCTCGGTTCTGCCAAAATGCTCATCTAAAAAAATCAAGAATCAAAAATCTTGTAAATCATATGTTGGGGAGAATGATTTTTTGGATGATTTCTTGAACTTGGAAGACTCCGGCTCCATTGAAATGGATACTGAGTTAACTAGGTACCTAAATGAGACACAAATTAGATTTATTAGTGATTTTGACATTCTCGAGTTGTGGAAATTAAATGCTCCAAGATTTCCAATAGTAGCTCGAATGGCTAAAGGTAATTTACTATACTTTTTGAAGATTTTATTATTCTATTTTACGTTCTTGTTGTTTCACAAGTTTTTTTTTTTATTTTTTGATATCTTGGCAATCCAAATAACCACCGTAGCATTGGAGTTGGCATTTGTTAGTTTTGTGGACACATATTAATACGTGTATGTCTAGAATCGAACTCGAGAGCACGGGATTGCACACTTTACGTATGAAGAATTAATGGATAATAATTAATATATAAAACGTTATATATTTAATTATTAAAGCCAATGATGCAAAAATCGTGAATCGGTAGCGTGGCGGTCGACCACCCTGCAGCGATTAATCGGCCAAGGCGGGATTAATCGGTGATTAATCGGATTGGCATTTTTTGCATGTTTTGGGTATTTCTGGAGACCAAACTAAAGATCGTAACTGATTCCAAGCCTACTATGTTTCCAAACCTCAATAAAAGGCTCCAATTCTGATTATGAGGATCATTGTGTGTTATAAGTGAAATAAACGATCCCCAAATTAAGTAGAATGCCTAAATTCTACAAGGTCGAAGGCCGATAAGCGATATATCGGCGATTAATCGGCCGATACAGCCGATTTTTGCAACATTGATTAAAGCACAAAATAACGACTAACGGACGTTAAGTAGTTAACGATAATTGACTAACGACCGTTAAAGATTAATAGAAGGACTATAGATGAAATTACAGGAACAAGAAGCTTCCGGAATCCTTAGATCCCATTAGCCGATCGGATGGGTTGGATTGAAACCCAATCCCACTCCAACTTGTTCTCCAAGTTAGTCATGCTATAAATACAAGGCTTAGGGGTTCATTCTTTGTGCACAAGCTATAACCCTAAACTTGTTTTCTTTTCTTTCTTGCTTTGGACGATCGGTACAACCCTCACAAAAGGGTCGATCGGTTTGTTTTCATAAAACAAACCTTTTGTGTTTTCTTGATCTAGCAATCACGTTAATTCGGTTATAGTACGTGTGTACAAGAACGTGGTATTAACTCACTATAGTTAATATCTTGGATTGAATTACAAAACGGTAAGGGGTAATTCGTTAATCCACTTATAAACCCTAATTAGGGTTCTTGATCTTGATTGAAGAATAATTGAAGTTGATTCTTGTTTAGCTAGAATCAAAGGTACGTTTACTTTATTATTCGGTTAACTAATTATGTGTTATAGATCCTTAGCTTCCGCATGTTCTCTTTGATGTTATGTGTTTAATTTATAAAGTAGTCATGTTATTAAAATTCCAATAGTGGCATCACGAGCCGTTTTAACATGTAACTAATTACCGAAAAACATAAAAAAAAGAATCTTGGATTGTGTTTGTATGTTAGTCGATTTTTAGGGTTTAAAAATCAAAACCCTAATTTTTTTAGGGGGGGGGGCGATGCCCTAATTTTATAAAAAAATTTGTTTTTTTTGAAACCCTAATTGTAACATGCTTATGTGTTTAGTTGCGTATCTTGTGACTTGTGTTAATCCATGATGAAACATGCATGTTTGTCATGGATTATGATTGATTAATTGTTAAGTTGTTTTATCAAATGTAATTTTGATAGATCTAAAATTGGGGAAGACCTCAATTAAATATTAATGAATCTATTATGTGCAATATCGTATATATTTGCTATGACTAACGGAATCGATATGTCGATGCATGTGGCTCACTTACCTTTGTAAGTGATAGTCTTAGTTAAATATATGCATAATTAAACATAGAATGATTATTAATAGGTTTTATCAAATAAAGTTTGCATGTGGCTATTTGTTTACATAAATTAATTGTTAAGTTATGTGCGTTATTTAGTTGTTTATTTTTATTATTACTTGTTTTTTGTTTAATTGTATGACACGTTGTAAGCAAAAAAGGGTAATTTTTTGAATAGAAAATAAATGGACTAAATAAATGGTGAAACTTGATGTGATAAATTATGAATCTTGCAAAGTCTTATGTGCCGATAGTGGTTCGCTTCGCATGGTAATTTGCTCCCAGGCGAGACTAGCAAGGTTATAATTTATAACATGTTTTTAAGACTTAAATTCATAAACTTTTAGTTGAGTGATGAGTTTTTGTACCAATAGTAAGGCTCACCCAGTTTTGACAAACTATAAGAGGGGTTTAAGGAGGATTGACATTAAATTGTCAAACCAAAAGAAACGCATTTTTAATTGGCACTTGTGCTGACGTTTGTCTCTCCGCTCCTTTGTGCGTCAAATTGGAGCTACCAAGTACGACTATTTTTATGTACAAAATCATCTTAAGGGTGAATTGACCTCAATTCCATGTGCCACTTTGTGGTAATTATCCGAATAACTTGAGTCTTTTGACTCATGCAATAGTAGGATATAGTGGGCGATAATTATCGGTAATTCTTTGATTGGTGAACCCAATACCTCAATTAAAACTTTGTTGATTTAATCTTAGCTTAAATTGGTAAATAAAAAGGTTTTGAAAAACTTATGATACGAAGATGTGTGCATGCTTCTTCGTACATATTTTGATTGACACATCAAAATTAGTACCCTAAAATTTATGTTCATGCCATCTAATTATAAGAAACACTTGAAGTTATTATTTAGCCTAAGTGAGACCTTAACTAGATTTTAATAACAAGGTAAATTTCCGTTAATGCGTGAGACCATAAATGGAGAATTTGCAATTTCTAAATTAGACAACTTAATTAAGTTGTTAGTGAGACCTAGAAACTTAAGGCATGAGATGGGATGAAACATGCTTACTTTGCAAATTGAATTTGGCAAATGTAAATCCCATAATGATCTAGGAATTGGAAATTGTTTGCCAATTATTGTTCGATAGATTACCATATTTTATACTTTCATTACTAGCAGATCAACTGATGTAGTGAAATTATGTAAATTTGGATCCTAGTTTTCAAGAAAATTCAATGGTTATATGAATATTTCCTTGGGTATTTTATTTTCTTGAAAAGTTGTATTATCAAAAATACTAATATTTGAACTTTTTCTGTAGAAATGGCTCAACCCGATAATGCTGTACTAAGTTCCACGAAAAATTGACTGGCCCGAATTTCAATGACTGGCATAGGTCACTCAGGATAGTCTTGAGAGTGTCCGATAAGCTGGAATACTTGAATAAGCCTTGCCCTGCTGAACCAGATGCTACTGAATCCGAGGATGTCAGAGCTGCCTGGAAACAGGAGTATAAAAAGCACAATGAGGTTGCGTGCTTGATGCTTGGAAGTATGGCTCCCAAATTGCAAAAGCAGTTTGAGCACCATTTTCCTTATGATATGCTTCAAGAACTCCAAAAGACTTATGATAAACCACCTGCAGTTGAATTGTATGATTTGATCGATGCATTACATAGCTGGAAGCAGGGTGAAGGTAAAAATATTAGTGATCATGTGATGGAAATGAAGAGCTACATGGGCCAACTATATCAGATCAACTACATCTACCCGGAAAATGTATGTGTGAACTTAATCAACAGATCCTTGAACAAGGAATTCTCTGGTTTTGTTTGAAACTATAACATGCATTGCGCAGGGAAGACAGTCACAGAGTTGCTTGCAATGCTTGTGGACTATGAGAAAGGTTTACCAAAGAAGGCACCTACTCCTCAGGTATTAGCTATACAAGGAGGTAGGATAAAAAAGCCAAAACCGCAGGCGAATAAGAAGGGTAAGGGAAAGGTTGACAAGGGTAAGCAAGTTATGGCCCAACCTAATCCTAAGAAGAAATAACCCTAAGAAGAACAAGGTGAATCCTAACAAGAAGGATCAGGCTTGCCACCACTGCCATGGGGTAGGACATTGGAAGTGGATTTGTCCAGTCTACCTTGAGGAGTTGCGTGTGAAGAAGCAGAAGGTTGAGGCTGGTAACAACAACACTATATGGGACTTTTTCATGATTGAATTATTTTCATTAACTCATAAAATAAATTCCTGTGTATAAGATACTGGATGTGGTATTCATATTTGCAATACACTGCAGGGGTTTAGAGTTGAAAGGAGACTGGCCTATGGAGACCAACATATGCACGTGGGTAACGGAGCACATGCAGCTGTTGAAGCTATAGGCGTATTTAAATTAGTTTTGCCTTCGGGCTTAGTATTGTCTTTAAATAATTGTCATTATGCACCTACTATTGTTAGATGTGTTGTTTCCTTTCCATGTTTGTTGGATATTGGTTTTAATCATACTGTTACTAGCAATGGAATTTCAGTTTCTTTAAATGGTGTTTTTTATTTTAATGCTATTGCAGTTAATGGTGTTTTTGAAATTGACATGAATGATAATGTATCCAATAATTATAATTCAATGTATAGCACCAATAATAAGAGAATCAAGAATGTTTTGGATTCATCTTATCTTTGGCATTGTCGACTTGCTCATATAGGCAAGACTCGTATGGAAAAACTACAATGTGAATGTTAGGAAATTAAGCTTAAGCAGTTAAGACTGTTGGAGGTAACAGTTAGGACTGTTGAAGGTGGAAGTTAAGACTGCTGAAGAGTGTTGAAGATATGAGCAGTTAAGACTGCTGAGTGAAGAAGTTAGTACGGTTTATGATTTGTGTAAGTAGATAAATATGGAAAATATATTGTGTATATCGTATAGAATTAGATTGATAGTTATCTTGTAAAGGAATCCTTAGTCTATAAAAGGATTGCCTAGGTTAAGGTTTATACACAATACGATACAACGATAGAAGTACGAATTAGATTATAGAAGATTCAAGGTTGTAAACCCTAGTGATAGGAGATCACTCGTATTATTATTCTAATAATATTGAATCGTTGAAGGTTATTATTCTGTGTTCTTTGTTTTATTCAAATCATACAAAACACATAAGGTCTTCTAAGTGCTAGCTAGTAAATTCTGCGTGCTAGACTAAGCATAATTCTTAGTATCACATCTAACACAAGGAGTGTGTGTAGATCCGGTCAAGTGGTATCAGAGCCAGGTTTGCTGATACATAGATTTAGAAGATCCGAGAAGAACAAAGATGGACATGGAAATAACACCATCCACAACCAACATTGCTGCTAAGCTTCCTATGCTTAAACCTAATGAGTTCGACATGTGGAGACTTCGTATTGAGCAGTTTTTCCAAGTGCAAGATTATGCACTGTGGGAGATCATTGAAGATGGAAACTCTTTTACACCTGTAACAACAACAACTGTTGTTGATGGAAAATCTGAGAGTACAGTGCAGACAAAGCCAACCACTAATGAAGAGAAGGCAAGGTACAAGAATGATGTTAAGGCTAGAAGTTTGCTTCTGATGACTATTCCCAATGATCAGTTGCTGAATTTTAGTAAGTTCAAGTGTGCTAAATCTCTTTTTGAAGCTATTGTTGCAAGATATGGTGGGAATGAAGCCACCAAGAAAACCCAGAAGACCTTTCTCAAGCATCAGTTTGAGAACTTTACTGCAACAAGCAATGAGTCGTTGGATCATATGTTCAATAGGCTTCAAAAACTGGTGAGTCAATTGGCTGTTTTAGGAATTGGGATGCCTCAGGAAGATCTCAACTCTAAGTTTCTGAGGAGTCTACCTGCTGAATGGGCTATGCATGTGGTAGTATGGGAAAACAAGCCTGATATAGATTCCATGAGCTTAATGGATCTATATAGCAACTTCAAAATTGTTGAACATGAGATTAAGAAGTCTGCTGGATCAAGTTCAAGCTCAAGCTCAGGGAATTTGGCCTTTGTATCAACTCCCAGTTCCTCAAGTCCAGATGAAGAAGTTTAAGTTGGTGGAGTAGTTGGTACTGCTAGTACAAACCTTGGTACTGCTAGCACCTCAAGCAGTACTAGTGGACTTTTGAATGATGATACTTATTGTGCTTTCTTGACTACTCAGCACAATGGAAGTATGTTGACTCATTCATATCTTCAAGAGATTGATGAAGATGATATTGAAGAGATGGATATTAAGTGGCAGCTCTCTCTTCTCAGTTTGAGAGCTAGGAGATTCTTGAAGAAGACTGGCAAGAAGATTGTCATAAACAGTAATGATGTTGCAGGGTATGACAAGTCCAAGATTGAGTGCTTCAACTGCCACAAGAAAGGTCATTACTCAAGGGAGTGCAGATTGCCAAGCCAACAAGATGGAAAGAGTAGAGCATATGGAAACAAGTCAAGAGTTGTGGAGGTTACTGATTCAAGCTCGAAAGCCATGGTTGCCATTGATGGCTTAGGATTTGACTGGAGCTATATTGCAGAGGAGGAAGCAAAAGCATCTACAGAGGTTGCTCTCATGGCATTCTCAGATTTTGAGGTACAAGTTTCAAAATGTTCTAAATCTTGTGAAGCTTTAAAAGATCTAGAAACACTTAGAACAAGATATGAGAATCAGAGAAAAGAATTAGTTGAAACTGCTTTTAGCTTAGCAAATCATAAGAGAGCTTTAGCTGTGTTAGAAGAAAAAATTGTTCATTATCAAAACAATGAGTCTAAGTTTTCTGATGATATGATTATTGTTAAGAGAGACTTAATGTTTAGAGAGAATGAAATTACTGTTTTAAAACATGAGTTAGAACAGGTTAAGAAAGCTAAGGAGAACATTCAGATGAGTGTAGACACACTAGAATACACATCAAAAGGTGTTCAAAAGATAATTGAGAGTCAGATCCAAAATAAAGCTAAGTCAGGCCTAGGATATAAGTCAGTTCCACCTCCTTATAGAGGAATTCCATCACCCAAAGGTATAGACTTAGAACATACAGGACTCCCTGAATTTCAATTACCTGTGCATAATTATGGTCCTCAACCCAAGAAGGATGTAGTTGATAAACCTGTGTTTGAAAGTGCAAGTGATAAATCACTATCTGAGGACAAGGTGTCTTCTGATAGGTCCTCACCTAAGGACTCAGATGCTCCAACCATTGAGGAATGGACTTCTGATGATGAGGATAATCAGTATGTGGTTAAGCCTGTTAGTGCTAAAGTGGAGGAACCAAAAGTTCCAAAAATGGTTAAACCTGAGACTGTTAGGCCTAGATCAAATGCCAAACCTTTTAGACCAACAGTTAGGTATGCAGAGATGTATAGGACCACAAACAAGCCAAGAGGTAACCAGAGGAATTGGAATGACCTCAAATCCCACCAATTAGGAAAGGATTTTGTTTGCTATAGGAAAGCTTGTTACTCTTGTGGTAGCTTTGACCATCTTGCAGCTTTTTGTGATAAATATGTTAGAGGGTATTCAAACAAAAGCATGTGTCTAGAAAGACCTAAAACTCTTCCTAGGAATGACAAGATGATACCCAGATCAGTTCTTTTGAGGTCTGGACCTAAAGCTGTTCAAACTGCTAGACCAGCAGTTCAGACTGTCAGACCTATGAGACCAATTCACCCAAGGCCACCAGTTCAAAATCCAATCAATGTTTTTAAACCATCATACAAAACACATAAAGTCTTCTAAGTGCTAGCTAGTAAATTCCGCGTGCTAGACTAAGCATAATTCTTAGTATCACATCTAACACAAGGAGTGTGGTAAAAGAACTTTTTATGAGAAAGCAGTGGTGAAAAACCAAGTTTGGAAACCTAAGGTAACAACTGCCAAGCCAGCGGTTCCAACTGCTAGTAGGGTAATTGGTACTGGTGTGAATAAAAACACTGCTAAGGGAAACATGGGTAATGGAGTGAATGCTTCAGCATGTTAGGTATGGAGACCAATTAAACCCAATGTTGCTAAGAATGTTTTGAAAAGAATGAATTATGTTGATGCTAGAGGAAAGCCTAAGTCTGTTTTGGCTTGGGTTCCACAAGGAAATTAATTTTTCTTGTTATATGCATTGTTAGTCATATGCTTGTATCTTGTTTCTTTGTTTTTGGACTAAGAATTGCAGGATTGGAGAGAAAACACCAAGGGATTATGAATGCTTGATGTTTTGGACTAAATGGTGTTCTGGAGATTAGTATGTGATCCTTGCATACAAAAAATGGTAATTGGTTCACCATGTCTTATCCACATAAGAACCAACTAGTCCAGAGCAAACGGTTTCTGGTAAAGACTAATCAAATCCGTTGATGGTTGACAATTTATCAAAAATTGTATGGTTATCAGCTCACCATATCTAAATGTGAAGAGTTGGCTAGTCCAAAGCAAACGGCTATTGGTAAAGACATATCAAATCCGTTGATAGCTGATAGTTTGCTAAAAACTGTATTTGAGCCATGGTATTTTTAAAATTTTATTTCAAAAAGTTGGTACGGCTCAACAAAATTTTTTCAACAGTTGGGACGGTTAGTACTAAATATTGGTACGGTTCAACTAGCCGTTATGACTGACGTGTCAGTAATTAATTTCGGGGTAAAAACTAGCCGTTGGCGGTTTGTTGCGATTTTTACTGGATGAATTACGGATTTCGAGGGATCCTCTTATAGATATTTTAACTTTTATTCTATTATATTCTTATACTAAAATAAATAGTTACCATATTCTTTAAGTCGGTCAACTTGAAACCCTACAACTCTCTCCATAAACTCCCAATATTGCTTTCATCTTCTATCTTTTCACTCAAAATTATTACTCTTCACGGCTGTTAACTAATATTTACTGCTAAGAATGTATGGCTATGGCTAGTAGACTTTTTGAAGGGGAACCAGTTCCATTGTTTCCTCAAATGATTCAAACTGAGTTGGGTGAAGGTTCAGCAGTTCCAACTGATCCCCATCACACATCCACTCAAGAATTTGAAACAACCCAACAACCACCTATCACTTATAGGAGAAGGTCTAAACCTAGTCTAACTAGGGTTGTGACTGAATCCTTGCCCAAAGATTCACCTCTCATAGCAGGTAATACAGCTAGAAGTGATGAGGGTAGTTCTTCACAAACTGAATTGACGGCTTTATGTACCAAGTTAGTAGCCAAGGTTGACACTTTGGAGAAGGAGCTAAAGCAAACCAAAGAGGAGTTCAAAGCTCACAAGGAGAATTTTGCCAAAGTCTATACCAAGTTAACAAAAAGGGTGAAGAAGCTTGAAGAACAGTTGAAGAAGAAAAGGGCAAGAGTGGTATTGGATGATGATTCTGATGATGATGATTCAGACGGTTCAGACGGGGATGATGAAAATTCTTCCAAACAGGGGAGGAAATTTGGTAAAGGTAAGGATAGATCAGCATCTCAGGGGAGGTATGAAGAAGGTTCTGAACAAGATGAAGGTTTTGATATTGGTTCAGGTTCTGGTTATGTTCATGAAGAAATAGCTGAGACACATTAAGCAGTTCCAAATGAAGAAGCAGTTCAAACTGCTGAGACAAATGAAGAAACAGTTCAAACTGCTGAGACAGAGCAACAAGCAGTTCCAACTGAAGAAACTTCTGCTGAACAAGTTTATGAAAGGAGAAGAGTAGATAAAGGGAAGAAGCCTATGACATCTGAAGAAGTGGCTGCTGCTCAAGAACTTGAAAGGCTTAAAAGGTTGAAACCAAAAACTCAAGAACAGATAGATCATGATGCAGAAGTTGCAAGGCAATTGGTAGAAGAAGATTTGGCTGGTGAGGAAGCTAAACAAGCTCAGATTGCTCATGATGAAGAATTTGCAAGGAAAATGGCTGCTGATGATATAAGGAATATAGCTGAATTCATGGAAAGAAAAAGATCAAATGAAGTAAATCAAGAAGAGTTCAATGAACAGTTACAATATTTTCTGGATTCTGATGTGATTGTAAGAGCACAAGCTTCAATGGTTCTTAAAGATAAAGAGTTGAATGAAGAAGAAAAGACAGAGGAGCTTAAAGAATTCATACTCAAGAAGAATGGAGTTGCAACATGGGAAGATCTGATTCATAGAATAAGAGAAAGACAGAAGTCAGGGTACAAGACAAAGTTGCCAACAAAGAAGGAACTTGTTGAGTCTATGAAGCATTATTTGAAGAACTCAGCAAATTACTCAATGAATGATTTCAAGGGAAAGTCTTATGCTATAATTGAAAAAGAATTCTATGAAACTTATGCTATTTTGAAGTGTCAAAACAGGTAAGAAGAGGGAAGCAGAATCTATGGAATCAGAAGTTGCTAAGAAACAAAAGTCTGATGAAGAAGGGTTAACTAATGAGAAGATCAGAAGCATGATGGTGATTATTCCAGAGTCTTCTTATATTAAACCTTTGCAGGTAAAACATCCAATCATTGACTGGGAAGTGTTTACTGATGGAAGAATGAAGGGATGGAAGATTATTAGACTTGGAGATATTTCTGAAAGATATAAGTTGTTTGAAGATTTACTCAAAGGCTTTGACAGAGAAGATCTAAATCAACTATGGAGCTTAGTGAAAGAGAAATTCAGAGATATTGATCCTGTTGAAGATAAAGATAAAGAACTATGGGTTCAATTGAAGAGAATTTATGAACCAGATGGTGGAGAATCGATATGGAGATTTCAAGCACAAGTCAAGGATATCTCTTGGAAGTTATTTGGAATGTGTGGAGTACACAGGGTGTCTACCAAGGATGGAATAGAGATATATATGCTGGTTGAAAAACATTATCTACTCAGTCCGGGAGTTTTGACAATGCTGACATATGCAAAACTAGAAGCTAATGAAGAGTCTGAGATGGCTGATATGCTAGTAACAAAGATGTTCAACCTTGCACAAGAAGTGAAAGCTAGATCTAAAAGATTTGCTTGATGGGTGTTTGAAAGAATTTTTAGCATTAAGAAGAAGAAGCTTAATTTGAAGAAACTTAGTGATTTGGATAGAAATCATAAGTTTAGGGGAGGATTGTTAGGAAATTAAGCTTAAGCAGTTAAGACTGTTGGAGGTAACAGTTAGGACTGTTGAAGGTGGAAGTTAAGACTGCTGAAGAGTGTTGAAGATATGAGCAGTTAAGACTGCTGAGTGAAGAAGTTAGTACGGTTTATGATTTGTGTAAGTAGATAAATATGGAAAAGATATTGTGTATATCTGATGCGTGCGATGTGTCGTTGCGGTTTAGCAGTATTAATGCCTACTCAAGTTTTAAATTTATATTTAGCCGACTTATCAATAACACACACACTTAACGAGCAGTGTACCCGGTCAGTATGAATATAATGGTAAGTAGAGTGTCGATCACTAAGAGTGGAACGTATTATCTCATTATTCCAATCAGTATTTTAATATATTAAGTTAGCTATACAACCTAATCTAACGCAAGGGGGTTTCAGCCTGAGAGACTGGCACGATTGGTTGCAATTAAATAATAAACTAAACTAATAGGCACGAATCAGCAAGTAGCACACATGTACACAGATAAATACACGAGACAATAAGAAGACCTGTCCTGATAGATAAGTAGTTTGTCACTTGTTTTATTGCTAGTTTTATATGAAGTGTATAGTTCGATGCAACGCACCGAGATTAAGTCCTTTCTCGTTGGTTCTTATCTTATCGGCGAGTAAACCCTTAATGATTACTTATGACTATCCTATTTATCTTTCTTCCTACTTTTCTACAGACGATAGAATGCATAGGCGATCTAATAAATAGGCGAGGGCAGAGGCATGGCGACCCGATCAACGCTCAGCTAGACACAGAGGTTATCAATGCACTAATAAAAGTCACCAAAGACATCAACATATAAACTTTAATTAATGGGAAAGCAGTTTTAAGGGAGTGCAATCTTTCCGTTGTCACATTACACAAGCCACCAATCCTGATGAATTAAAGTTTACTAACACAATAAAACAAAACTACTTAATGAATTAAATACATGCAGGACCTTCTTATAGCTCTTGTATCTTCGTTCAAGGTGTGTCTTGTGCTGCTGCCTTGACTGAATTCGTCCTAGGGTTTCTGTACTTCGGTCTCGTATATAATATATGTCCCTCGAAATTTGTCTGGTCTTGGGGTATTTATAGTTTCTGTCTGAGGGTAAGATGCGGCGCATCTAGTAAGTAGATGCGGCGCATTGACTTAACTTCGCGTGGGGTCCAAGATTAATATATTCAGGAATATTCGTACACCGCCAGAAGATGCGGCGTATCTTCATTCTTGGATGCGGCGCATGTCCTCTTGTATCTTGGATCGTATCTGGTGAAATATTGATAGTGATGCGCCGTATGTAATAAGTGAGATGCGGCGCATCTGGAGCAGATTGTCTTGATCTTGTACATTTCAGTAGACTCTTAACTTCTTGCATGTTTTGCTCCATAATTGGTCCAAAATCGCCAAGTTTCACCAAATGCTTGTTTTTACCTGAGAATTACAAAAGTAAACGATTAAGTATCAATTCTCACAGATAATATAATAAAAGAAGTCAAATAATAGGATAAATGATGGTAATAAAATGTACTTATTTGAGTTCATCAAATATCCCCCCACTTGAACTTTACTTGTCCCCAAGTAAACCTTAGAATTAATCTTATGAAAATGTATCCTAAAAGATATTAGGATTTATTTTTATATTTAAGCATGCATTCATTTTTGTCATAATCACACAACCAAACACTTAACGAATTAGAAGTAAAATAAAATATTTTGATAAAAGCAAATCTAATCGTTTAACTGTCCGGTCGTGACAAATATTCTATCATAAGATTGGCAAGTATACACATCTCCCCCACTAAAGCCAAGGAATAACAAGTCTAAAGCGGTAAAAAGGGTTTTTAGGCTTAAAGGGTTAATTATTCTCCTTAATCTCTATCGATCTCAAATTCCAGAAAAGGCGACAAAATCACAAATACATGATCGAATCCACGAACACGATACTTGCAATTGCTCAAATCCTTAACTCGAATAGGCTAAAGATAGGTCCAAACTTTACCAATAATAATATATCAAAAAGGGCGACAAAATCATAAATACATAGCCGAATCCACGACTACGATACTTAAGATTGCTCAAATCCCTAATCTCAATAAATCAAAGGTTTGGTTGGATAAAGAATAATACAGGGTATGGATAATATTTGGGATATAAATTGGTGTAAAAAAAAAAAAAAAAACAGATAGATTAAAATCCTAAGTGTGGTTAATCACTATCCCAACCATCCCATGAATAAGACTCATATCATAGAATAACTCACGCTTTAACACTTGAAACACACGCTTTTAGGTAGACACGAATTATACTCAACAAGATCTTAATCAAAGAATAAACCTTAGTTGGTGTTCCCATAACTGCCAACTCCCATTCAATCCATAGATATAATATACAACAACTAGTGGTGATATCGACCACTTAATACAAAACTTTACATAAGTTGGTTAAACAAACATCCAACTCTTCCTTTTTCTTTTTCTTTTCGAATTTTTTTTTCATTTTTTTTTAAAAAATAAAAAATAAAAAATAAACAAAGATGTGTAAAATTTCACCACATCACTATAATGATAATTCTGGATAATTTTTCCATACTTTTCATGACTTCAGAAATAACGGTAATAGTGAAAGTAGTAAACACACGAAAAATAAACTCAAAGATATACAATATTTACTTTCACTCCAATTGCATTGTGCAATTTCCCGACCTAACCATAGATAATGAATTACGCACGCGAACACAGGTAATGTAAGGAAACACACTTTGCCTAAAGCAATTAACCAACCACGGATTTTAATCTATAGGGTAGGCTAAGGTGTAAGGGTGTAACGAAACATTTTAACAAAGGTGTAAGAAATGAAAGGAATGGCTCTGAATGTTTTTCTAGGGGTATCTTACTCTAAAAATGAGAGTAACAAAAGGGTTTTTACGGGGGTTAACTAACCAGTGTAGTTAGCTAATAACACATAACATATAAAGGCTATTTGGGTGTAATCCTAGAAATTTACCAATTTAGACAAGTCATTCCAATTATATAAATAATACTTATTATGGTGGTCTCGAATAGTATACAAGCCAAGTTCTAAAGTTTACAAGTCACCGGCACACTCATAGATTTGTGAGTTTTGAAAAATCACAATTTTTGAAAATAACGTCATGTGTGCAGCTATGCAACTTAGACTTTAAACAAAAACATGCTAAAAAAATTTAAATTTTTATATATTAAGCACATTTTAAGCATATTTTGAAAAGTTTAGGACAAGTAAGTGTTAAGTGTTCTAATTCTCCAATCCCCCCACTTAAGTTAAACAACGTCCTCGTTGTTTGTATAAAAGGTTAAAAACTGGAAAATAAAAGAATTAGAACAGAAAAACTCCACTGAGATTTGCTCGGTATGATTCTCCAATATTTGTATAAGAGCAAAAATCATCTTTCTTGTGGATTAGAACGTTTAAGCTTCATAATATATGTATCCACAGGAAATGCAGGAATCTATAATACCACCAAGGCTTTTAAAACACATCTAAGTTAAGAAAGGTTCAAACTTGCATAATACATTAGTAGTTAGGAAAAATAAATCATAAAAATAAAAATGAAAATCATCAGGTCAGTCGATGCGCCGTATCTTATGGAAGAAGATACGCCGTATCGAGCCTGGAATAAATACGGATCAGAATAGAAGATGGGTCGCATCCTTAACCAGGGATGCGCCGCATTAAAATAAACTGATAAAAAGTTTTAAAGTCGAAAGTAAAAATGCAGAAAAATAAAGTAAGATATGACCATTGCAGGAGATGCGCCGCATCTTGGAATTGAGATGCGCCGTATCCTCTGCGGCCTGACTGACTCGACACAAAAACAGAATAATAAAAATTTTCCGGGTTGTCTCCCGGTCAGCACTTGTCTTTATTCCAGAGTCTTCAAGTTAGACTCACGTTCAGCTCATTATTCTGTGCTATTGATCCCTACATTGCCACGTAGGATCCATTTAGCAACTAATTCGTCACGTATATATTCAGGTCCCAATTTCAAAACTCCTTTGTAGAATCCTTCCATCATTTGATATGGGTACTCAATCCCTCTCTTCATGTCATCATTACTAATAAAAAGGAATGGAGAGAATTTGTAGCAGAACCTATTAGTAGCATGTTTAAATCCAGGGTGAGTTCGGGGCATCATATAAGTGATAACGTCGCTTCCACATTGAAAGGTGATCTTTCCTTCAAATCGTTTTGCATTAATAGTGATCTCCCTACAAAATGGTTTTCCAACAATCACGTCACCCATATCACTGTCACAATAGGCATTCATGTCTTCAACAACGGCGAACTCAGTAACAATAGTAAAACATCCAACGAAGACCGGGACATTAATGAAGGCTCCAACTACATTCTTTCCCTTATACTCCACTTTCTTTCTCATAATAGAATTGTAAAAGCTTCTTGACATGACATTGATCGGCAAAATAGGAAAGAAATTGGCGTCAATACACTTGTACCCAATCATGCATGGGAATTGCAAATTGTAAGCACAATTGGCGTGGATCCTTCTACCGTAATCCCAAGAACCATCATATCCCTCAAATTCATCGTAATTCCTAGTAATAATAACGTTGACTTTTGGACTATCCACAATTTCTCCTTCTTCTAACTCAGATTCCGCATCATCCATGAACAGGTCATTGGATTCCAATGGTCCATCAAGGTCATTAAGTTCAATGTAGTCCCCATCGTAACGTTCGAGTGATTTATCTTGCACTAATATTTCATTCATAAAATTGGCTTCGAAGTCGAAGTCAATCAGTTCTCCGTATCCTTTCATTTTCCTTCTGAAATAATCACGAAAGCATCAGTAGAATTTGTTCGCTAGAAGAGAAATTAATGAATATAGAAACGGATATAAGAATAAAAATAACTGATATCTGCAGATGATGCGCCGTATCCAAAAAGTTGGATACGCCGTATCTTACAATCGTTAAAATTAAATCAGACTTTATTCAGAAAATAGATACGCCGCTTAGAAATTAGAATGCGCCGTATCAATTTATTTATCAAAAATCGATATTTATTTAAAATTAAATGCGTCGTATTAACAAAAGTTAATGCGCCGTATTTTCGTTACGTTTCAAAATATAAGATCTTTGATTCAGAAGATACGCCGTATCGACAGAGATCGATGCCTCGTATCTGTTTAATAATTCGAAAACTGTTTTTAATTAAAATAATAGATACGCCATATCTACTAAAGCAGATGCGTCGTATGGCGTTAACGTTTAGAAAAAAATTTTCCTTAAAAACAGATACGCCGTATCTTGGGGAAAAGATGCGTCGTATCGAATTAATTAAAAGCGTTGTATTTTATAAAAATTAAACGCAATACGCCGTATCTGAGAAATCAGATGCGCCGTATCGTTTGAATAAGCTCAGTACAACGATAGCAGAACACAGAAAATACGAAAAATAAAAACAAATAAAAACACAAACGAAAATAAACACAAATAAAAGAAAACAAATAACACACAAAACAAAAAAAAAATATGCAAAAATAATACAATGAATGCAAATTAACCTAATATACAACACAGAATTAGCGGTTAGAAAAAAAAATTGAAAACCTAATTAAAATACTAATCAAATTAACAGATAATAACAATTCACTCCCCGGCAGCGGCGCCAAAAACTTGATGCGTGCGATGTGTCGTTGCGGTTTAGCAGTATTAATGCCTACTCAAGTTTTAAATTTATATTTAGCCGACTTATCAATAACACACACACTTAACGAGCAGTGTACCCGGTCAGTATGAATATAATGGTAAGTAGAGTGTCGATCACTAAGAGTGGAACGTATTATCTCGTTATTCCAATCAGTATTTTAATATATTAAGTTAGCTATACAACCTAATCTAACGCAAGGGGGTTTCAGCCTGAGAGACTGGCACGATTGGTTGCAATTAAATAATAAACTAAACTAATAGGCACGAATCAGCAAGTAGCACACACGTACACAGATAAATACACGAGACAATAAGAAGACCTGTCCTGATAGATAAGTAGTTTGTCACTTGTTTTATTGCTAGTTTTATATGAAGTGTATAGTTCGATGCAACGCACCGAGATTAAGTCCTTTCTCGTTGGTTCTAATCTTATCGGCGAGTAAACCCTTAATGATTACTTATGACTATCCTATTTATCTTTCTTCCTACTTTTCTACAGACGATAGAATGCATAGGCGATCTAATAAATAGGCGAGGGCAGAGGCATGGCGACCCGATCAACGCTCAGCTAGACACAGAGGTTATCAATGCACTAATAAAAGTCACCAAAGACATCAACATATAAACTTTAATTAATGGGAAAGCAGTTTTAAGGGAGTGCAATCTTTCCGTTGTCACATTACACAAGCCACCAATCCTGATGAATTAAAGTTTACTAACACAATAAAACAAAACTACTTAATGAATTAAATACATGCAGGACCTTCTTATAGCTCTTGTATCTTCATTCAAGGTGTGTCTTGTGCTGCTGCCTTGACTGAATTCGTCCTAGGGTTTCTGTACTTCGGTCTCGTATATAATATATGTCCCTCGAAATTCGTCTGGTCTTGGGGTATTTATAGTTTCTGTCTGAGGGTAAGATGCGGCGCATCTAGTAAGTAGATGCGGCGCATTGACTTAACTTCGCATGGGGTCCAAGATTAATATATTCAGGAATATTCGTACACCGCCAGAAGATGCGGCGTATCTTCATTCTTGGATGCGGCGCATGTCCTCTTGTATCTTAGATCGTATCTGGTGAAATCTTGATAGTGATGCGCCGTATGTAATAAGTGAGATGCGGCGCATCTGGGGCAGATTGTCTTGATCTTGTACATTTCAGTAGACTCTTAACTTATTGCATATTTTGCTCCATAATTGGTCCAAAATCGCTAAGTTTCACCAAATGCTTGTTTTTACCTGAGAATTACAAAAGTAAACGATTAAGTATCAATTCTCACAGATAATATAATAAAAGAAGTCAAATAATAGGATAAATGATGGTAATAAAATGTACTTATTTGAGTTCATCAATATCGTATAGAATTAGATTGATAATTATCTTGTAAAGGAATCCTTAGTCTATAAAAGGATTGCCTAGGTTAAGGTTTACACACAATACGATACAACGATAGAAGTACGAATTAGATTATAGAAGATTCAAGGTTGTAAACCCTAGTGATAGGAGATCACTCGTATTATTATTCTAATAATATTGAATCGTTGAAGGTTATTATTCTGTGTTCTTTGTTTTATTCAAATCATACAAAACACATAAGGTCTTCTAAGTGCTAGCTAGTAAATTCCGCGTGCTAGACTAAGCATAATTCTTAGTATCACATCTAACACAAGGAGTGTGTGTAGATCCGGTCAGTGAAGGGCTTTTACAAGATATCAATGATGAATCATTTGATAAAATACGAATCTTGTATATCTGGGAAGATGACGAAGAAACCTTTCAATAATCGTATGGAAAGGGCTTCTAATATACTTGGTTTAATACACACTGTATATGGACCACTTAGACATGTGTCAAGGAAAGGTGCTAGCTACTTCTTAACATTTACTGATGATTTCAGCCATTATGGATATGTTTATTTACTTAAACATAAAAAAGAGGTGTTTGAAATATTTAAGGTTTTTAAAGCAGAAGTAGAATTGCAACTTGGAAAGAAGATTAAAGCTCTTCGATCCGACAGAGGTGGTGAATACCTGAGTCAAGAGTTTAAAGATTATTTAGCTGAGAATGGAATTGTCTAGCATCTCACATCTTCATATACTCCACAACAAAATGGTGTATCTAAGAGAAGAAATCGTACATTTTTAGACATGGTGCGATCAATGTTTAATCTTACAACTCTTCCTTTATCCTTTTGAGATTATGCCTTAGAATCTGCTATTCGCATTTTAAATATGGTTCCAACCAAGAAGGTTGATAAGATACCTTATGAGTTATGGAATGGAAAAACTCCTAACTTGTCTTATTTAAAGGTCTGGGTTGCGAGGCATTTGTTAAACGTGACTCAGCAGATAAACTCCAACAGAGATCTGTAAAGTGTATCTTTGTAGGATACCCAAAGGAAACGATGGGTTACTACTTTTACTACCCACCTGAAAACAAAGTAATTGTTGCTAGGTATGGAGATTTTCTTGAAAAGGATCTCATATCTCAAGAATTCAGTGAGAGGATTTATGATCTGGAAGACGATCAAGAAGATACACTAGCGAACTTCTTGTGGAACCTGAAAGTCTGGGTCCTCCACTTGAAGTTGTTCCCATTCGCAGATCTGTAAGGACTGTGAAAGCACCTGAACGTCTATGTCTTAACGTAGAAGTTGAGGAAACTATATTAGGGGATCTTGGAGAACCTGCTAATTATAGAGCTGCCATGAATGATCCTGAAAAGGATAAATGGCAAATTGCTATGAATGGGGAAATGCAATCCATGAGAGATAATGAAGTCTGGATTGAAGTAGACCTTCCTCCCAATGCCAAGGTAGTTGGAAGTAAGTGGCTCTTCAAGAAGAAAACTGACATGGATGGCAATGTACACACCTATAATAGGCCCGTTTGGTAGCTAAAGGTTTTACTCAAACTTATGGTGTTGACTACGAGGAGACCTTTTCTCCTGTAGCTGACATAAGGGCCATTAGCATTCTCATAGCTATAGCTGCATACTATGACTATGAGATTTGGCAAATGGATGTCAAAATCGCCTTCTTAAATGGTCGCCTAGATGAAGACATCTATATGGCGCAACCTGAGGGGTTTGTGAATCCAGAATTTCCAAAACGTGTATGCAAACTTCAAAGATCCATTTATGGATTGAAGCAAGCATCACGGAAATAGAATAAGAGATTTGATGAAGAAATCAAAAGGTTTGAGTTTACTCAGAATCTTGATGAGCCATGTGTATATCACAAAGCTAGTGGAAGTGATGTTATTTTCCTTGTCCTATATGTTGATGACATATTAATCATGGGTAAAAATATTACAAGATTGAAAGAGGTTAAAACCTATCTTTGGAAATGTTTTTCCATGAAGGATTTAGGAGAAGCAGCATACATTCTAGGAATCAAGATATATAGAGATAGATCAAAGCGGTTGATTGGATTAAGCCAAAGTGCTTACATTGATAAAATATTGACGTGATTCAATATGCAAAATTCCAAGAAGGGATATTTACCAATGCAAGAGAATCCTGGCTTAAGTAGCAAAGCATGTGCTTCAACACCTGCAGAGGTGACACGCATGAAGAGAGTCCCTTATGCTTCGGCTGTGGGATCTATTATGTATGCGGTGAGATGCACAAGGCCTGATGTGGCATTTGCTCAAAATATAACCAGTCGATATCAACAGAATCCAGGTGAACTCCATTGGACTGCTGTTAAACATATTCTCAAGTACTTAAGGGCTACAAGAGATATATTTTTAGTATATGGGGGAAATCCAGAAGCAGAACTTGGTGTTACAGGTTACTGCGATGCATCCTGGAAATGTGATAAAGATGATACGAAGTCTCAGACGGGTTATGTCTTTGTCATTAATGGAGGAGCTATGGACTGGAAGAGCAAGAAGCAGAGTACCATAGCGATGTCTGCAACAGAAAGTGAGTACATAGCTGCTTCAGAAGCTGCAATGGAAGCCTTCTGGATTAGGAAGTTCGTTTCAGGGCTTGGAGTTATTCCCTCGATTGAAAACCCTATAAAGATGTATTGTGACAATTCAGCTGCAATTACATTTGCCAATGAACCTGGAATCATGAAAGGCACCAGACATTTTTTGATTAAATATCACTATGTTCGAGAACAAGTCGAGATAGGTGAAATCAAGTTACTCAAAGTTCACACAGATGATAATCTAGCAGATCCCTTAACGAAGGCTTTACCTGGTGGAAAGCTTTATCAACATGCTGAAGGCATAGGACTTCGTTTAGCTAGTAGTTTCATGCCCATCTGTGATTAGTGTTTGGATAAAAGGATGTTATGAACAATTATTATTTTAATGAAATAAAATATTTGTTATGTTTGATTATCATTTTCTTAATAATATATCATGTATTTGCATGTTTAATCCATGAATAATTTAATTATTCTAAATTGTCCGTTGTCAATTAATGATATGAGAATATCATTAAATTAAGACAAATCTGAGTATTGGTAGAATATACTTGAAAGTATATTGATGCGTTGACATGCCAATTTCACATGATATTCAATGAATTGAATATAGGACTTATCCCAACTACATGATTTTACTTTATGGATCTTGTCATCAAGTAAATCATGAATATAGTTATCCTCAGACTTGAGATACCAGATAACTGTCATGGATGTAGTGCATTTCTGTAAAGCAATTTACCACTATATGTTACTGGTAGCCATAAGGATTGTTTTCAGAAGTGTTGCAAAGTTCATGGGTTTTGCTTGTAGTCAAGAAAGAATTTGTTCCTTCAAATTTGTTTTGAAGTTTAATACTACTGGGCCCCTCTTAGGGTTGACAAGATGTTTGCGTGGCCACGCCCAAGATCTATCTGGAATACGTTCAGACGATTTGGTAATCTTGCTCAATCAGAAACAACGAGAAACAGAATAGTTAATTAAAAATGACTACGATCCAATTCTTTATTAATGTAGTATTAGTAACAAAAGGATAAGTATGATGATGAATCATCGAAAGGTTTTTCCAGGAGACCACCCTTGAGTTGTACTAGGGGCATTGGCGTGTTGCTAGACGCTAACCAATGTCATTACACTATTAATAGATGTCCAAGTGGGAGCTGTTAGTTTTTGGACAAATATTAATACGTGTATGTCTAGAATCGAACTCGAGACCACGGGATTGCACACTTTACGTATGAAGAATTAATGGATAATAATTAATATATTATATATTTAATTATTAAAACACGAAATAACGACTAACGGGCGTTAAGTAGTTAACGATAATTGACTAACGACCGTTAAATATTAATATAAGGACTATAGATGAAATTAGAAGAACAAGAAGCTTCCGGAATCCCTTGGATCCCTTTGGCCGATCTGATGGGTTGGGTTGAAACCCAATCCCACTCCAACTTGTTCTCCAAGTTAGTCATGCTATAAATACAAGGCTTAGGGGTTCATTCTTTGTATCTTTTGTGCACAAGCTATAACCCTAAACTTGTTTTCTTTTCTTTCTTGCTTTGGCCGATCGGTACAACCCTCACAAAAGGGTCGATCGGTTTGTTTTCATAAAACAAACCTTTTGTGTTTTCTTGATCTAGCAATCATGTTAATTCGGTTATAGTACGTGTGTACAGGAACGTGGTATTAACTCACTATAGTTAATATCTTGAATTGGATTACAAAACGGTAAGGGGTAATTCGTTAATCCACTTATAAACCATAATTAGGGTTCTTGATCTTGATTGAAGAATAATTGAAGTTGATTCTTGTTTAGCTAGAATCAAATGTACGTTTATTTTATTGTTCGGTTAACTAATTATGTGTTATAGATCCTTAGCTTCCGCATGTTCTCTTTGATGTTATGTGTTTAATTTATGAAGTAGTCATGTTATTTAAATTCGAACAGCTTTTAGTATGGGAGGCCATGTTCTTGAAATGTATAGAACTAACTTGTCTTATGCCGTAGTTGAGGCGTTGATATGTGTCAAGCTTGGGTAAGAAAGTCTAAAAATGTTATAATAGATAACACTGAAGATCTATTAAATGATGACGATGTTGCACAAAGTAATCGCTTCAAAAAAACATATCGCTTTTCTTGCATAATTAAAACAGTAAACTTTGCTTGTTTCTAATGTAAAGATAGCTTTGTTTCTAATTAAAACAGTAGCTTTGCTTGCACAATCAATTTCTCTAAATGATGACTAATCGAATTTGTATAGTAGCTACAATTCTAAACGTATGTGATATGTCTAAACATATGACGAATGGAATTTGTACAATAGTTGTTTTAGTTTTGCTTGCATTATCAATTTTTAATGTTTGTTAAGTTATTAGCTTTGCTTGTTTGTTAAATTATTAACTTTGCCAAGCAAAACGTTAAAGAAAAACGGAAGGGAGTTACCCAAGATTAATTGTTTTTTGTTGAAAATGGTTTAGTTTGTTTATTTTGAACATTTCATGTGATTTTGGTGGAATTTTATATGTTTTGGAACGTTTGTAAGTTAAGAATATCTTGGTGATGTGTTTATTTAATTGTTGTTTGCATTTTCTGACACGTTGTGATTCGAAATCACTCTCAAGTGTATGTTTTGTCCTGATTGTTGTTGTTGTTACAAAAAGTTCCTAGCATAATACTTGAAATTTTTTTTGGTTTAACAAAAAGGGGAAGAACCGGATAGATACCGATTCCCGGTACCTGAATCCCGTCTGGTACGGTACCAGTACCCCCTTTTCATGCTCGGGGAAAAAAAACGGTACCACCAAAATCGGTACAGGTTCTATACCAATCTGGTGCCGTGCCCAGGAAAAAAACTGTACACACTAAACCCTAGTTGTATGAGAGCTTTTCCCTGACTTTATATAAACACTCCTATCTCGAGGTTATTACCACTCAATAAAAACCGAACATATGACTAGCCTAATCTCACACCATAAACTTATCACAATCATTGCTTTACGTACCATACATAAACACTACGCCAAAATAGAAATTTACAAGATATAAATTAAAAATTTTAACCGACTGTATTATTACAATCAGATAAAATACAATTTTTATTCACAAATAATTAAAATTTAGATGTATTATGACCTACATCAAAACGCATTAGGTAAGATTTATGCCAAAATCTCGTACGTGCACGGGGATATATAACTAATTTTGAACAAAACATGTTAAATAGCAGAGAAGGGTTTTCTTTTCTCAAACGGTTCAGGGGTTAAGCCAACCCTAATAAGGGTTATTAAAGTTTGGAAGAAGAAAAATCCTACTCGTACTCGACCATAAATAAGGTTTTGGGTTATTTGGTTTTTGGGTAGCTGGAAACTCAAAACTGCTTAGTCAGATTAGGGTTAACCCGAGTAAGCCCTATTATAACATTAAAAATAGAAAAATAATAATAATAAGAAGAAAAGCAAGGAAATATATTGAAAGATAAATTTGAAAATTCCTTATGCGGATTACTTGGGTTGACTGAAGCCCGAATAAGGGCAAAACTCCAACCCGAAAGAGTATGCCACCCACTTAGAGCTAGCCTAATAAGAGTATGCATGCCGCCTTCTCGAAATTTTGAAGGATATTAATGAGTGGAGACACATCGCCCAATAACAACACGCGACCTCATCATTTGTGTTTTCCCCGTTCCACGTCACATTTAGAGAGACTATTGCCGCCAATTTCTTCCTCACATTAGCGCGAATTAAGGGTATGTTTGGCAAAATTAGTTGTAAACTGTATACTGTAAGCTGTAAACTGTAAGCAGTAAACTGCAAAACTGTTAACATGAGCTACAAGCTGCATCTTCTTTTCAATAAAAGTATTTGGTAAATTAGTTGTTAAATGTAATTATAAGATATAAAATGACATAAAAACATATATCTATAATTGTAAACAAATATTTGAAGAGTATATAAGTAATTTAAAGTTTTAACAGTTTCAAAATGTTTAAAAAGCTTCATAAATCAGCTTTTCATTTAAGAGCTATTTTTTGAAATAAAAGCTTAAAGTTAATGTATCCAAACAGAGATATTTATTTTAAAAGAGATTATTTTTTTAACAAAAAACTAACAGCTCTCAAAAAAGCCTCTACCAAACAGTCTCTAAAACTTTGTTTCCTTGAAGTTTGTAAACGTGACTAAATCGTGCCTAAATTTTGGAGAAACGTTGCCGTAAATTTCTCAAAGGTGAGCAAGGACCAATTCCTAAAGGTTCTCTAAATCATAAAGTAATCTCCCAACTTTAGCCAAAGCTGATGAAAATTGTGCCAAATTAACAAACTTTTTTTTTAAATAAATAAAAAAATTAGAACTGCATGTAACAATTGTTAAAGTAAATAGTTCTTGAAAATATTCGCATCACGAAATCAATTGTTATTCTCTTGAAATTTTCATCAAAAACTTGTCATATCATAATTGTCTTTAACGAGAAATAAAATGTTTGCGTGTTGCGATGGTGTATTATTTGATAAAACTTTTACGGATATATTCATTTGAGGGTTGTTTTTAAATATTCATCAAAAGCACTACAATATTAGGCTCAATTTATTTGAAATTTAAAAATGTTTTTATTGGTATATTTTTTATTAAAAAATTGCTAAATATTTATTAGATATTTTATAAATAAAATTTGTTATATATAAAAGATTGACAAAAGTAAAATTTTAAAGTAGTTTCGTAACTTGTTACATTGTTTAATGGTGTGTTCTGTTTTTTAATTTTTTTTTTTTATTAAATTTATATACAAACAAACTTGAGGGTTGTTTCTAAATTATTACATAGTTTAAGGGAAAACTTTTATTTTTTTAAATAAAGTTCAACATTTTTTATAAAATCTTACGTAAGTCAAAAGTATTGCAATATTGTGCTCATTTTGTTCGCAATTTAATGACCTTTCTATTGATATATTTATTTATAAACAAATCACTTGATATTTGTTAGGTATTTGGTAAATAAAATTTGTTATATAAAAAAATCGTAAATATTAAAAGTACAATGTAATTTTCGTAGCTCGTCACATAGTCACAGAGGTGTTGCGATTTTTTTCTTTTTTCCGGAACTATGTCGCACGGAATACCGATTGTATATATGTATAATAACGAGACATTTTTACAATATGAAAAAAAAAATCTTAAAAAGGAGTTAGTTCTCTTATTATTTTAGAACAATAAATTGCACAAATTGTTCTTGTGGTTTAGCTAAATTGCATGTTTCATCCCTGGCTTTAAAAGTGCAAGCAACGAGAAATTTGTGGGTGTAATTTTCGTCTCCGACTAAAATGCCATCTTCTCTATTTTATTAAAGTAAAAGAAGATACGGGTAATTTTGTCATTTCACTATGACCAGGGACGAAAATTGCACTCGTAAGTTTCCACAAGGATAGTGTTTGCACTTTCAAAATTTTAAGGACGAAACATTCAATTTTGCCAAACTACAAGGACGATTTTTGCAATTTACTCAATTCTCGAGACATTTTACCTAGTTTTATACAACTACGTACAATGATGAACGAAATACGACAAATATATAAACACGAATACAGCAAAGCAGCCTCATGTGTATCTTCACCTTATATAGAAACCGGAGGCTACATTTTTTCTATCAAAACAATGGTTTTCAAAACCAGATGTTTTGAATTACTTTCAGAAGCCACAGAGATCGAAAATGCACAGGACGATAGTCCAACATCTTCATATTTGCAAGATGAGTCCTACTATTCTACGTATACAGATTTCCCAGATGTGGCTCCCCAAATTCTTCATCTTAAAAGATTCACATACCGGGAGCTGGACGAAGCCACTGACAGTTTTAGCGATTCTTCAAAGATAGCAGAAGGAGAATATGGCACAATCTATAAGGCTGTATTAGAGGATCCTCTTATAAACGTTGAGTTGGTGGTCAAACGTCTAAAGGAAAGACTTGGAACGGTGTGTTTCTCTTCCTTTATACTACCTAGTAGTGGTGACCAATTTTACCATCGTTAATTGAGCGTCACGTCACCTTTTCACTTCACCACCTACATAACCATCAACAAGGTGTAATAAAACCATCAAATTCACCATCCAAACATACATCATTTATACACAAATATACTTCACAAAAACCAACATCATAAACACAACCAATATCACAGGTCGGACGATCAAAAAACTGACTTCTCCCTTTTTGCCATGGAGGACGTACGGTTGTGTAGGTGGGTGGGGCTTATGGACGACGCGTCTTAGGAGGTCACCAACATGTGGGTGAACCTCCTATTACAACTAGTCTTACAACCATACTCGTTATGGTTACCTGGTCATTCTACATAGAACTATTTGCCTGATCATTCTAAGTATACAAAACCGATAACATATGTGAAGTGCAATGAACTAATATTTTTTTGATGATAATCACCAATTATATTGCAATCATATACAGTAATTAAACTCGACTAAAATAATTCAAAACAATAAGATGCACTAGAAGAAAATTGACATTTAGTGACAGAGATTCTAAAGACACAAAAAAGTGTGGGTAAAAGGTCAAAATTTTGAGATTTAACAGCACTTTTTGTGAAAAATATGTGTATCAGAATAACTAGATTTTTACCTATACTTTTAAGTGTAGGAAAAACGCCCAAAAGAATTAGTAACACTCTTCTAACTTTTGCTTACATTTCTATACCTTTTGCAACATTTTTTAACTATTAGTGACATTTATTTTGTATGTCATTAAATAACAATTCTTTTGTAGGGATGACTGAACATTCCATTTATTTTCTTTATAGCTACTTCACTCATAGTCTCTATAAAGTTGTAACAGGGGCAGAAAGAATGGGCAACAGAGGTGAACTTTGTATGGATCAGTGAGCATCCAAACCTCGTGAAACTTGTTGGTTACTGTTCAGAATGCGATGAAAGAGGACTACAACGACTTCTGGTCTACGAATATATGCCTAATAAAAGTGTCGAATACTACTTGTCTACGAGGTCCCAAACACCTCTCTTGTGGACCATGCGACTAAACATTGCTCAAGACGTTGCGCGTGGCTTGGCACATCTACATGAACATAAGGTATTTCTAGGTAACGCTGCTGTCATGTCATATAGCGCTTAGAATAGCAACCTACCTAATCGCTCTCGTTCTACATCAGTTTATGTACATATGTATCTTAAAAAATGAAGCAGATGAAAATATTTCCACCAGTCTAGTGATATTGGCACACCTATTAGTTCAGTGACATATGTGGAACATATTGAAACTCATATTGCTATTTAGTGTTATTTTCCTTGTTTTAGTTTTTTAACGCACTAGTATAATGTCGGAGCAATTTAACAAACGTGCGATCTTACAAGATCATTTAACTTTGTAGATAATCTTCCAAGTTTTCAAATCTTCCAACATATTTTTCGACGATCAATGGAATGCAAAGATTTTGTATTTTGATTTGGCTTGGACATCCTTTGGAGAAGACCTCGCGGATGTCTTCACCAAGGTATTCTACAATGCGTTGGATATTAATTGTATATAACCTTAGTGTGTGCTCTTAAACAAGTATTTTGTATCATCAGATGGTAGAAACCACAGGTTATGCGGCTCCAGAGTGCTCCAGAGGGAGGTGTCTCACACCCATGTGTGACACATGGAGTTACGGGGTGTTCCTATATGAACTCATCACGGGTAGAGCCCCGTTGGATATGAATCGACCTCAAAATGAGCAAAAGCTTCTAGAATGGGTGAAACCGCACGTTAACTCAAAAAGGTTTGAGCTGATCACTGATACAAGACTAAAAGGTAATTACCCACCAAAGGAAGTACATATGTTGTCTATAATAGCCAACAAGTGTTTGGCTAAAAACCCGAATTCAAGGCCAAAGATGAGTAAGGTTCTAAAAATGGTTAACCAAATCATTTCTCCTTCACAAGCGAACTGTCCTGCACTACCTCTCAAGAGTCTGGCCCCTGTGATTGCTCACAAGTTGAAGAATGGTTTTATTTGTACCAACAAGGGTAGAAAGACCATTTGCCTTCCACGGATACACCCTTCAAAGCTCTTGAAATCTTGTTTCAATCGCTTAAAAAAGGACAATCATGCCCCTGCCGGCCATTGTATTGAACCTTCTTTTAGTCACTTGCTAACGCAATGAGACTGAAATAACCATTTTATAAATACCTTCAAAATCTTTAACGTTGGCAAATAGTATATGAGTGTGTTATAATAATATAAGTACCTATATTTGATGTCACATTGAAAATATATTTAATTTGGTTAATTAATACCAATGTCTCCAATCTCTTTTTCGACTATTGTTAGTGGTGCATTTAAACTAGTATTCAGTTTTTTCACAGCATTGATCAACTTTAATGTGTGTCAAAACAAACCTTGAACATAATTGAGGTGAATGTTTTTGTCAACATATTGGCAGGAGTTATAGTGATATGGATCTTCTCGATTCTGACTTCACCTAGCTTCTTCCGGTTCTAAATCATAATGTAAAGCTCGATTTGGGCCTGGTCTGAAAACAAGTTATGATCTCATCAAGGCTAAAACATGTTGCTAGAATAAGTGATCATTAATTTGTTTTTAGATTTGCATACATCATATACAAGATCATGTTTGGCTAGGGGAGGTCTCAAGTTCGAGTCTCACCCGGGACTTTTACACCTTTAAGCGGTAATTAAGGAGGAAGATACGGGTTCACGGACAGTATACTACCCAATTGGATGTCACTGATCAAACTGAACCACTAACAACTAACAAGCCGTTCTAAAAATATATATATATATATATATATACTCCCTCCGTCCCACTATAAGTGTCCACAATGGTATCTTTGCTTGTCCCATATTAAGTGTCCAGGGAATATTTTCAACCAATGAGAAGAGACTTTAGTGGGTAATAGTGATATTTGATTGGTGGAGAGTGTAGTTGGCCCCACTTTCCTAAAACTTTGTGCAAATGGAAAGTGGACACTTATAGTGGGACGGAGGGAGTATATATATATATATATATATATATATATATATATATATATATATATATATATATATATATATATATATATTTGCGTTCAACTGGTGAACACTTTAAAATAGTGAACAATAGGTACCAATAAGAAATTGACAAGTGTCTTTTCATTTAAAGAAAAATATAAATTAATTTTAATGTGTTTGAGGGTATAATGGGTATTTAGGTCCTCCTCATTATTAGTTATGTTAACCCTACAAACTTTCTTTCTTCTACATCACAAATAAACCGTACCTCTTTTTAATCCCACCATTCAAGATCTAAAAATTCTCTCAATCCTCTCCATTATTAGATCTAAAATTTTTGTCTAACAACATGATAAATTCATTTCCCCTAATTTGTTACACATGTTTAACGACTAACAATTAGATCTAAAAAACCTCTCGACGGAGCAAGCACTTATCGGAATATTTAACTGGTCCATCTCTCTCATCGTTACATTTTACTGGTCGATTTCTTTCATCTCATCTAAAACCTTCATACCAATTTCTTTCTCATATTATCTTCCAAAAACACATAAACCTTAATTGAAAAATCAAATCTAATATTTTTCTCCCAACCAATCTGATCGTCCTTTATCATCAATATATTATGTATTAACTACATCACCAAATATTAAAATATCCAACATACACAAGAACACCTCCATTCTCCCACCTTTTTCTTGGCATATATATTATATATATTATGTATTAACTACATACTTTTGTTTCAGTTCGTATATTTCATCAGTGAGTATAATCAATTTATTACGTTTTCACTTGACCAAAAATGAGAATAGAAAATATGGTAAATCGTGTATGTGACTTGCCGTAATTCAAACGGTTTTTATCGGTTTGGTTCTAACACCTTTGTCATATCGGAATCTTGTTTTCTTATCGGAATCTTAGGCGACATGTTTTATTTATCCCGACATGTATCAAACGAATTTGGGTGTAGATCAGTTTTTTTTACCAGTTTGATTGTATATTTGGCTACTTTTTTTTATTGTGTCATTTAATTATGAAACTAAATATGTTAAAAGACTTAATTTGTCACTAAAAATGTGTCATAATAATTAGTGCGTCACTACAAACGTATTAAAAAAAATTGTGTGTCACTACATATGTGTCAAGGAAATTTGTGTGATAAAAATAGTGTGTCACTATAAATGTATCAAAAATATTAGCGTGTCACCGCAAATGTAATAAAAATTTTATTTTGTTTCAAGAAACTTCATGTGTGATTAAAAATGTGTCACTAAAAATGTATTAAAAAACAACGTGTCACTAAAAATGTATAAGAAACTAGGTGTCACTAAAAACTTATAATAAAACTATGCGTCACTAAAACTACATGTATGTGAATTTAAGTCTTTAAAAAAGTGGGATACACTATGCCATTCTTAACCCATTTAATTACAAGATTGCCATTATCAATTAATTGTTCTACATAAATGCAAATCTCATCTATATAATTGATCCAACGATCCACAAGTATACCTATTGTTTTCTACTTAAAAGGTGTACACCACAATAACGCCACCCTATATATATATATATATATATATATATATATATATATATATATATATATATATATATATATATATATATATATATACACACACACAAGATCATGTACAACATGGATGTAGAATACCAATGATCAGGTTTTTTTCCCCTAATAACTAAACCAATAGACGAGACTTCAAATATTTGGACATCTACTTATAAAAAAAGGATTGCTTGATTTTGTTGGTAAGCCACTAGCAATAACACAATATACAATAATATACACACACTATATGTTTTGATTATGAATTGTACGTATGGTTACAAGATTTTCTGTTAATCAATTGGCCCTATTTATACACAATGGACCGACACATCTAATAGACATACCGTTTCAATATAACGGTTATAACTTCCTAACTTTGACACTTATACATAATACACCCCTAAACTTTATAACATACACATATATTTAGTTTAACTTCAACACTCCCCCTTAAACTAAATATAGTTTAAATGAGGTCTTCATCCTTTCTTTATCCATCTTCCCATCACAGCAGTATTGGTTCATCATCCTCTTGGATCATATTTGCCTCATGCTCCTTTTCCCACTTTGGACATTCATTGCTAAAATGCCCAAGTTCATTGCATTTGAAACACCTTATGTTGCCCTTGTCCCGTTGTGTTTGACCATTGCCTTGACTTCTCCCGGACCCCCGACCTCGTCCTTGGCCACGTCCAAAGTCTTTCTGGCTTGCATTTCCACGACCGCAATGCTCACATTTATGGTGTTTACCCTTCTCCTTAGCGTCTTCCTTGGTAAATAGAAGTTTACCAGTCATGTCTTCCTCCTTAGTTTGCTTCTTTGTGCGTTCTTCGAAAGCCTTTAGTCTCCCCACGGCTTCTTGGAACGTCATTTTATTCAAATCCGCAAATTGCTCAATCGCCGCTACTATTTGAATAAACTTTTCTGGCACCGACCCTAGAAGTTTTCGAACCTGTCTCTTTTCATCCAAAGTATGTCCAAGACTACTCGCTTGTGAAGCAATCTCACTAATCTTTCCTGCATAGACATCGAGTGGTTCATTTGCACCCATTTTTAAAGATTCAAACTCTGACTCGAGTGTCTGAACGCGTGCTTCCCTAACCCTTTCAATTCCCACGTGTCGAACCTTTAATGCTTCCTAAATTTCTTCTGCCGAAGTAAGGCTTGCAATTTGCAAAACCATATTTTCTGGAATTGCTTGGTATAACATTGCAATTGCCATGTTGTTTTTCTTTTGATCAACTTTACCGTCTGTTGTTGGTTCAACTGCTTCCCAGATTTCATAGACATTAAATATTGCTTTAATCTTTACTGCCCAAATCGTGTAATTCGTTGAATTGAGAACAGGGCATTGGAACGTCATTGATGTTCCGCTATCCTTCATAAGTTCGTTTTTCTTGGATCCATCGCCTGCCATTTTCTTATTTTTCCTTCCTGGTTTCTTTGATTTCTGGGTGTTTGATCAAACCCGCCTCACAGTTGAAAGTCAAATCCACTTGCAAATAATTGTCACTTCCGCCTCTTGCTAATGACAACTATGTCCGCTTCTCCGCTATTGACAATCAAACCCGCTTCTCCGCTGTTGACCCTGATCAATCCCGCTATTCCACTGTTGATAATCTAACCCGCTACCCCGCTATTGATTATCAATCCCGCTAATCCGCTGTTGATCTTAAAATACCCTAACCCAATCTTCTAAAACCAATAATCTTCTTCCTTAAGAATCAAAATTTCCCTTGTTTTGTATTTTCTGTTTTTCTAAAGTATATCCACTTGACAGAAAAACTACACAAAATTGATTCTATCTATCCTTTTCTCACGAAACAAAAAATTTCTTACTTTTTGTTATAATCACAAAACTGATAGATTTTTCTTTTACACACTCAAATTTACCAAAAGTTTTGTTATTGTTGTCACTTATTCTTTGCAAAAGAAAAGAAATAAATTATTGTTCCTTGTTTTTGAAACAGTCCCCACAATAAAAGTCTTCTGACTTTTTCTCCTTAAACTAATCAATCTCTCTATTGCAGTAAAAAATCAAAGAAATCAAAATAACAAAAATTCAAAAACGTATCTTTTACTTCTTCTTTTCTTCCTCTGTTTTTGACTTTTCCTTTAGCTTTCTTCTTCTTGTTTGTATACACACAAATCGTACAACCTTGTTTCACTCCAAATCTTTTCTTCTACCAAATCGCTACACCTTGTTTTCTATGTTCTTAGATCCGAGCAAGAACAGCCCCGAACCAGTCTTCTGACTTTTTCTCCTTAAACAGGGGAAGAAATAAATTATTGTTCCTTGTTTTTGAAACGATCCCCACAATAAAAGTCTTCTGACTTTTTCTCCTTAAACTAATCAATCTCTCTATTGCAGTAAAAAATCAAAGAATTCAAAAGAACAAAAATTCAAAAACGTATCTTTTACTTCTTCTTTTCTTCCCCTATTTTTGACTTTTCCTTTTGCTTTCGTCTTCTTGTTTGTATACACACAAATCGTACAACCTTGTTTCACTCCAAATCTTATCTTCTACAAAATCGCTACACCCTGTTTTCTATGTTCTTAGATCCGAGCAAGAACAGCCCCGAATGAAAAACCCTTTCTGTCTCTGTTTCTATACAAGAATCAAAACAGTGCCCTTCTAATCGATCTTTCCTTTTTCTCCCCGAATCGAATAAACCGCTCTGATGCCACTGTTGGTAAGCCACTAGCAATAACACAATATATAATAATATACACACACTATATGTTTTGATTATGAATTGCACGTATGGTTACAAGATTTTCTGTTAATCAGTTGGCCCTATTTATACACAATGGACCGACACATCTAATAGACATACCGTTTCAATATAACGGTTATAACTTCCTAACTTTGACACTTACACATAATACGCCCCTAAACTTTATAACATACACATATATTTAGTTTAACTTCAACACTCCCCCTTAAACTAAATATAGTTTAAATGAGGTCTTCATCCTTTCTTTATCCATCTTCCCATCACAGCAGTATTGGTTCATCATCCTCTTGGATCATATTTGCCTCATGCTCCTTTTCCCACTTTGGACATTCATTGCTAAAATGCCCAAGTTCATTGCATTTGAAACACCTTATGTTGCCCTTGTCCCGTTGTGTTTGACCATTGCCTTGACTTCTCCCGGACCCCCGACCTCGTCCTTGGCCACGTCCAAAGTCTTTCTGGCTTGCATTTCCACGACCGCAATGCTCACATTTATGGTGTTTACCCTTCTCCTTAGCGTCTTCCTTGGTAAATAGAAGTTTACCAGTCATGTCTTCCACCTTAGTTTGCTTCTTTGTGCGTTCTTCGAAAGCCTTTAGTCTCCCCACGGCTTCTTGGAACGTCATTTTATTCAAATCCGCAAATTGCTAAATTATCGGGGTTAGCTTGTGAGCTCGCTCCAAATGAAATGTGAACCGCGCCACATAAATATGGTTTGTAATTGCATTGGTTAAAAAAAATTAACTCATAAAAATGGTTTATAAAACTTTCAAATTAAATTAATTCAAGTTTAACATTACTTAATGACTGGGTAAATTACAGGTGCTTACAGTACCCACTCATTAGACTGAATTCCGTCCCTGAATTCTAATATGTGTTAGTTGTCGACGTTCTTTCGGGAAATAAGTGTGGGTAATTGGCACGAATTTGATCTTCACGCTCCCATGTGTATTATGGTCCTCTATTGGAGTTTCATCGAACTTTGACGATGGGAATGCGGCTTTGTTTTAATTGTTTAACATCTCAATCCATGATTTCTACTGGCTCTTCTATGAAGTTGAGTTTCTCATCAAGCCGAATTTCTTTTAATGGAATGACAAGGGATTCATCTGATAGACATTTCTTTAGATTTGACACATGGAAAGTATTGTGTACTTTACTAAGCTCCTCGGGAAGCTCGAGCTTGTACGCCACTGGACCAATCCTTTCTAGGATTTTCAATGGCCCAATGTATCTAGGATTTAGTTTTCCATGCGTCCCGAATCTAACCATTCCCTTCCAGGGTGATACTTTCAACATGACTCTATCTCCAACCTGAAATTCCATAGGCTTTCACCTTACATTGGCATAACTCTTTTGTCGGTCACAGGCAGCTTGCAAGCGTTGTCTAATTTGCACTATTTTCTCGGTTGTCTCCTGAACAACTTCGGGTCCTATGAGCTAAGTATTTCCAACTTCCGCCCAACAAACAGGTGATCGGCACATTCGACCATAAAGTGATTCGAACGGGGCTGCCTTGATACTAGCGTGATAACTGTTGTTGTATGAGAACTCTGCTAATGGTAAGTGTCTATCCTAGCCTTTGCCAAATTCGATCACACATGCTCGGATCATGTCCTCTAGGGTTTGGATAGTTCTTTCACTTTGACCGTCGGTTTGGGGGTGATAAGCAGTGCTCATATCTAATCAGGTACCCAAGGCTTTCTGAAGTGACTGCCAAAATCTAGACGTGAAACGGCTATCACAGTCTGAGATGATGGAAATCGGCACTCCATGCCGTGAAACTATTTCTTTCAAATATAACCGTGCAAGAGTACTCATTTCGTCGGTTTCCTTGATTGGTAAGAAATGTGCGGATTTGGTAAGACGATCAACAATGACCCAAATGGTGTCAAATCCACCCGATGTCTTAGGTAGTTTAGTGATGAAGTCCATTGTAATCCTTTCCTATTTCCATTCTGGAATCTCTGGTTGTATCAATAAGCTGGACGGCTTTTGATATTCGGCTTTGAGCCTGGAGCATGTCAAACACTTTCCGACATACTCAGCGATATCAACCTTCATGTTTGGCCACCAATAAAGTTTTCTGAGATCCTGGTACATCTTGTCAGAACCGGGATGAATGGAATACTTTGACTTGTGAGATTTGTGCATAATGAGGTCACGTATTCCTCCGTAAAGTGGGACCCAACTTATGTCCTTAAAACATAACATTCCATCTGATCTCTTTACGAAACCATTCTCTCTCTGGCATACCATAGATTTTCTCGCTTGGTCTGTTCTCTTCCTTGAGAGCTTCGGCCTGAGCCTTAAGGATTTTTGATGGAAGGGGTGATTTAATTGTCATCCCCAGAGATCTGACTCTGAGAGGTTTAAGTCGCTCTTTTCAGCTTAAGGCATCTGCCACAACATTTGCCTTTCCAGGATGATAGTGAATCTCGCAATTATAGTCACTGAGCAACTCTAACCATCGACGTTGTCTCATATTCAACTCCTTCTGATCAAGAATGTGCTGAAGGCTCTTATGATCTGTGAATACCGTGCACTTGGTGCCATATAAGTAGTGTCTCCATATCTTAAGAGCAAAAACCACTACTCCTAATTCCAGATCATGGGTGGTGTAGTTCTTTTCGTGAGTCTTGAGTTGTCTGGAGGCATATGCAATAACTTTACTCCTTTGCATCAACACAACGCCTAAACCCTAGTACGATGCATCACAATATACCACGAAGTCTTTACTTCCTTCTAGCAATGCTAAGATTGGAGCTTCACAAAGTTTTTGTTTCAAGAGTTGAAAAGCTGACTCTTGCTCTTCTCCCCAGTCAAACTTCTTCTTTTTCTATGTCAATTCCATCAAAGGTTTAGCGATTTTGGAGAAACCTTCAATAAATCTTCGGTAATACCCGGTAAGACCTAAGAATTGGCGTATCTCCGTAGGGTTTGTAGGAGATGCCCAATCCTTAATGTAACACCCCCGTTTTCGATATGCGCAGCGGGATATAAGTTTGGGGTGCTACTTCAAGGTTCACAGTCATGAGAATAGAAAATGAAAAAGAGACGTTTTAAATAAATTGTTATCATTCATTTATTTAAATTAGAGTACATAATATAGGTCCCAGAGGGAGGTTCGGAAATACGTTATAAAAGTTACATTATTTATTTGAATGATAATAAAATGGACACTCTTTTTATAAGAAGAAAGTCCACAGTCACTCCGTGCCAAGTTTAGCCTTTTAATTACCTGAGATAAAACATGCTAAAAAAAGTCAACACAAAGGTTGAGTGAATCCATAGTGTTTAAAGTTATAATAAGTTTTGAACACAAGCTAAATAAAAGAAATCAGTTATATCACAATTCGGAATATTGCACTAAACCTCATGACACGCAATGCGTTGACAGTTTCCAGTCTCACTAACATATAAAAATGAAAGTGGTTTGCCCCCAAGATTAGATATCAAATATAATGCATCTGTCTAACCGGCTACCACAAAGATATCCATCCGATTAGTACAAATGGGTCGTCAGGCAAATAGATCTATTCACATATTCGCGCTCACCCAGCAGGTGACTAATGGTGCATGATACGAGGGACTTTTAAATAATAAATATAAATAGGGAACAGTTAACTTAGTGCAATAACAATCAGGAAAATACTTGTGTTCGTTTTGGTAGCATGTATCTCCCCACAAGTTTAGAAAACATATAAAGAAAAGTGGGACTACGAACTCATCTTGATAGTCTGGATGGAAAACAAAGTTAAACAGAGTTGATAAACATCTCCGGCACGCAACCTGATTTGTATGTCACGTTTCAGTAATCGTTTCCGAATATATATATATATATATATATATATATATATATATATATATATATATATATATATATATATATATATATATATATATATATATATATATATATATATAAGTTTCAATGTTCGTTTCGTTCCGTTTTTGATTAAATGTTAAAATGAGACAACATGAAGTCTCTTCAAAAGTTGAATAAGATTTTATCTTATTTCTTCATTTTTATGTTTTCGTTCCATTTGTTCGTTAAATGTACATATCTCGTTCGTTAATTATCGAATTAAACGTATTACGTTTGTTTATTTCTATTAATCGAATATATATTAATAATGACAATAATAATATTTATGAAAGGTTATGCTTTTACCCCTAAAGTTTCATATATTGACAGTTTATACCCCTGGACTTTCGGGAAATGACAACTTTTACCCCTCAACTTTGGTCAAACGATAGTTTCCACCCTATAGTTTTGAAAATGACACTTGTTACCCCTGAGTTACAAGTCGACAACAATTAAAGTCCAAGTTATAAAAATTAGTTAAAGTCTCGACACTTTTTACCCGTAAAGTATTTTTGACGTTTCATCCGACGTCCTTGTTTTTATAAAACGCGTTATAAATTATGGGAAAAGACAAGACTTTTTACGTTCCTTTTATACAACTTATTATTAACTTATAAACATCATTTTTACCAAATATTAGTCCTTTATTCGAGTTTATAAACTCGAATCAGACAAAAAAGGCTGCGCTAAAAATAGTGACCAAAGGGCAGTTTTGGGATGAGATAAAAGCGAGGCGAGGGCATGGTTTTTTGTTATTCTTTTTCCTACATGAAGTTAGCTAGGTGATCTCATTACTGGCCAAGTTTCAAAATTTTTGAAGGTCATTTGAGTGTCGAAATAAATTCTCAAAGTTGGTCGTGTAGAACAAAACTGAAAAGAAAATAAAAGTTAGTTTTTAGTCTAGCGATAGGGTAGTTTTTGGATTTGAATAACTTTATGATAACTTGATCTTTTTACGAGATCCTTCTTCCTAAAACTAGTTAGCTATGTGATCTTAATGTTTCCAAAATTTAGAATTTTTAGAAGTCTTTTGATAGGCGAAAAATAGGTTCAAAATGGGCGGTTTTGGGCTGTAGCGACAGAAAAGAAAAAGAAATATATTTTGGGTTTTTCAGTCCAGCGATTGAGCAATATTTGAGACACAATAACTTTGTAACCGTTAAATCTTTTTACAACGTTCTTCTTTCTAAATTTAGACAGCTAGGTGGTCTTGTTATTGACCAAAATCTAGAATTTTTGATGGTCGTTTGAGGGGTGAAACTAGGGTCCAAAGTTGGTGGTCTGATGGGGTTTTGCGACAGGAAGCAGAAAAGGAAAATATGCAACGTTTTTTATTTTTAAAGGGTGTGGCTAGTTTTTAACGTACACTAACATGTTCTTAATCATGTTTAATCTATTTCCAAAGTGTTTTAAGATTTCTTGATTGGTTTCCCTAAAAAGAAAAATATTAAGGGCGTTTGGTTTCTGGTTCGAACAGGAAAGAAAAAGAAAAGGAAATTGAAAATTTTAATCTTGGGGTTTATTAAGGATTAATTAACAATGTTTTTAAGAGATATCTATAGTATATAAAAGTATTGAAAAAGGTTAGAAACACTTACTTACTCTCTTGGTTGATTAGAGTTTTATGGGGCGAATGGAATTGGAAATGAGCACCAAGGTTCCTCCTTCCTCCTAGGCTTTCTAAGAACTCTTTCCTAGACTTATGTTCGGCTGTTTATCAGTAGAGAATTAAGGTTTGGGATATTTCTAGTGAATCGAATGGGTTGTGATGAAAAGAAGAAAAAAACATGGGTTAATATTTATAGGAAGGATAAATTAGGGTTTTTAAGGAGACTATGTCACCTTGTTAGGGTTAAGAGGGGACATGGGGGATGTGGCTTGTCTAGTTGGATGCTAAGTGGATGGAGGAGGGGGTTGGGCGTGTAGGGTTTTGAAAAGGATGATGTGGTTTATTTAGAAACCATACAAGTTACTTACAAGGTGATCTGGAAAACCTCCCTCAATACAATTATCTATGTTCTAGAAGAGGGATGATGTGGAGGGTTTAGGGTTTTGACATATGTGGACTTAGGGTTTAGAAAAATGAGAGTTTGGTTTGTTTCATGTTGTGTTCGAACTAGGCAAGGAGAAAATGGAATGGTTTGGTTTGAATGGTGCTTTATTGGGTTGTACACTAGGTTTTGTCATGTGGTACTCTAGGGTTAGGAGTATAGTTAGGGTTCTAGGGTTTGTATGTTAATTAGAAATGATTTTCTAGGGTTTTCTAAATATATTTACCTATGTCGAGTTCTATAAATAAATAGGAAACCATTTGGTGCTTTGGAGAGTTGTACTTTAGGCCTAGAAATATTGTACTAGGTTTTAGAAAATAAGAAAAATATATTTTTAATAATTTCTTAAGTTATTTAAATTTTATGTAGTTTTTATTAGAGTTTTAAAGTATTTAAATGAGATTTTAAAGTTTTGTGCATTAGAGGGTTGTACAATAGGTTTAGAGGATTGTACAATTAATTAGTAATTCTAATAAATTTATTTTAAAAATTAATGCATAAAATTATTACACAATATGCTTTTTAAAATAATTATTTTTAAGGTTTATATAGTGTTTTTATTAATATTTAGTTTTTATGCATAAAGACTTGTACCTCGGCTTAAATGACTTGTACATTTATATTTTGTAAAAACCTCATATCAATAAATTAGGTTTTGTGAATTTAGTACATAAAATCATAGTTTTAAGAAATTAGGGTTTTATCGGGAATTAAAGTAGAATTAGGGTTTTTGTGCTTTAGATGCTTGTACCTTAGTTGAATGAGTTGTACTTTAGTATTTTTAGGGTTTTGTTACTTACATTTATTATTATGATAGTTTAGAGTTTTATAGGAACTTTATTGGATAAGAAACGTTTAGTTCATACGTACGTTAATGAATTAACGTAAAGTGGCAAATGAGATATCTAAAGGTTTCATATGAAAATGATTATATAAAGTAAACTTTAAGTATGTTGGGGTTAGGTTGCATGCGAGCACGTTTATCGAGTATGTGATCTACGTCACATAAGATAATAATTATGATCAGATAATAAAAAAAAATTTACATGTAGAAAAAGGATAAGTATTCTAATAGATAGTTTATTTTAATGTGGGATTTTCACAGTGGTTACAGTATCCCCCCGTTGAGGGAATCTTGTCCCGAGATTCAGTCTATGTTGGTTGATAGGTTGGGAACAATGAAGTATAGAGATAGTCAGGCCTAGTTTCTAACCTATTCAGATAGGGAATATCGGAATGATAAAATCGTACAACGATTTGATTTGGGATGCGAGTTTGATATGCTTAAAATGCCTCAAGTTTAAAAATAATATTATACATAATATTATTTTATTCTTATGTCCTATAAATCCAATAATATCGTCTCGCTATTATTTCTTGGTTATCTCTTTAACCAAAAAGGGTCGTCTAGGAATTTCCATTCGATACTTAAGGGAACGTAGTTTGGTCAGTTTTATTCCTACTAGATGAACTAAATTTGAATGTCTTGCCACCTAATAAATCCAAGGGCTGTGAATAGTACTATGCAACGGTCAGGAATAGTGATTCTTAACGCTTATGAACAGTAAAATAACGGCTATGAACAGTAACATATAACGGCTAGTTTTCTCCTTTAAATACCCCATTTTTAATCCTCATTCTTTCACCACTAAATTCTCTCCTAAAAACCTCAAAATGCCGCACCTTATTACATTCCTAGCACTCGTTTACGTGGTTCTTGCGGTTTCCTATTTGGCTTACGTTCCTAACGAAGATTATGCATTCTTGGTCTGCGTCCTAGCGGTCCTTATGCCTATTGTGGTTCTCGCTATTGGTGTGGATAAATTATGGGGGTAACGGTTGTTTTTCTATGAAATCTTTAGTGAAATAAAGCTTATTTATTCTTATGCCTAATATCTAGTCTCGTGGTATTTATTGCGCAGGATAGTCAAGGTCATTCATCCCGTCGTGGCTCTAGCTATTGTTTTGTTGGTGGCGATCCTTATTTTCATGGCGGGTCAACCTATTAAAGATTCTATTCCTTATCTTGTAATCATTGTAACCTTAGTACTTCCGTTTCTAATTATTTCGCTATGTATGAACTTTCGATGTTTCTAATAAAATTTGTACTGTTTGGGTTTGTCATAAATCTTAGGGTTTTCCTATCCATAATTTTTGCCAATTTCCTATCTTAGAGGTGTTGGGTAGTAGTTGTAGACATTTATTGTATCAAAAAGTGATAGTTTATAAAAAATTTGTTTTGTTTCAATATTTTACTTTTGATTGAAAATTGTTATTAGAAAATGTGAAAAGATAACTGTCCAATTCACTACATGATTCTTCCTAAATTATACATAGTTTATCAGGCTATGTATAGTTGAGGACCAAATGATGTGATGTTTTGGATCAGTTACTGTGGTATTTAATCTTTTTCAAAAAGTTTTAGATGATGTTCAGCGTGTTATTTTTGGAAAATAACATCATAATTATTTTTTCAAAGAGATAAGAAAATTTTAGTCTACACTATAGTGATGGGTTAGGGATTTACTAGGGTACTAATGGGACATCCTCAAAATAAATCTTAGGGTTCGTCCAAGGTTCCTACAGGGTAGTGATAGGCTATTGTTCGGCCAGAAATAATATTTACCAAATTTCCTAATGGTATACTAATGTTTTGCTATGTACTAACTATGAACAGGGTAAGGAGGAATAAAATAGATATTGAAGCTAATGCAGATCGTGATTATTACAGAAATATTACAAGATAAAGGTTTCATACGGTAGAAAGGTAGTTATTACACTTAGGTTACATCCATCGTAACTAAGGTAAAGATTCAAAAGGAATTACAACTTAGTGAGTTCTAAACCTCAATTTATTTACCTACTACAGGGATTTATCTTCTGTTTAAACTTAAGGGTCATCCTAGGACATGGTTGGGATTTCTTAATGAGTTCTTATTCTTTTGCACTAGTCTTGGTTTTCCAATTGGGATTGAAGTTTTCCTATCAAGTTTTCTCTTAAGGTCTTTTTCTTGGGCGTAACACCTTGCTTAATTTCTAGGTTGAGAAATCCTTAAGTTAAGGTAAGGGTCTTTCTATCATTGAGTTTTCGCTTTTGGTTATTTTGCTTAATTTCTTGGGTTAGGGTGATGGTAGGTTTAGTCCTAAAAAGTGGTCAAAATGCGAAGTCATAACCAATTGTGAATCATAATATTATGATGTGTCTGGTTAATATCGTAAATAAATGATTAACTCTTGGTATGACACTGCTTAAGGTCAAACTAATTTATTTGAAGTCTAGCAACTTTCTCTTCATTCATCAAGTTTTCTTTCGAAATTTATCTTAGAGGGTTCTACAGTCATAGCCTAGTCATGGCAGGTATATGGAATCATAATAATCCTAGGTAAAGTCATGGTAGGTCTGGGTTAAATAACTGGAAGTTACATGATATTAATAACTTGATTGATTGTTCTTACACAAAACAATTAATACAAGGTCCTTTTATTAATGTTCCATGTGGTAGGTTAAGGATTCTATGTCTCTAGTATGAATGGTTGGGTTCCTCGTTGTCAATAGTGGTCCTAGCTTCTGTCACTTGTTATGTTACAAGTTGGTCGGTTGTCTATGTTCGGAGGTAGGGAAGGGAACTGTTGTCTAGAGTGTGGTTTGGGTTGCGGGAAATCATTTGTCTACAATGGGGAGTGAGATTTTTGTATAAGGTCATGGGTAGTCATTACATATATGCACATCATTATTGTAAGACATAGTGGAAAGAATTTGTTCTCAACATAAACATATAACAAAAGGAGATTGTTATAGATTTAAATATTGATTACAAACTCTGAAAGTTTCAGGCTTATTGGAAAATACAGGAAATACTAACCAAATACTATTCGGTTTAGTAGGCACCACTTTGATACATGTGAATTTAAGATCAGTTACGTCCTTGACGTAAATGCTTAGCTTTAGTCTCAAGTTTTAGTTGTGCAATTTCCATTTCTAAGAAACGTTCCTGAAATTCCTGGTACAGTCGCGATGTTTTCGGTATACGAGTCCGACATAAGAGTAATAGAATGAGTAGGGGAAACCATAACCCTGTAACCACCCGGTAATTATAAATATTTTTCTATGTAACTTAAATAGTTAACAATAAATTATGTCTAAATAACGTTTCAGTAGCGTCATAGCACGGAGGATGATTTGTCAATTATAGTATATATTTCTCCAAAGGAACACAAAGGAAATATGTGTAACCCGAGTCGTTTGTCTCGATGAAGATTGAATGGAATTGTGATTCATTATCGTGAAACGTGAAGTGAATGAAAGATAAAAGTGAGATTTTGATAATTATCACTACGGAAAGTAAATCAACGCTAGAAATCAACAAATAAAACATATGAAATGATAACGTAAAGGACAATTAAGCTAAATCGCAATAAAAACTAAAAACGCGCGAAATAATCAAAAACTACGTACTAGCGCAACTATAAAAGTGAAATTAGAGCAATACTAATCCTACGGGCATGAAAACAATTTTCCTACATTCTATATGACAAAAGAAAATTTTGGGAAAAAGAAAAATATTTTTTTGACTTTTATTTTATTTAATATGAATTTAAAACAAATTTAAACTATTTAATTGATTTAAAAATATTAAAACACTTAGGAAAAATCTGAATTTTTTTTATTAAATCTAATTTTAAATTATCTACCTAGTAAAATTAAAATCATAACCTCATTCAGCTTGAATAAGCTGAACAGCTAAATAAGCTATTAGGGAATAAGCTAAAAATAAGCAAATGCTGTCAAAAAAATTTCCAAAGCGCAGGACTTATTATTCACACTACTGGAAACTAGAATCAACCAAATAAGCTTAGAAAAGCTCACAGAATAAGCCCCAAAAGCACTTAGTTCAGCTGCAATTTTAAGGCAAAACAGTGACTAATCAGCAGATTTGCAGCTGATCTAAAAGCTAATAAAAAGCTAGATGGGGAAATCCAAAAGCAGATTTAAGAAGCTAATACCAGAGGGTACTTAAGAACCAAAAATGCCCAAAATCTAAGTCTAATTGCTCATTTAAATCTAGCCTATAACAGGTGCATATGAGGACTGAAAATGAGTCCAGGCCTAGCAGATTAGTTCTAAATGGTGAATTTGCAGACCAAAATTCAGTAATCTAATAAGCTCCTGAGTGGAATCCAAACTCAGATCCTAAAAGCCCAAACTACAGGCTACATCTAGATCAAAAATCATGTACTGGAATCAATTAGATAAGCAGATAAGGGACAAGGAACAGGCTGAGATCAGCAGCTTATTTGTGCAGGACTGCACACAAATTTCTAATGCAGTAGATTCTTGATTGCGCTTAACCTTTTAAAAACTTAAAGAACTTGTACCAAATATATTAGCCTTACTTTACTCACTGTACTACTCCTACTTTTGCCAAAAATTGTGATCTAATAAGCTCTGGCTTATTGAGGGCTTACATAGGCAGTTTAGTACCTAAGATTTGTATCTATCATCCAAAATACCTTAAAATGCATTTTAATCTCTTAAGTGCTACTGAAAACTGATTAAACAACCTATATTAAGCTAGATCTAAACTGATTACATATCAAATGAATAGTTATGACCCACTTTAACTCATTGTGACCCATTATGCCAAACACCCCATAAGGGTGGACTGTTTTTGATTTTTAAAAGCAAAAGCCAAATTAAGCCAGATTTTTTTTTTTTTTTTTTTTTTTTTTTTTTATTCTTAACTTACTGACTTATTTTAACTAAAATAAGCAACTTTCAAAAATAAAAAAAATCCCTAATAAGCTAGCTTATTAATAACTGCTTAAGGGCTTAAAAAGCTAATAGAGGCAAAATCTAATTCAAACAAACTACACTTATCTAACTAGCATAAATCAACTCTGAGCAGAATAACTGAGCAATAAAAAAGAGATTAAGCACTTAAGAAGCTGTGGAACAGAACTGTTGACCAAACTTTGACTTTTATAAAATACTTGAAATAGAGTACAACCTTAATGAAATCTGAAAATGGAAAATACAATAAGCTGAAATAACACACTGAAATAAGCTAATCTAATTAATCCTACTCCTAAACCTAAATAAGCTAACCCTAAATTATCTAACTAGCTAACTCCCAATCCGTGAGTGAGGGTCTTGTATTTATAGCCTTCAGCTTCTAATCATAGCCCTTGATTTACCATCGTGTCATCAAATCCATCTATAGCCCTTGGATTAAATACGTGAGGTGTTCCAACCAATGAGAGGTCTTCTTTTGTCCACCTTGGCAATCCGTGTGACTGACAACTCTCTGACACGTGCGTCATCATTTAATCATTGGGTAATTGAGGTAATTTTGTGTTTGGTAAATTAGGGTTTGGGGGAACAGTAAATGGGTAAATTGGGGATGAATAAGGATGACGGGTTTGTTTGTTTATTTTATTTTTATTTGACCTTAGGAGTTAATGTCTGACCGGGTGTAGATTTTTGGGTTGGATCGGGCTAAGTGGGTCACGGGTTGAGTTTTGGACTGGGCTGGTTGTGTTAGAGTTGGGTTTGGGTTTATTTAGTGGATTGGGTTGGTGAAAATGGGTTGTGTATTTATTTTGGATTGATGTTGAATCCGGGTATGAAGTTATGGATTTAGGATTTGTGATTTGACAAAAATACAAGGACCAAACTTGTAATTGCTGAAATTCAAGGGACTAATTTTGCCAAACTTCAAATTTGATCCAAGGACTATTTCTGACACTCTTTGAATCTCCAAGGGTCTTTTCGGCATGTTGAGCTTAATTTTTGATATTTGGCTTCCCCGGCTTCGGCTTTTATTCACTCTTCCAAATCTCATGCTCGGTTTGTCTTTTTATCTTGATATTTGTCCATTTTTACAATATCCATCCCTGCACAATCATAAACAGAAAAAACACGAAATATTTGGCATAATTGGTTAGTTTTTGGTCTATTTGGGTCCGGTTTTGGTCAAGAAAAGGTATGTGTTTAAGCACATACCAAAATCCCCCAGACTAAGATATTGCAATGTCCTCATGCAATGTTATAAAAACACGTTTTTGAAACCGAAAATTTCCAATCTCTTTTTACTAACTTTGAGAAGTAGCAAAATTTTCAAAAGAGATCAAGAAATCCAAAGTTCTAAAAACTCCCCGATTTTTTCCTTTTATTCTATTTTTGTATTTTCCTCATAATCATGTGACGGCTTTGTTGACATTCATTATCTATCGATAACTTTTAGGGTCATCGAGCAGGAAACACGACTCATGAAGAAGTGACCATACGGATAAAATTAGTCGTTCCTGATTTTTCACGAGCCCCAAAACTAAGTTTAAAAACGAAATCATTGTTATTTACAAGTTAGATTGCTAACACTACCCATAAAAGTTACTTGTGTAATTACCTCTCGTTCCCAAATTCCTATTTCCTCTATTTATTTTATTTTTGGTGAGAAATGAATTTCTTCATATTCTCGTTTCGATAAGTTTTAGTCCGATAAAGATACCTAGTTTAGACGCTAAGTAGTTTCCAAACCTTCCCTCGAAAACCGTTGCATACAAAAATGAGGTCCACATCAAGGTCTCTGATTTAACACGATTTTGAGGATATCCCTTTTATATACGACCGAAACAACCCATCTACGAGTCCAGAGACAGAAGCTTTTATTAGGATACCCCTGGAGTCGAAATTTGGCATTTTTTAACATTATTAAGCACATATTATTATTCCTCGGCCTTTTAAACAACCTAGACAACGGCAGCAAACCGTCAAGAATCGGGAGTCTTATTTTGACCTTGGATATTTTTCCTCTGCCTTTTTGAAGTCTGAGTCAACGGGAGCGAACCGTCAGGAAACAGAAAACTTTTATCGGCTTTGGATTATTAATATTATTATTCATTATTCATTATATATTTTGCCAAATCCCGAGTCCTACGGCTTTTATAGCAATAGAGACAATAGCACGTACTATCAGGAATCAGTTGCCTATTACACCGTAACACTGGCAGTACCTTGATGTGTACCCAACTTTCATAAGAAAGGATTCTCTAGGGAACGAGTAAAAACTAATTATCGCCAAAACCAAAATACCTTTAATTATTCCTAGATTACTATTATTGGGTGAAACAAGCTTATGGGAACAAAAAGCCACAATTAACTTTGATGAGCTCTAAAGAGATCCAACTACTCCGCGTTTAGCAATCTAACTTATAAACAACTTTATCATTTCTCGTTCTTCGCAAATTTAAAATCTTAAATAATAAGATCCGCGAATGCTTAGCCAAATAATCAAGCCATGCATATATAAAGTCAATTATGGGAACTTGCAAATTCTTAAAAAGAATTCGCGTTTTCTAGTTCCTTGTATAAAAGACTAGCACGAGCTTATAGATTATAAATGGTTAAGGGGACAAGCTAGGGCTTAACACGCCCGGTCAAGTCAGAATTTTATTCCTACTCTCACCAGCGGAAAGTCAACAAAAATGTCAAAATTTATTATATTTTTGCAAAAAAATTTTAAATTTTTCTCATTTTTTTGGATTTTTTTCAAATTTTTTAGGAAAAACGGGATTGCATGAGAAAACGGCAAAAATGCAAGGCAAAAATCAAATCGAAAGATGACCCCCCAGACTAAAACGAGACATTGTCCTCAATGTCTTAATGGTAAGGGTATCCTACAAAAATCTAAGGCCGTTTATTAATTATGCCAAAAGATAGATGTAAAACGATAAGATTTAGGATATCGGATGAGCAACGAATGATGAAACTCGAGTGGAGAGAAGCAAACCACGAGCACGAGAGTCTTCAATCATCGGGCAATCCTGGACACATCACAGAAAACCACGAAACACAAGATATGGAAGAGGTAGCCCTCCTCACGTCACTTATTAGAAAATAGAAAAGAAGATAGAAGGATAAGCATGGGGTGCCTCCCACGAAGCGCTTGTTTAGTAACGAGTCGTATAGCTTAGACTCGCCCCGAATTCATTTGTTCTTGGGGGAGCAATACCCACGGCTTAAAAGAATGAGAAATGCCGAGGTCAAAGATTGTGTCTTCACTCCCGAAGGAGTGAAGGAGAGGAGAAGTCACCGTATAGGTGAAGAAGGGAAAGAAGATCATAATTAGAATGGGGATCCATTCTTCATCATCAAAGCTCTTGAAAACCTCGGGAGGGAGGGTCGGGGTGATATCGTCATCAAGCAAACTCTTATGATAGAGCATATCTCCCCCTGGGTCGGGATCTTCTTCAATAACAAAATAATCATACTCCGAAGGAGGTATGATATGAGTGAGTTCATCGGAGAACTCCTCATGAGGAGATTCAAGAATACGAGGAGAATCTGTGAGTTCCGGTTTTGACTCATCAAGATTAGAAAGATTAGACTCCTCGCCCTCAACGTCCTCTAACCCCTCATCAAAAAGAGGATTAACAACACTGAAAGTGTACTCTTCATTATATTCAAAAAGAGGGTTAGAGAAAATTCCGGAAGTAATCTCGGAAACGTCAAGGGAATCTCCATAAGATTGCAAATCACAATCACCGTCGAATATTTCCTCAGACTCACTTGGGATTGGGACAAGGTTCTCAGCACTAGACTTTATGAATTCGTCTGATTCCTTTTCAGGAAGAGTGCTAAGATGCTCGTCCCCCATTATGAGAGAGTCCTCTGGATGCTTAGAAGGTAGGACGGGAGTGATTTCTGCTGACGAATTTTCACAAACTCCCCACATAGAATCCTCATCATCATCATCGTCATCGTAAACGAAGGTTTGACGATAATTAGAACTTATTTTAGCAATTTGTCTTTCAGCTAAAAATTCCCTATAAGTTATCTGATGAGGTTCTTTTTGTAAAGTCGTTTAAGCTCATTCTTAGCTTCTTCAATTGTTTTAAGAACATGAAGAATTTCTTGAGAAATTTCTTGTTGAGCTTTTTGAGACAATGGGTACTGTGGAGGTGAGTTATTATAAGAATAGTCGTAATTGTCACAAGGACCATGTTCATAGACAAACTGGTTACTTGTTTGACAATCAGAGCCAAAGTGAGGGCCTCCACAGTATTCACAACAATATTGTTGCTGTGATTGATTTGATGAATTATGTGGATAATGGTCATACCCGAAGTTCTGATTACAAGGAACTTGTTCATTGACAAACGTATTCCTTGCTTGACAATCAAAACTTGGATGTGGACCTCCACAATATTCACAAGAATAATACTGTTGTGGAGAACTTGATGTATAATATGAAGATGTGTCAAATCCGGATGATGTCTGATTGTTATAAGGGTTCTGCTCATAGACAAGCATGTCTCCCGTTCGACAATCAAATTCTGGATGAGGACAACCTCCACAAAATTCACACAAGTATGTCTCCATCTGTTGCTGTGGGGGCTGGTTGAAAAGGTCGGGTGTTTCATTATAGAAACATGGATTTTGGTCATAGACAAACCCGTTTCCTGAATCCATAATGTTACAACCGGGGCAGTTTCCACCATTTGGAGGACCCCCACAGTATTGACAACCATATTGGTAAGATGAAGACATGGAGAAGAAGAATTAAACGAATAGAGGGTAAGAGATAAAGAATCAAACGTATAAGAGGATTGAGAAGAATATTTTTAGATTTTTAAATTTTAAAAACATGGAAAATCACAAAGGAAAAAGGAAAATAAATTTTGAAGAGAAAATCTTTTTGGGTTTTTAGATAAAAATATTTACAAATGGAAATGATAACTCCACGAGGAAGGGTCTTCAAAACATGAATCGATAAACGGAATCACGCACTCACTTCAACCTTCCCCGGCAGCGGCGCCAAAAATTGATTTGTCAATTATAGTATATATTTCTCCAAAGGAAACACAAAGGAAATATGTGTAACCCGAGTCGTTTGTCCCGATGAAGATTGAATGGAATTGTGATTCGGGATCGTAAAACGTGAAGTGAATGAGAGATAAAAGTGAGATTTTGATAATTATCACTACGGAAAGTAAATCAACACTAGAAATCAACAAATAAAACATATGAAATGATAGCGTAAAGGACAATTAAGCTAAATCGCAATAAAAACTAAAAACGCGCGAAATAATCAAAAACTACGTACTAGCGCAACTATAAAAGTGAAATTAGAGCAATACTAATCCTACGGGCATGAAAACAATTTTCCTACATTCTATATGACAAAAGAAAATTTTGGGAAAAAGAAAAATATTTTTTTGACTTTTATTTTATTTAATATGAATTTAAAACTAATTTAAACTATTTAATTGATTTAAAAATATTAAAACACTTAGGAAAAATCTGAATTTTTTTTATTAAATCTAATTTTAAATTATCTACCTAGTAAAATTAAAATCATAACCTCATTCAGCTTGAATAAGCTGAACAGCTAAATAAGCTATTAGGGAATAAGCTAAAAATAAGCAAATGCTGTCAAAAAAATTTCCAAAGCTCAGGACTTATTATTCACACTACTGGAAAGTAGAATCAACCAAATAAGCTCAGAAAAGCTCACAGAATAAGCCCCAAAAGCACTTAGTTCAGCTGCAATTTTAAGGCAAAACAGTAACTAATCAGCAGATTTGCAGCTGATCTAAAAGCTAATAAAAAGCTAGATGGGGAAATCCAAAAGCAGATTTAAGAAGCTAATACCAGAGGGTACTTAAGAACCAAAAATGCCCAAAATCTAAGTCTAATTGCTCATTTAAATCTAGCCTAGAACAGGTGCATATGAGGACTGAAAATGAGTGCAGGCCTAGCAGATTAGTTCTAAATGGTGAATTTGCAGACCAAAATTCAGTAATCTAATAAGCTCCTGAGTGGAATCCAAACTCAGATCCTAAAAACCCAAACTACAGGCTACATCTAGATCAAAAATCATGTACTGGAATCAATTAGATAAGCAGATAAGGGACAAGGAACAGGCTGAGATCAGCAGCTTATTTGTGCAGGACTGCACACAAATTTCTAATGCAGCAGATTCTTGATTGCGCTTAACCTTTTAAAAACTTAAAGAACTTGTACCAAATATATTAGCCTTACTTTACTCACTGTACTACTCCTACTTTTGCCAAAAATTGTGATCAAATAAGCTCTGGCTTATTGAGGGCTTACATAGGCAGTTTAGTACCTAAGATTTGCATCTATCATCCAAAATACCTTAAAATGCATTTTAATCTCTTAAGTGCTACTGAAAACTGATTAAACAACCTATATTAAGCTAGATCTAAACTGATTACATAGCAAATGAACAGTTATGACCCACTTTAACCCATTGTGACCCATTATGCCAAACACCCCATAAGGGTGGACTGTTTTTTATTTTTAAAAGCAAAAGCCAAATTAAGCCAGATTTTTTTTTTTTTTTTTTTTTTTTTTTTTTTTTTTTTTTTTTTTTTTTTTTTGTTATTCTTAACTTACTGACTTATTTTAACTAAAATAAGCAACTTTCAAAAAAAAAAAAAAAAACTCCCTAATAAGCTAGCTTATTAATAACTGCTTAAGGGCTTAAAAAGCTAATAGAGGCAAAATCTAATTCAAACAAACTACACTTATCTAACTAGCATATATCAACTCTGAGCAGAATAACTGAGCAATAAAAAAGAGATTAAGCACTTAAGAAGCTGTGGAACAGAACTGTTGACCAAACTTTGACTTTTATAAAATACTTTAAATAGAGTACAACCTTAATGAAATCTGAAAATAGAAAATACAATAAGCTGAAATAACACATTGAAATAAGCTAATCTAATTAATCCTACTCCTAAACCTAAATAAGCTAACCCTAAATTATCTAACTAGCTAACTCCCAATCCGTGAGTGAGGGTCTTGTATTTATAGCCTTCAGCTTCTAATCATAGCCCTTGATTTACCATCGTGTCATCAAATCCAGCTATAGCCCTTGGATTAAATACGTGAGGTGTTCCAACCAATGAGAGGTCTTCTTCTGTCCACCTTGGCAATCCGTGTGACTGACAACTCTCTGACACGTGCATCATCATTTAATCATTGGGTAATTGAGGTAATTTTGTGTTTGGTAAATTAGGGTTTGGGGGAACAGTAAATGGGTAAATTGGGGATGAATAAGGATGACGGGTTTGTTTGTTTATTTTATTTTTATTTGACCTTAGGAGTTAATGTCTGACCGGGTGTAGATTTTTGGGTTGGATCGGGTTAAGTGGGTCACGGGTTGAGTTTTGGACTGGGCTGGTTGTGTTAGAGTTGGGTTTGGGTTTATTTAGTGGATTGGGTTGGTGAAAATGGGTTGTGTATTTATTTGGATTGATGTTGAATCCGGGTATGAAGTTATGGATTTAGGATTTGTGATTTGAAAAAAATACAAGGACCAAACTTGTAATTGCTGGAATTCAAGGGACTAATTTTGCCAAACTTCAAATTTGATCCAAGGACTATTTCTGACACTCTTTGAATCTCCAAGGGTATTTTCGGCATGTTGAGCTTAATTTTTGATATTTGGCTTCCCCGGCTTCGGCTTTTATTCACTCTTCCAAATCTCATGCTCGGTTTGTCTTTTTATCTAGATATTTGTCCATTTTTACAATATCCATCCCTGCACAATCATAAACACAAAAACACGAAATATTTGGCATAATTGGTTAGTTTTTGGTCTATTTGGGTCCGGTTTTGGTCAAGAAAAGGTATGTGTTTAAGCACATACCAGAGGACTTTGGTTTAGTTTTTGGTGGAAAACGGTTATAGTCCAATGTTTGAAAATATTTGTTTCTCTATAACCATGAGCTCTGATACCAATCAGTAACACCCCCGTTTTCAATATACGCAGCGGAATATAAGTTTGGGGTGCTACTTCAAGGTTCATAGTCATGAGAATAGAAAATGACTCGAAAAGAGACGTTTTAAATAAATTGTTATCATTCATTTATTTAAATCAGAGTACATAATATAGGTCCCAGAGGGAGGTTCGGAAATACGTTATAAAAGTTAAATTATTTATTTGAATGATAACAAAATGGACACTCTTTTTACAAGAAGAAAGTCCACAGCTACTCCGTGCCAAGTTTAGCCTTTTAATTACCTGAGATAAAACATGCTAAAATAAGACAACACAAAGGTTGAGTGAATCCATAGTGTTTAAAGTTATAATAAGTTTTGAACACAAGCTAAATAAAAGAAATCAGTTATATCACAATTCGGAATATTGCACTAAACCTCATGACACGCAATGCGTTGACAGTTTCCAGTCTCACTAACATATAAAAATGAAAGTGGTTTGCCCCTAAGATTAGATATCAAATATAATGTATCTGTCTAACCGGCTACCACAAAGATATCCATCCGATTAGTACAAATGGGTTGTCAGGCCAATAGATCTATTCACATATTCGCGCTCACCCAGCAGGTGACTAATGGTGCATGATACAAGGGACTTTTAAATAATAAATATAAATAGGGAACATTTAACTTAGTGAATTAACAATCAGGAAAATACTTGTGTTCGTTTTGGTAGCATGTATCTCCCCACAAGTTTGGAAAACATATAAAGAAAAGTGGGACTACGAACTCACCTTAACAGTCTGTATGGAAAACAAAGTTAAACAGAGTGGATAAACGTCTCCGGCACGCAACCTGATTTGTATGTCATGTTTCAGTAATCGTTTCCGAATATATATATATATATATATATATATATATATATATATATATATATATATATATATATATATATATATATATATATATATATATATATATATATATATAAGTTTCAATGTTCGTTTCGTTCCGTTTTTGATTATATGTTAAAGTGAGACAACATGAAGTCTCTTCAAAAGTTGGATAAGATTTTATCTTATTTCTTCATTTTTATGTTTTCGTTCCATTTGTTAGAAACACTTACTTACTATCTTGGTTGATTAGTGTTTTATGGGGCGAATGGAATTGGAAATGAGCACCAAGGTTCCTCCTTCCTCCTAGGCTTTCTAAGAACTCTTTCCTAGACTTATGTTCGGCTGTTTATCAGTAGAGAATTAAGGTTTGGGATATTTCTAGTGAATCGAATGGGTTGTGATGAAAAGAAGAAAAAAACATGGGTTAATATTTATAGGAAGGATAAATTAGGGTTTTTAAGGAGACTATGTCACCTTGTTAGGGTTAAGAGGGGACATGGGGGATGTGGCTTGTCTAGTTGGATGCCAAGTGGATGGATTTAGGGTTGGGCGTGTTGGGTTTTGAAAAGGATGATGTGGTTTATTTAGAAACCATACAAGTTACTTACAAGGTGATGTGGAAAACCTCCCTCCATACAATTATCTATGTTCTAGAAGAGGTGATGTGGAAAACCTCCCAATTAGGGTTTCATTTTTGATATAACATCCCACCTCCACTCCTCCTAGGGTTTCGGCGCCGTTCCGGCCAAACTCCGGCCACTTTCTCAGTTGGCCACCACCTCACAGCCACGCCATCAACGCCACAGCCTCCATCTACACCTCATCAACTCCCTTTCTCTCTCTACACATCCGGCCACCCAACGTCGCCGCTAAGCCGCCATAGCCGCCGCCTATTTGACGCAAGGAGATCATAGTTCGTGTGTAGATCGAGCGTTTGGGGTTGTTTTTGGTTTGGTTCGAGGTCGCCACCACGGCTATCACCACCTCCGCCACCATCGTCACCGTCACTCTCCTCTCCCTTTTTCTCGATTTGGTAAATCGTGAAAACCCGTTTGTTATTTATTGTTTTTGATGAAACCGATTATAACTATTTTTGTCATTGTTTTCGTGGATCTAAACTATTAAAAACGAGTTAATAACTTTAGGTGGATTGAAAACGGATTAAAACATGTTTTGGAATCTAGTGTCGTGTGGTAAGAATCTGTAAATGATGTTGGGATTGTTTTGGTGTTGTTGCGGGCCGGGTTTAACCCACGTATGAATTTGAGTCTTGGGTTGATATTGAATCTACTTATATTTCGTAGCTACTTAGTGCTTATTTCAGCTTATTCTCGTTTGGGTTTTCTAGGTTATCGTTGGTCTCGGATTCGGGTTGGGTTTATTTTGTGGCCTATTTGTGTTTTGTTGGCGTTGTCTTGAATTAGTCACAAAAACCACAAGGGTGGTTTGTTTGGTTGTGTTTGGCTCGCTAACACCCACGTAGGGTGTTCTGGTTGTCTCGGCTCTAACGAAAAACCTAAAGGGTGTGTTCTTTATTTGTTTGTCTCGGCTGCATAGCCTTATCACACATGGGTGTGTTTGAGTTATATTGTAAGTGATGGTGTGTATGCATGTGTGTTGCGTTGGTTTGTGTTACCAGCCGTGTTAGGGTGCGTATGTTAGTCTCGGGCTCGATATACGGGTGTATTTGCTTGTAAATATTTTCCATTCAAAAGGGTGCTTGGTAGTAACATAAAGAGAATGTGAGTTGTGTTTTCCTGTCAACTAGGGTGCGTTGTTTCTCAGCAAAGCAGGGTGCGTTTGTTTGTGTTACTCGTGGGCCTCAAGCCCATAGGTTGGTTTGTATTAATTTGGGCCGAAGCCCATGTGATCAATAAGGGTGTGTTGGTTTTATAATCGTAAAGTGTCGTCGAGTTTATAAAATAGTATGTGTAATTATTTTGGTAAGTAAAATGTTTGACATTTATCGTATACGAATATCGGACTAACGTGATCTATTTGGTTTTGACTTTCGTGATATTTGTACTTTTCGGAAATTGAACTTGGGATTGTGACTTGGATTTGGATAATACGGATACTTAACGGATTATAAATATTGAACGGAGACTTGAAATACTTGGACTATTGGACGATTTGGACTTATTGGACTTGAAACGAATACAATATATTAGACTCATAACGAATTTAATATATTTGATTCGCAACGAATATACAATAAGGAGATAATGTCTAATAATCAATGAATACTTTTTAGTTATTTTCTATTAAACTGTTTTGAGTAAATTGATTTTATTAAAGTCTCATGGTATTGTTTACAAATTATTTGGGATATCGGGGTAAATATCGAAACGTACAAACTGATTTATTTTATTTGAGGTATTTATTTGTCATTAATCCGTGATTTCTCTTTGTCACTTCTTTCGTGACTTGAGTTCTCGTCAGTATTCTTCTCGACTATGATGATGCCTATTCCTTTTTGGCGTTCGTGTACTTGAGTCTATGTTTTCTTACCACCACACGAAACATTGATACTAAATTTTCTCATGAGCAATGATAATGGACTTTTGAAACTATTGATACGAGTAATCCACGAAAATTATGTCACGTTGTCTCTTGTAGACTTAATTATTACGAGACGTATTTTGAGATAACCGCATACGTATTAGGTTGTGCCGATCCCGTACCGTTGTGCCTGTCTCCTGGATACCGTTGTGTTTTGCTTCTAGATGCGAGTTGTGTCAGTTGTGATATTTGCATTGCTGTGGCTAAGGTGAGTTCATGGCCCCTACTTTTACTTGTTTTATAACTATTTTGGGGGAGAATACATGCTCGTTTTTAACTAAACTCAATGCTTGTTTTATTTGAATACGCGATTGTTTACTCAAACACTACTGTTTTGTTGAAATACTTGATTGATTATTCAAATGCATTTAGGTGTATATTGGTTGCATACTTGATTATTTTCTTATAGACACAAGTGTTTTAAAAACATTTATTTGGACCAAACTGAACTCATGCTTTTATCAAACTATTACGTAGAATTAGCCTAAGTCACTGAATCCCACATGCCCAAACTCATGAACCGTCAATTCCTGCGGGGAAGCGCGAGTGCTATAAGTTGATCTATTGGGGGTGACACCCCCGTTCGGTTTGGCCAGGATGACCAAATGCGAGCGTATAACACGTAGAAACACGAGTGTCACGGGATAGACACTTACAAGGGCCTTTATTTAACGTGCTTCTAGAGCATGCACATAGTCAAGCTTCGGTTGCATGAATTTAGTGATGGCGTATGTAACACCCCGTAAATTTCAACATAGCAGCGGAAGACTATTCGGGGGTATTACTTCTCGGAACACAGTCATAATCATAGAAAACGACCTGAAAGAGACGTTTTAGGAAAGTTTGGTTATCATTCAATAAGATTAGCATACAAAGTTACAAAAGAAGTTTTACGAGAAATAAAGTTACATAAATAAAACGTTTTATGTTCAAAATGAATGATAACATTATTGAACATAGTCCATAAATAGGGGTCCTTTGCCAACTCCGTGCCAGATTTTCCCTTCTAGTTACCTGAGATAAAACATGCTAAAAAGTCAACACAAAGGTTGAGTGAATCCATAGTGTTTATATAATAATCAGTTGAACACAAGTCTCAAGGTGAATAATTGTATAGAAATACTATTATTATAAAAAAAAAAAGTAATATTGCAGTGTAGTATATTACCTTAAGTCTCATGACACGCAAACGTTAACATGTGTGATATCATAAAAATGATATAATTAACCGACATCATAAAATGATGTAAGTAACAATGCCCTTGTGTAGGAGCTTGTCATTCTCCTATTTATTCTCAAATAAAGTGCATTTGGTTATCTTTCCGGCTAACACAAATGGGGCGTCATCTGCCAATAGATCTATTCACTATATTCGCGTTCACTCGCAAGTGATTAATGATTCATAATATGAGGGTCTTTTAGTGGCAACAGTGGGAACTTAGGCAATATTAATCAGGATAGCATACAGAAAAATACTTGTGTTCGGGTTTGTAGCATGTATCTCTCCACGAGATTGAAAAACGTATAAAAGTGGGACTATGAACTCACCTCGGTTGTACAGTTTTCCAGATATAGGAATATCAAGTGTGAAAGGGAACGACTCAATTCACACGACCTAAATTAATATGGCAAACCTTAGATTTCGATGGTTTATGTTCAAGACCTTGACGTTTAAAAAGGACAATGTTTGAAAAGTATTTGCATTATCGTTACTTGTGTGGCATACGCTTAAAGTTCAAAAATAAAGTTATATATTTATATAACTTGTGTGTAGGTAATCGTTTCCCGATGTTATGAAGTCGTCAATTATTAAATCAAAAGTTAGTGATGATAAGTTAAATATTTTTAATTGGTGAATGATAAGTTATTAAAGTGTTTTTATTTATTTTTAAGTTACTCGATTATTATTCGTAAATAATGTCGTTATTTATATTTCGAGGTTGTCGGGTTTATATCTTATATTTACGTCTTTATAAAATCCTTGCGAAAGGAGTTTGGAAATATAAGTTTTCAAAGTTATTATAAGGTTACTAAATAAATCCTTAAGTTATATAAAAGTTACACCCTTTACCCAAAATTTATAAGTTTTAATTTTTAGTCCAAAAGTATAAATTTATTCTTTTTATTAATACTTTCTAGAAATGACAATTTACTCCCCAATTAGTTAAAAGTAAGTAACTTTATAAGGGTGATAATTTTGCAAAATAATAAAAAAAAAAAAAAAAAGACAAGGACAGGGTTCGAACCCCTGACCTCAGGTTCAACAACCAAGTGCCCCAACTAACTGATCCAAGCTATTTATTGTGTTTAGTTGTTCAACAATTTGGTTATATGGTTCCTCGAGTTTGTGTTATATTTGTTTTATACTTCTCAGTTTCCAAACGTGCATGAGTATGCATTATGTATCTATATTTGGTGCTTCTCATTTTCATATCAAAACTGATTTGTGAGTCCATATCCATGTAAGCCTTTCATGAGTCATTACGGCTTCGAGATTGACATTGAGTCGGGTGAAAAAGGAAACAAGTATTACGTTTGTGTTTTTAGTTAGTTTCGAAATGAGTTGAAAGTGACAAGCTCAAGCTTATTGTTGAGGTTTACGAGTCCAAACTAACTCGTTATTCCCACACAACACCAACTTTTCAATAATTGTTTGCATGAATGTCGAGGTCTAACTTATGGATACCCATTTAACACAACAGTTTAATAATAGGCATGCATGAAACAAAAGAAAATAAGCAAAATGGAATGAATTTGAGAGGCATATAAGTTCACTGTTGGTCGAGAGTTTGTCGAGTGAGAACGTCCAGACTTTTGTTAGTTTATTTAAGTAGCCACACAAGATCACGATACGTTTCGAACATGAGTTTTACAGTATATAGCGAAAATAAAATAGTTATGCATGAAAAAAAGTCGCAAAAGGGAATAATTTATGTGACTGAAAAATTATAGTACGTATGGGATTAAGTGAAGAGACTTACTACACCAAAACGTGGTGGTGAGGAACAAATGAAAGAGCTAACGAGGGGCTGAGCAAGACGAAGATCAACACTCCAAAGCTTCAAAACCCTTAAACCTGTCACTTACAAAGGCAAGAAGGATTTTAGAATATGTAACTAACCCACGACCTGTTCCTTTTACCCCTTTCTCTCGACAGTAGCAAAGAAAAGTAGTGGATTGTGTTTATGTTTTGTTTTTGATCTGGGATGAAACCGATTATGGTCTTGCATGGTATTTAAAGAGAAACAGAGCACATATTTTAAAGATGGTAAATTTGAGTTGGTAAATTTGGCAGCAAGAATTTGGGAAGACAAGAGGAAGGGGACAATTGGTTTTGAGGTGAAATTTCAAATGAGATATGACAACTCTCTTACACAGGTAATGGTGGGGTATTATTCAGATATGATGGATTTTTGACTTGGTTTAGTTCTATCAAATAACTTGGGTGTGTCACTTGATAGGATTTAAAAAAATGCGTTCGTTTCTTTGTGTGACACAAAAGAAGAACGAAAGGAAAAAAAATTATATACCAAGGGTGTTACAAGAAGGAGAAAAAAAATTGTAAAGTTATTGGTTTGTTCGTTGGGATTAGTGGGTGGCCAAGGCCCAAAGAAATTAAGGGTGTCCGTTTGGGTTTGTCAATGAACGGGCCAAGGCCCAAATTAATTAAGGGTGTGTCGGGCTTAAGTCATAAGGCCCAAAAGAATCATCGAGTTTAATTATTTCGTTTGTTAAATTATCGGGGTACGCGTGTGAGCTCGTTCCAAATGAAATGTGAATCGCGTCACATAAATATGGTTTGTAATTGCATTGGTTAAAAAAAATTAACTCATAAAAATGGTTTATAAAACTTTCAAATTAAATTAATTCAAGTTTAACATTACTTAATGACTGGGTAAATTACAGGTGCTTACAGTACCCACCCGTTAGACTGAATTCCGTCCCGGAATTCTAATCTGTGTTAGTTGTCGACGTTGTTTCGGGAAATAAGTGTGGGTAATTGGCACGAATTTGATCTTCACGCTCCCATGTGTATTATGGTCCTCTATTGGAGTTCCATCGAACTTTGACGATGGGAATGCGGCTTTGTTTTAATTGTTTAACATCTCAATCCATGATTTCTACTGGCTCTTCTATGAAGTTGAGTTTCTCATCAAGCCGAATTTCTTTTAATGGAATGACAAGGGATTCATCTGATAGACATTTCTTCAGATTTAACACATGGAAAGTATTGTGTACTTTACTAAGCTCCTCGGGAAGCTCGAGCTTGTACGCCACTGGACCAATCCTTTCTAGGATTTTTAATGGCCCAATGTATCTAGGATTTAGTTTTCCATGGGTCCCGAATCTAACCATTCCCTTCCAGGGTGATACTTTCAACATGACTCTATCTCCGACCTGAAATTCCATAGGCTTTCACCTTACATTGGCATAACTCTTTTGTCGGTCACGGGCAGCTTGCAAGCGTTGTCTAATTTGGACTATTTTCTCGGTTGTCTCCTGAACAACTTTCGGGTCCTATGAGCTAAGTATTTCCAACTTCCGCCCAACAAACAGGTGATCGGCACATTCGACCATAAAGTGCTTCGAACGGGGCTGCCTTGATATTAGCGTGATAACTGTTGTTGTATGAGAACTCTGCTAATGGTAAGTGTCTATCCTAGCCTTTACCAAATTCGATCACACATGCTCGGATCATGTCCTATAGGGTTTGGATAGTTCTTTCACTTTGACCGTCGGTTTGGGGGTGATAAGCAGTGCTCATATCTAATCAGGTACCCAAGGCTTTCTGAAGTGACTGCCAAAATCTAGACGTGAAACGGCTATCACAGTCTGAGATGATGGAAATCGGCACTCCATGCCGTGAAACTATTTCTTTCAAATATAACCGTGCAAGAGTACTCATTTCGTCGGTTTCCTTGATTGGTAAGAAATGTGCGGATTTGGTAAGACGATCAACAATGACCCAAATGGTGTCAAATCCACCCGATGTCTTAGGAAGTTTAGTGATGAAGTCCATTGTAATCCTTTCCTATTTCCATTCTGGAATCTCTGGTTGTATCAATAAGCCGGACGGCTTTTGATATTCGGCTTTGACCCTGGAGCATGTCAAACACTTTCCGACATACTCGGCGATATCAACCTTCATGTTTGGCCACCAATAAAGTTTTCTGAGATCCTGGTATATCTTGTCAGAACCGGGATGAATGGAATACTTTGACTTGTGAGATTCGTGCATAATGAGGTCACGTATTCCTCCGTAAAGTGGGACCCAACTTATGTCCTTAAAACATAACATTCCATCTGATCTCTTTACGAAACCATTCTCTCTCTGGCATACCATAGATTTTCTCGCTTGATCTGTTCTCTTCCTTGAGAGCTTCGGCCTGAGCCTTAAGGATTTTTGATGGAAGGGGTGATTTAATTGTCATCCCCAGAGATTTGACTCTGAGAGGTTTAAGTCGCTCTTTTCTGCTTAAGGCATCTGCCACAACATTTACCTTTCCAGGATGATAGTGAATCTCGCAATTATAGTCACCGAGCAACTCTAACCATCGACGTTGTCTCATATTCAACTCCTTCTGATCAAGAATGTGCTGAAGGCTCTTATGATCTGTGAATACCGTGCACTTGGTGCCATATAAGTAGTGTCTCCACATCTTAAGAGCAAAAACCACTACTCCTAATTCCAGATCATGGGTGGTGTAGTTCTTTTCGTGAGTCTTGAGTTGTCTGGAGGCATATGCAATAACTTTACTCCTTTGCATCAACACAACGCCTAAACCCTGGTACGATGCATCACAATATACCACGAAGTCTTTACTTCCTTCTAGCAATGCTAAGATTGGAGCTTCACAAAGTTTTTGTTTCAAGAGTTGAAAATCTGACTCTTGCTCTTCTTCCCAGTCAAACTTCTTCTTTTTCTATGTCAATTCCATCAAAGGTTTAGCGATTTTGGAGAAACCTTCAATAAATCTTCAGTAATACCCGGTAAGACCTAAGAATTGGCGTATCTCCGTAGGGTTTGTAGGAGATGCCCAATCCTTAATGTAACACCCCTGTTTTTCATATACGCAGCGGAATATAAGTTTGGGGTGCTACTTCAAGGTTCACAGTCATGAGAATAGAAAATGAAAAAGAGACGTTTTAAATAAATTGTTATCATTCATTTATTTAAATTAGAGTACATAATATAGGTCCCAGAGGGAGGTTCCGAAATACGTTATAAAAGTTACATTATTTATTTGAATGATAACAAAATGTACACTCTTTTTATAAGAAGAAAGTCCACAGCCACTCCGTGCCAAGTTTAGCCTTTTAATTACCTGAGATAAAACATGCTAAAAAAAGTCAACACAAAGGTTGAGTGAATCCATAGCGTTTAAAGTTATAATAAGTTTTGAACACAAGCTAAATAAAAGAAATCAGTTATATCACAATTCGGAATATTGCACTAAACCTCATGACACGTAATGCGTTGACAGTTTCCAGTCTCACTAACATATAAAAATGAAAGTGGTTTGCCCCCAAGATTAGATATCAAATATAATGCATCTGTCTAACCGGCTACCACAAAGATATCCATATAAAAATGAAAGTGATTCACATATTCGCGCTCACCCAGTAGGTGACTAATGGTGCATGATACGAGGGACTTTTAAATAATAAATATAAATAGGGAACAGTTAACTTAGTGCAATAACAATCAGGAAAATACTTGTGTTCGTTTTGGTAGCATGTATCTCCCCACAAGTTTAGAAAACATATAAAGAAAAGTGGGACTACGAACTGACCTTGACAGTCTGGATGGAAAACAAAGTTAAACAGAGTTGATAAACGTCTCCGGCACGCAACCTGGTTTGTATGTCACGTTTCAGTAATCGTTTCCGAATATATATATATATATATATATATATATATATATATATATATATATATATATATATATATATATATATATATATATATATATATATATATATATATTAGTTTCAATGTTCGTTTCGTTCCGTTTTTGATTAAATGTTAAAATGAGACAACATGAAGTCTCTTCAAAAGTTGAATAAGATTTTATCTTATTTCTTCATTTTTATGTTTTCGTTCCATTTGTTCGTTAAATGTACATATCTCGTTCGTTAATTATCGAATTAAACGTATTACGTTTGTTTATTTCTATTAATCGAATATATATTAATAATGACAATAATAATATTTATGAAAGGTTATGCTTTTACCCCTAAAGTTTCATATATTGACAGTTTATACCCCTGGACTTTCGGGAAATGACAACTTTTACCCCTCAACTTTGGTCAAACGATAGTTTCCACCCTATAGTTTTGAAAATGACACTTGTTACCCCTGAGTTACAAGTCGACAACAATTAAAGTCCAAGTTATAAAAATTAGTTAGAGTCTCGACACTTTTTACCCGTAAAGTATTTTTGACGTTTCATCCGACGTCCTTGTTTTTATAAAACGCGTTATAAATTATGGGAAAAGACAAGACTTTTTACGTTCCTTTTATACAACTTATTATTAACTTATAAACATCATTTTTACCAAATATTAGTCCTTTATTCGAGTTTATAAACTCGAATCAGACAAAAAAGGCTGCGCTAAAAATAGTGACCAAAGGGCAGTTTTGTGATGAGATAAAAGCGAGGCGAGGGCATGGTTTTTCGTTATTTTTTTTCCTACATGAAGTTAGCTAGGTGATCTCATTACTGGCCAAGTTTCAAAATTTTTGAAGGTCATTTGAGTGTCGAAATAAATTCTCAAAGTTGGTCGTGTAGAACAAAACTGAAAAGAAAATAAAAGTTAGTTTTTAGTCTAGCGATAGGGTAGTTTTTGGATTTGAATAACTTTATGATAACTTGATCTTTTTACGAGATCCTTCTTCCTAAAACTAGTTAGCTATGTGATCTTAATGTTTACCAAAATTTAGAATTTTTAGAAGTCTTTTGATATGCGAAAAATAGGTTCAAAATGGGCGGTTTTGGGCTGTAGCGACAGAAAAGAAAAAGAAATATATTTTGGGTTTTTCAGTCCAGCGATTGAGCAATATTTGAGACACAATAACTTTGTAACCGTTAAATCTTTTTACAACGTTCTTCTTTCTAAATTTAGACAGCTAGGTGGTCTTGTTATTGACCAAAATCTAGAATTTTTGATGGTCGTTTGAGGGGTGAAACTAGGGTCCAAAGTTGGTGGTCTGATGAGGTTTTGCGACAGGAAGCAGAAAAGGAAAATATGCAACGTTTTTTATTTTTAAAGGGTATGGCTAGTTTTTAACGTACACTAACATGTTCTTAATCATGTTTAATCTATTTCCAAAGTGTTTTAAGATTTCATGATTGGTTTCCCTAAAAAGAAAAATTTTAAGGGCGTTTGATTTCTGGTTCGAACAGGAAAGAAAAAGAAAAGGAAATTCAAAATTTTAATCTTGGGGTTTGTTAAGGATTAATTAACAATGTTTTTAAGAGATATCTAAAGTATATAAAAGTATTGAAAAAGGTTAGAAACACTTACTTACTCTCTTGGTTGATTAGGGTTATATGGGGCGAATGGAATTGGAAATGAGCACCAAGGTTCCTCCTTCCTCCTAGGCTTTCTAAGAACTCTTTCCTAGACTTATGTTCGCCTGTTTATCAGTAGAGAATTAAGGTTTGGGATATTTCTAGTGAATCGAATGGGTTGTGATGAAAAGAAGAAAAAAAAATGGGTTAATATTTATATGAAGGATAAATTAGGGTTTTTAAGGAGACTATGTCACCTTGTTAGGGTTAAGAGGAGACATGGGGGATGTGGCTTGTCTAGTTGGATGCCAAGTGGATGGAGGAGGGGGTTGGGCGTGTAGGGTTTTGAAAAGGATGATGTGGTTTATTTAGAAACCATACAAGTTACTTACAAGGTGATGTGGAAAACCTCCCTCCATACAAGTATCTATGTTCTAGAAGAGGGATGATGTGGAGGGTTTAGGGTTTTGACATATGTAGACTTAGGGTTTAGAAAAATGTGAGTTTGGTTTGTTTCATGTTGTGTTCGAACTAGGCAAGGAGAAAATGGAATGGTTTGGTTTGAATGGTGCTTTATTGGGTTGTACACTAGGTTTTGTCATGTGGTACTCTAGGGTTAGGAGTATAGTTAGGGTTCTAGGGTTTGTTTGTTAATTAGAAATGATTTTTCTAGGGTTTTCTAAATATATTTACCAATGTCGAGTTCTATAAATAAATAGGAAACCATTTGGTGCTTTGGAGAGTTGTACTTTAGGCCTAGAAATATTGTACTAGGTTTTAGAAAATAAGAAAAATATATTTTTAATAATTTCTTAAGTTATATAAATTTTATGTAGTTTTTATTAGAGTTTTAAAGTATTTAAATGAGATTTTAAAGTTTTGTGCATTAGAGGGTTGTACAATAGGTTTAGAGGATTGTACAATTAATTAGTAATTCTAATAAATTTATTTTAAAAATTAATGCATAAAATTATTACACAATATGCTTTTTAAAATAATTATTTTTAAGGTTTATATAGTGTTTTTATTAATATTTAGTTTTTATGCATAAAGACTTGTACCTCGGCTTAAATGACTTGTACATTTATATTTTGTAAAAACCTCATATCAATTAATTAGGTTTTGTGAATTTAGTACATAAAATCATAGTTTTAAGAAATTAGGGTTTTATCGGGAATTAAAGTAGAATTAGGTTTTTTGTGCTTTAGATGCTTGTACCTTAGTTGAATGAGTTGTACTTTAGTACTTTTAGGGTTTTTTTACTTACATTTATTATTATGATAGTTTAGAGTTTTATAGGAACTTTATTGGATAAGAAACGTTTAGTTCATACGTACGTTAATGAATTAACGTAAAGTGGCAAATGAGATATCTTAAGGTTTCATATGAAAATGATTATATAAAGTAAACTTTAAGTATGTTGGGGTTAGGTTGCCTGCGAGCACGTTTATCGAGTATGTGATCTACGTCACATAAGATAATAATTATGATCAGATAATAAAAAAAATTTACATGTAGAAAAAGGATAAGTATTCTAATAGATAGTTTATTTTAATGTGGGATTTTCACAGTGGTTACAGTATCCCCCCGTTGAGGGAATCTCGTCCCGAGATTCAGTCTATGTTGGTTGATAGGTTGGGAAAAATGAAGTATAGAGATAGTCAGGCCTAGTTTCTAACCTATTCAGATAGGGAATATAGGGATGATAAAATCGTACAACGATTTGATTTGGGATGCGAGTTTGATATGCTTAAAATGCCTCAAGTTTAAAAATAATATTATACATAATATTATTTTATTCTTATGTCCTATAAATCCAATAATATCGTCTCGCTATTATTTCTTGGTTATATCTTTAACCAAAAAGGGTCGTCTAGGAATTTCCATTCGATACTTAAGGGAACGTAGTTTGATCAGTTTTATTCCTACTAGATGAACTAAATTTGAATGTCTTGCCAACTAATAAATCCAAGGGCTGTGAATAGTACTATGCAACGGCCAGGAATAGTGATTCTTAACGCTTATGAACAGTAAAATAACGGCTATGAACAGTAACATATAACGGCTAGTTTTCTCCTTTAAATACCCCATTTTTAATTTTCATTCTTTCACTACTAAATTCCCTCATAAAAACCTCAAAATGCCGCACCTTATTACATTCCTAGCAATCGTTTACGTGGTTCTTGCGGTTTCCTATTTGGCTTACGTTCCTAACGAAGATTATGCATTCTTGGTCTGCGTCCTAGTGGTCCTTATGCCTATTGTGGTTCTCGCTATTGGTGTGGATAAATTATGGGGGTAACGGTTGTTTTTCTATGAAATCATTAGTGAAATAAAGCTTATTTATTCTTATGCCTAATATCTAGTCTCGTGGTATTTATTGCACAGGATAGTCAAGGTCATTCATCCCGTCGTGGCTCTAGCTATTGTTTAGTTGGTGGCGATCCTTATTTTCATGGCGGGTCAACCTATTAAAGATTCTATTCCTTATCTTGTAATCATTGTAACCTTAGTACTTCCGTTTCTAATTATTTCGCTATGTATGAACTTTCGATGTTTCTAATAAAATTTGTACTGTTTGGGTTTGTCATAAATCTTAGGGTTTTCATATCCATAATTTTTGCCAATTTCCTATCTTAGAGGTGTTGGGTAGTAGTTGTAGACATTTATTGTATCAAAAAGTGATAGTTTATAAACAATTTGTTTTGTTTCAATATTTTGCTTTTGAATGAAAATTGTTATTAGAAAATCTGAAAAGATAAGTGTCCAATTTACTACATGATTCTTCCTAAATTATACATAGTTGATCAGGCTATGTATAGTTGAGGACCAAATGATGTGATATTTTGGATCAGTTACTGTGGTATTTAATCTTTTTCAAAATGTTTTAGATGATGTTCAGCGTGTTATTTTTGGAAAATAACATCATAATTATTTTTTCAAAGAGATAAGAAAATTTTAGTCTACACTATAGTGATGGGTTAGGGATTTACTAGGGTACTAATGGGACATCCTCAAAATAAATCTTAGGGTTCGTCCAAGGTTCCTACAGGGTAGTGATAGGCTATTGTTCGGTCAGAAATAATATTCACCAAATTTCCTAATGGTATACTAATGTTTTGCTAGGTACTAACTATGAACAGGGTAAGGAGGAATAGAATAGATATTGAAGCTAATGCAGATCGTGATTATTACGGAAATATTACAAGATAAAGGTTTCATACGGTAGAAAGGTAGTTATTACACTTAGGTTACATCCATCGTAACTAAGGTAAAGATTTGAAAGGAATTACAACTTAAGGAGTTCTAAACCTCAATTTATTTATCTACTACAGGGATTTATCTTCTGTTTAAACTTAAGGGTCATCCTAGGACATGGTTGGGATTTCTTAATGAGTTCTTATTCTTTTGCACTAGTCTTGGTTTTCCAATTGGGATTGAAGTTACCTATCAAGTTTTCTCTTAAGGTCTTTTTCTTGGGCGTAGCACCTTGCTTAATTTCTAGGTTGAGAAATCCTTAAGTTAAGGTAAAGGTCTTTCTATCATTGAGTTTTCGCTTTTGGTTATTTTGCTTAATTTCTTGGGTTAAGGTGATGGTAGGTTTTGTCCTAACAAGTGGTCAAAATGCGAAGTCATAACCAATTGTGAATCATAATATTACGATGTGTCTGGTTAATATCGTAAATAAATGATTAACTCTTGGTATGACACTGCTTAAGGTCAAACTAATTTATTTGAAGTCTATCAACTTTCTCTTCATTCATCAAGTTTTCTTTCAAAATTTATCTTAGAGGGTTCTACAGTTATAGCCTAGTCATGGCAGGTATATGGAATCATAATAATCCTAGGTAAAGTCATGGTAGGTCTGGGTTTAATCACTGGAAGTTACATGATATTAATAACTTGATTGATTGTTTTTACACAAAACAATTAATACAAGGTCCTTTTATTATTGTTCCATGTGCTAGGTTAAGGATTCTATGTCTCTAGTATGAATGGTTGGGTTCCTCGTTGTCAATAGTGGTCCTAGCTTCTGTCACTTGTTATGTTACAAGTTGGTTGGTTGTCTATGTTCGGAGGTAGGGAAGGAAACTGTTGTCTAGAGTGTGGTTTGGGTTGCGGGAAATCATTTGTCTACAATGGGGAGTGAGATTTTTGTATAAGGTCATGGGTAGTCATTACATATATGCACATCATTATTGTAAGACATAGTGGAAAGAATTTGTTCTCAACATAAACATATAACAAAAGGAGATTGTTATAGATTTAAATATTGATTACAAACTCTAAAAGTTTCAGGCTTATTGGAAAATACAGGAAATACTAACCAAATACTATTCGGTTTAGTAGGCACAACTTTGATACATGTGAATTTAAGATCAGTTACGTCCTTGACGTAAATGCTTAGCTTTAGTCTCAAGTTTTAGTTGTGCAATTTCCATTTCTAAGAAACATTACTGAAATTCCTGGTACAGTCGCGATGTTTTCGGTATACGAGTCCGACATAAGAGTAATAGAATGAGTAGGGGAAACCATAACCCTGTAACCACCCGGTAATTATAAATATTTTTCTATGTAACTTAATTAGTTAACAATAAATTATGTCTAAATAACGTTTCAGTAGCGTCGTAGCACGGAGGACTTTGGTTTAGTTTTTGGTGGAAAACAGTTATAGTCCAATGTTTGAAAATATTTGGTTCTCTATAACCATGAGCTCAGATACCAATCAGTAACACCCCCGTTTTCAATATACGCAGCGGAATATAAGTTTGGGGTGCTACTTCAAGGTTCACAGTCACGAGAATAGAAAATGACTCGAAAAGAGATGTCTTAAATAAATTGTTATCATTCATTTATTTAAATCAGAGTACATAATATAGGTCCCAGAGGGAGGTTCGGAAATACGTTATAAAAGTTACATTATTTATTTGAATGATAACAAAATGGACACTCTTTTTACAAGAAGAAAGTCCACAGCCACTCCGTGCCAAGTTTAGCCTTTTAATTACCTGAGATAAAACATGCTAAAAAAAGTCAACACAAAGGTTGAGTGAATCCATAGTGTTTAAAGTTATAATAAGTTTTGAACACAAGCTAAATAAAAGAAATCAGTTATATCACAATTCGGAATATTGCACTAAACCTCATGACACGCAATGCGTTGACAGTTTCCAGTCTCACTAACATATAAAAATGAAAGTGGTTTGCCCCTAAGATTAGATATCAAATATAATGTATCTGCCTAACCGGCTACAACAAAGATATCCATCCGATTAGTACAAATGGGTCGTCAAGCCAATAGATCTATTCACATATTCGCGCTCACCCAGCAGGTGACTAATGGTGCATGATACGAGGGACTTTTAAATAATAAATATAAATAGGGAACAGTTAACTTAGTGAAATAACAATCAGGAAAATACTTGTGTTCGTTTTGGTAGCATGTATCTCCCCACAAGTTTGGAAAACATATAAAGAAAAGTGGGACTACGAACTCACCTTGATAGTCTGGATGGAAAACAAAGTTAAACAGAGTTGATAAACGTCTCCGGCACGCAACCTGATTTGTATGTCACGTTTCAGTAATCGTTTCCGAATATATATATATATATATATATATATATATATATATATATATATATATATATATATATATATATATATATATATAAGTTTCAATGTTCGTTTCGTTCCGTTTTTGATTAAATGTTAAAATGAGACAACATGAAGTCTCTTCAAAAGTTGGATAAGATTTTATCTTATTTCTTCATTTTTATGTTTTCGTTCCATTTGTTAGAAACACTTACTTACTATCTTGGTTGATTAGTGTTTTATGGGGCGAATGGAATTGGAAATGGGCACCAAGGTTCCTCCTTCCTCCTAGGCTTTCTAAGAACTCTTTCCTAGACTTATGTTAGGCTGTTTATCAGTAGAGAATTAAGGTTTGGGATATTTCTAGTGAATCGAATGGGTTGTGATAAAAAGAAGAAAAAAAATGGGTTGATATTTATAGGAAGGATGAATTAGGGTTTTTAAGGAGACTATGTCACCTTGTTAGGGTTAAGAGGGGATGTGGCTTGTCTAGTTGGATGCCAAGTGGATGGAGGAGGGGGTTGGGCGTGTAGGGTTTTGAAAAGGATGATGTGGTTTATTTAGAAACCATACAAGTTACTTACAAGGTGATGTGGAAAACCTCCCTCCATACAAGTATCTATGTTCTAGAAGAGGGATGATGTGGAGGGTTTAGGGTTTTGACATATGTGGACTTAGGGTTTAGAAAAATGAGAGTTTGGTTTGTTTCATGTTGTGTTCGAACTAGGCAAGAAGAAAATGGAATGGTTTGGTTCGAATGGTGCTTTATTGGGTTGTACACTAGGTTTTGTCATGTAGTACTCTAGGGTTAGGAGTATAGTTAGGGTTCTAGGGTTTGTTTGTTAATTAGAAATGATTTTTCTTGGGTTTTCTAAATATATTTACCTATGTCGAGTTCTATAAATAAATAGGAAACCATTTGGTGCTTTGGAGAGTTGTACTTTAGGCTTAGAAATATTGTACTAGGTTTTAGACAATAAGAAAAATATATTTTTAATAATTTCTTAAGTTATATAAATTTTATGTAGTTTTTATTAGAGTTTTAAAGTATTTAAATGAGATTTTAAAGTTTTGTGCATTAGTGGGTTGTACAATAGGTTTAGAGGATTTTACAATTAATTAGTAATTCTAATAAATTTAATTTAAAAATTAATGCATAAAATTATTACACAATATGCTTTTTAAAATAATGATTTTTAAGGTTTATTTAGTGTTTTTATTAATATTTAGTTTTTATGCATAAAGGACTTGTACCTTGTCTTAAATGACTTGTACATTTATATTTTGTAAAAATCTCATATCAATAAATTAGGTTTTGTGAATTTAGTACATAAAATCATAGTTTTATGAAATTAGGGTTTTATCGGGAATTAAAGTAGAATTAGGGTTTTTGTGCTTTAGATGCTTGTACCTTAGTTGAATGAGTTGTACTTTAGTATTTTTAGGGTTTTTTTTACTTACATTTATTATTATGATAGTTTAGAGTTTTATCGGAACTTTATTGGATAAGAAACGTTTAGTTCATACGTACGTTAATGAATTAACGTAAAGTGGCAAATGAGATCTCTTAAGGTTTCATATAAAAATGTTTATATAAAGTAGACTTTAAGTATGTTGGGGTTAGGTTACATGCGAGCACGTTTATCGAGGATGTGATCTACGCCACATAAGATAATAATTATGATCAGATAATAAAAAAAAATTTACATGTAAAAAAAGGATGAGTATTCTAATAGATAGTTTATTTTAATGTGGTATTTTCACAGTGGTTACACTTAACAGCTTAGATCTTTGCAGGGTCGACATGAATGCCTTGACTATCGATTACATGCCCGAGAAACTGCACTTTCTGAATCCAGAAATCACACCTGGAGAATTTGGCATACAACTCCTCCTTCTCTAGTAATTCCAAGATTGTCTTCAAGTGATCTGCGTGCTTTTCTTTGTTGCGGGAATAAATGAGAATATCATCGATAAACACGATTACAAACTTGTCCAAATAAGGCTTGCACACTCGTTTCATCAAGTCCATGAACACGGCTGGTGCGTTGGTTAAACCAAATGGCATTACTTGAAACTCGTAGTAGTCGTATCGTGTTCTGAAAGCTGTCTTAGGAATATCTTCTTCCCCGACTCTCAGTTGGTGATAACCTGACCTTAGATCAATCTTCGAGTAAACACTCGATCCTTTCAGTTGGTCGAAAAGATCATCAATCCCGGGTAATGGATATCGATTCTTTACCGTAAGTTTGTTCAACTCACGATAATCAATACACATTCTAAAAGATCCGTCTTTCTTTTTGACAAACAAAACCGGAGCTCCCCAAGGCGAAGAACTGGGTCGAATGAATCCTTTATCTGATAATTATTGTAATTGTTCAGATAATTCTTTCATTTCGGATGGCGCCAACCTATAAGGTGCTCGCGCCACCGGTGCCACTCCTGGCACCAAATCAATCTGGAATTCCACTTGGCGGACGGGTGGAAGGCCAGGCAAATCTTCGGGAAATACTTCAGGAAAGTCCTTAACCACCGGTACATCTTCATGTCACTTCTCCTCCGACTTCTTATATGTCACTTGAGCTAAGAAGGCGTGACATCCCTTATTTATATACTTCACGGTTTTGATGTAAGATATGATTCTTAGTCAAGTCTTACTTCGATCACTACGAATGATTAGAGTCTCGCCTTTGAAAGGAATGTAAACAACTTTCTCATCACAGATAATTCTTGCATGGTTCTTGGATAGCCAATCCATACCGATGATAGCGTTGAAACTACCGAGTTTAATAGGCATGAGGTCTATGTCGAAAGGTTGGTTAAGTAAGAGTAAGGTGCAACCTCGGATTATGGTGTTAGTGCCTACTAGTTTTCCGTTAGCCAGCTCAATTTCGTAAGTGGTGTCTAATTTAGTTGGTGTAATGTTAAGTAGGGAAGCAAATGAAGTAGACACAAAACTTTTATCGGCTCCGAAATCAAATAAAACTTTAGCTAGGTGTTGGTTGAGAGGAAACGTACCCGTGACCACATCCGGGTTTTGCTGAGTGTTTTCAATTCCTAGCATGTAAACTCTTCCACGAGCATTGTTGTTCTGGTTGGCATTATGATTTGGGCACCGATTCCTGTAGTGCCCTTTTTCACCACATCCGTGGCATACCATGGCTACTGGCTGCAAATTAACACCGGTGGCTTTGCAGTCTCCAGTTTTGTGGCCTGTTCTCTAGCATTTTCCGCACTTAGCAATACAAGGCCCAGTATGATGCATTTTGCATCGGTTACACAGAGGTTTTCTTCCAATATAACTGCTTCCTTCAGCAGGTGTGGCAACATAAGCTCTGGCAGCTTCCTGCATGCGATTCTGTTGGTGATGGTGGTTGTTGCGGTTCTGCTGATAATTGTGATTGTTGTTACGGTTGTTGTTGTTGTTGTGGTAATTGTTGTTGTTGGGGTGGTTGTTGTGGTGATAAGTGGTTCTTTTATCATCAAACTTCCGTTTGTGATCATTATTCCCCTGTGTAGAATCATGTTTGATTTCTCGGTCCAGTAACTTTTGAGTAATGGAGATGGCTTCTTCCAGTGTCTGGGGTTTCAACGAGGTGACATTCCGCTCAATGCTTGAGGCAGTCCCTCGACATACTTATCCAACAGCTTCTCAAGGTCTGGTACCATGGTTGGACATAGTACAACAAGTTCTTGAAATCTCCTGTTATAAGTTTTGAGGTCATTTCCTTTCACTACCAGATGGTGAAACTCGTCTTCTAGATTTTTGATTTCAGTACGAGGGCAGTACTTTTTCAGCATTTTCTATTTGAAATCAGCCCAGGTGATTTGGTAAGCTTCTTCAATACCCATAGTTTGGGCAGTAGAATTCCACCAGGACAAGGCATCCTCCAGGAGAGTCCCTGTGGCAAATGTGACCTTGCAGTCGTCAGTACAACCGCTCCGCATAAAGACTGTTTCAGTGCGCCTAAACCAACGAGCAAGATCAGTTACTCATTCTATTCCCTTAAAATAGGTTGGTTTGCAACTCATAAAGTCTTTGTAAGTGCATTTTTGAGCTACAGCTACCTCGCTTTCTCCGGTCGGCCTATTGGTGCTGCTAGAACGAGCTATTGCTGCTGCTTGAGTTTCTAGTGTTGCAGCAACACTGTCAGCAACCAATTTTCGGATAGCAGCCGGAGTCATGGCTGGTGCTGGTGCAGTTGTTGTTCTCCTACGAGGCATATTTCTATTAATACCACAGGAAAAACACAGGTTTAGGATTCACATACTGACCATGTTATGTTAGAATAATTCAGATAACAAGCTAAATGTGTAAAAATCATAACAATACTGCCACAATACGAAACAACAACAAACTGAATCTATGAGACTCATAAAATCATGACATGTCCGAATACAATCACTACACACATGGAAACATAAATGATCGACTCAGTTTGCATGAACCGATATCACAATGTGGCGATATGTAAGAGAATTACAACACAAATGAATATAAGAAAGCAACCATGACATCATAAATTAACATCAATATATAGCAATCCATAACCAACAACATAGTATTAATAACTTGATCAATTGTTTTACAAAACAAAAAGATACAAGGTCTTTTATTAATGCCACATGCGGCAGGCTAAGATACCTCTAAGCTACAACTGATACATCACTAATCTATGAACTGATACATAGGTTTTAATATTCGTATTACGTTTATTTGTTCAATTATTAACTAGTTAGATACTTTGGTTATAATCGACATGGAATGTCTTAATCGTTAAATGTCTTTTCAGAAGTTTCAAATTAGAGGGGCATTTTGGGTATTTCACATGTTCAAAATTTCTAGGTTTTACAATAATATTCAATTAACTGTAGACACTTTGGAGTATGCATCAAAGGGTATTAATAAAATTATAGAGTGTCAAATGGTTAATAAGGCTAAGTCTGGGTTGGGCTTATAAAACATGTCCACCTAGAGCACATAAATTAGAATATGGTTGTAAGCCTAAAGAAAATATAACTGTTAATAAACCTGTAGAAGCTAATGAGCCTTTTGAAAGTGCAAGTGACACCTCTCTTGCTGAGGACAAGGTGTCAACTGATAGGAACTCAGATGCTCCCATCATTGAAGATTGGGAATCTGATGATGAAGATCAGGTTGTAGCTAAACCTGATATAGTTAATCTAGAAGGAGCTCATATTCCTAAGGTGGTTAGTGATGAAACTGTTAAACCTAGAACAAATTTAAAACCATCTAGGAAAACAGTTAGATATTCTGAGATGTATAGGTCCACAAGCAATCCTAGAGGTAGCAAGAGGAACTGGAATGACCTCAAGTCTCATCAACTAGGTAGTGACTTTGTCATGCATAACAAGGCTTGTTTTAATTGTAGTAGCTTTAACCACCTAGAGGCTTTTTGTCACAACCATCATGGGAGAAAGATGGTTACAGGGAATAATAGGGTTCTTGGGAACACAAGTCATAGAGTGAAATCAAAAAGGTCTTAATCTCACCCTAACATTAATAGAATGACTCCCATGGCAATTTTAATGAAGTATGGCCTCAAAGCTTTTAGTACTGCTCGACCAGCAGTTAGTACTGCCAGACCATTTAAGACTGTTTACCCTAAACCAACAGTTTCATGTGCAAAACCAACTTTTAACTATGCACAACAAACTGTTAACATGCCTTTTCACAAGAAAGCAGTGTTTCAAAATAAATTTTGGAACTCAAAGGTTAAAATTGCCAGGCCAGCAGTTAATACTGGTGAGCCTAAAAACACTGCTAGGGATAAAAGGGCAAATGCTGTTAAGGCCTTAGCATGTTGGGTATGGAGACCAATCAAACCCAATGGTGCATCAATTATTTTAAATAGATTTGACTATATTGATGCACGAGGCAAACCCAAGTCAGTGATGGCTTGGGTACCCCAAGGAAACTAATTTCCTTCTTTTATGTAGGGACATCCACAAGATGATGATGATGAAGATCAAGGTTATGCATACAGTGGATGCTCTAGGCACATGACATGTAACATGTCCTATCTTTCAGACTTTCAACCAATGGATGGAGGATATGTTACCTTTGGGGGAGGAATAGGTGGAAAGATTACTGGTAAAGGCACATTGAAAACCGGTAAATTAGACTTTGAAGATGTGTATTTTGTGCAGGAGCTTAAGTATAACCTTTTTAGTGTCTCACAAATGTGTGACAAAAAGAACAAGGTTCTTTTTACTGACACTGAATGTCTTGTGCTTTCTCCAGACTTTAAGTTACCTGATGAAAGTCAGGTGCTACTTAAAGTTCCAAGAAAGGGCAACATGTACAGTGTTGATATGAAGAAGATTGTTCCTAAAGAGGCTCTCACTTGTCTTGTTACAAAAGCCACATTGGATGAGTCCATGCTATGGCATAGAAGACTTGGTCATGTCAACTTTAAAACCATAAATAAAATTGTTAAAGATGGTTTGGTAAGAGGCTTGCCTCAAAAACGTTTTGAAAATGACCAAACTTGTGTTGCCTGTCTCAAAGGCAAATAACACAAGGCTTCTTGTAAGCCCAAGACCCAGAACTCTATTTCTCAACCTTTGTTTATGTTGCATATGGACTTGTTTGGTCCTACATCTGTGAGTAGTATTATGCATAAAAAGTACTGTCTTGTAGTTACTGATGACTATAGTAGATTCACATGGGTTTTCTTTCTAGGATCTAAGGATGAGACACCTAGCATTCTTAAGACCTTTATAACTGAAATAGAAATCTAGTGGATAAGAAAGTAAAAGTCATCAGGTGTGACAATGGGACAGAGTTTAAGAATAGAGTTATGGATGATTTCTGTAAGGAAAAAGGTATTAAGAGAGAGTTTATGACCGGATCTAAACACACGAGTTGTGTTGGAGATACTTTGAGTATATACTTGACAGCACGCGGAATTTACTATCAAGTACTTAGAAGAATTCTTGTTTGATGATTGTATGTGATTCTATGAATGTAACAATAAAGATAATCGCACATAGTTTATCCAAACAAATAGCTTTGATATATTACGAGTATTACAATGAAATCGTAAAAGCTATATCAATAATGATGATAATATAAACCTTAACCTTGGATCTCCTTTTATAGTACAAGGAGTTCTTTACAAGTAAACAATCTACCATATAAACCTAACTTTATAAGATATACATTAAATATTTTCTATATATATCTTCACACGGTTTCATCTTAATCTTATAAGCAGTACTAACTCTTCTTATCAACAGTACCAACTGTTGATGTATTCTTCAGCAACACTTCAACCGTACTAACTTATACAGAACCGTACCAACTGCTTAATTTAATTCCCAACAATCCTCCCCTAAACTTATGATTTCTGTGTAAATCAACAATTTCTTGAATTAAACTCCAATATTATATGATGGGGTGGATTCTTTCAAACACTTATCTTCAATCTTGAAACACTTGGGAATTTTCTTCACATATCCACCTTTTGACCAATATTCATAATAATACATCAAATTCGGTTAACTCCTCAAAAGTCTCCATAATTAAACTTATTCTTGCGAGGAATTAATTCCTAATACCAACCCAACATTAATGGCATTAAATCTCCATTGGTTCTATAAAAGATCTTGAATTATCAACACTAACCCATCACATTCTTCAATACACAATTATCAAACACAATGAGTTCATCCAATCCAAACATGGTTGAGATTTCATCGGATTCGTCTTCGGATTCAGAAAGTGAAGGATGGAAAAATTACTTTCCACCAAACTACACTAATTTGACTATCAGGAACCCAAATCCACAAGCTGAAGAAGTATCTTCTGATGACCTTCCAACTTCCTCTGATGATGATGATCAGCAAACACAGCCACTTCCACTATTAGTTTTACTAACAAGGGAGATCGAAAAAGCTGTGTCAGGTATGAGCAGGATCTCGGTGCCTGTAAGGAATCAACCACAACCAAAGCCAGATAAACAAGTGATGGGGCTCCCAAGTCCGAAGGTGTGGAACTCAATCAAAGACAAAGGAGTTCACAAGTCCATGCCTGACTTTAAGGATAAAGGTAAGAGGAAGCTTGAGTAGTGATGAAGGTGTTAGGTTTGTTAGGTTTGTGTGTTGAGAGTAAGCTTGTATGTTGGTTATGTTGACTTTGAGTCCAGGATTGTAACAAAACTTCTACTTATGTAATGAATGCACCACTTTAATGAATCAACTTTATCTCCTTGTGTACATAAACATTCTATAAGCCTTAAACTATAGCAGTAAGTACTTCAGCATAAACTTCACACTCATCTCAGATTCTGAATTGATATCCTCCCCTGAATTACATAATCATCTTTAACAGCAACTGAACAAACTTTTAATTCCTCCCATGTTTGGAAGAATCTTCACCATCAGATGAAGTAGAACATATGACATTCGAGCTTAGCATCCAATATGACAATTTGTACAAGTTACCATCAATTCAGTTTTGTAGTTTCAAACTGCTCTCAACACTTCCAGATGTGTAACCTTCTGAGAGAGGTGAATCATAGAGCATAAACTTAGAATGAACCAAGTTTGAAAAAGAAGTACAAACTAGTTGAAACTAGCAGTACTAACTGGTTAAAAATTCTCAGAGATAAAATCAATGTTAATTGTAATGTGGATTTGAAAACACTTTTGTCCACGTATAGTTTTTAGCAAACTATCAGCTATCAACGGATTTGTTATGTCTTTACCAATAGCCGTTTGCTATGGACTAGCCAACTCTTCACACTTAGATATGGTGAGTTGATAACCATCCAGTTTTTGGTAAACTGTCAACCATAAACGGATTTGAGAAGTCTTTACCAGAAACCGTTTGATCTGGACTAGTTGGTTCTTATGTGAATTAGACATGGTGAACCGATTACCATTTGTTGTGTGACAAGCATGCACACTGGATAGTCCAAACCATCATACTTCCCAAAGCACAATCCAAAGCAAAAAAGCTTTTCTTAACCTGAAATGTTAGTCCAAAACCAAAGAAAACACAATACACAATATTTTCTTTTAACAGTTATCACAATTGACTAACAAATTCACAAGCAGTACTAAAAATTACCAAGCAGTACCAACTATACAAATAACACAACTAGCAGTACAAAAACCAAAAACACTTAGACATTAATCTTTTGAAGGATTAAGCATTCCAATACCTGTTACCAAGTACTGAAATCTTCCTACATCAAAACCTTTTGTTAAGAGATCAGCAAAGTTGTAATCAGTATGTATTTTAACAACTTGTATTAACTTCTTTTCAGCACAGTCTCTTATAAAATGATGTCTAATTTCAATGTGTTTAGTTTTTGAATGTTGAACTGGATTCTTAATGATACACATTGTACTGCTATTGTCTATATGTATAATTGTGTTTAAGAAATTGTACCCATAATCAAGCATCTGGTTTTGAATCCAAAGAACTTGATCACAACAACTTGCTGCTGCCACATATTCTGCTTCAGTAGTAGAAGTGGCCACCATAGTCTGCTTCTTACACTGCCAAGAAATCAATCTACAACCCAAGAACTGACAATCACCTGTTGTAGATTTTCTATCCATGCTAGCACCAGCATAATCAGAATCAGAGAATGCCACTAGATCAAATGCAGATTCTTTAGGATACCATAGCCCCAAGTTAGGTTGACCTTTAAGGTATCTGAAGATTCTCTTTACTGCTGTGAGATGAGACACCTTAGGATTTACTTGGAATCTTGCACAAGCACAAACTGAAAACATAATGTCAGGCCTGGATGATGTGAGATACATCAAAGACCCAATCATAGATCTATACATGTGCACATCCACATCTTCACCACTGTGATCCTTTAATAGCAAATGTGTCTTCTTATCAATTGGTGTGCTAACAACCTTGGCATCTGTGAATTGGAATTTCCTCAATATTTCACCAACATATTTATCCTGAGAGATAATATTCCATCAGGCTTCTGCTGTACTTGAAGCCCAAGAAAGAAAGTAAGCTCACCCATAGAGCTCATATCAAACTGATCTTTCATTAATTTCTCAAACTCTCTGCACATTTCTTTGTTTGTAGAACCAAAGATGATATCATCTACATAAACTTGAACCAGTAGAATATCACTCTTGTTCTTCTTGATAAACAGAGTTTGATCAATTTTACCCCTATTGAACCCATTCTTCAATAAATAAGTAGCAAGAGTCCCATACCAAGCTCTTGGAGCTTGATGCAATCCATAAAGAGCTTTAACCACCTTATAAACTTTGTCAGGATGGTCTGGGTCTATGAAACCAGGAGGTTGAGATACATATACCTCCTCATCAATAGTACCATACAAAAAGGCACTCTTCACATCCATTTGATAGACTAGAAAACCCATATAGGAAGCATAAGCAAGAAATAACCTTATTGCTTTAAGTCTAGCAACAGGAGCAAAAACCTCCTCATAATCAATCCCTTCTTCCTGTGTATAGCCTTGAGCAACCAGTCTTGCTTTGTTCTTTATCACAATACCTCTTTCATCCTTCTTGTTCCTGAATACCCACTTAGTACCAATCACTCTCATTCCCTTTGGTAGATCAACCAGAACCCAAACCTTCTGAATTTTGAATTGAAGCAATTCTTCTTGCATACCCTCAACCCAACTTGATTCTTCTAAAGCCTTTAGCACATTCTTGGGTTCTACCTGAGATAGAAAATATATTGTTGATATAAATAATGCCTAAAAACATTATTAATACTTATTGATATCTCTATGTTTTGATAATCACAAAATGTAAACTCATTAAACATAAACTTATTAAACAAACAACTATTTAGCTGTAAATATTCATTTCAACAACTCAATCACTTAAGGTATGAATAAACAAATGCTTAATGCATTACATGATCAAATGAACATTTTCTTAATCACTAGAATTTTTATAAAATGTCACAAACATTTTATATCTTTTAGAAAAACATTTTTGGTAATAAATAAAAAGGTTTAATCCATTATAAATTTATGAATTCAAATTTTCAACCAAAAATGGCAAAAATGTTCCAGAAAAACCTTCCCCACAAAAAGACAAAACTGGGCAACGGTACAGATGGGCGGCCCCCTTAAATATACTAGGCGGCCCCCTTAATTTTAAGGGGACCGCCCCGCTCCTCCAGCTGTCCAGTTTTGCCTATAAATACTGGACTTTCCCTGGACTTTTTCCTCACCTTTTGCACCCTCAAACCTTCTGTTCTAAATCTCTTCTAATCCTTTCTAAATCCTTTCAAAATCCTTTGATCATACATTCTTAAGCATTGGTTTCTAAGTGATCCAAGCTTCTACCATTCAAGTGCAAAAGAAGAATACTCCTTCAACAACTAGAGAAGAAGTATTGCAACTTAGTATCATCTTGTTACCTAAGTTGTTTGTGTAATCATTCATTCATTTGTGTATAAGTTGTGTATATTTGTTAGATAGGAGTGTGAATAATTGTTTGGGATAGATTAGTGTGTAAGTAGTGAAGTTGTGAAGAAGTTAAGGTGTGTAAGTAGTGAAGGTGTGAAGAAGTAGAAGAGTACATAAGTGGAGCTAGGTTGTGAAGAAGGTGTGAAGTCATAGTAAAGAAGTCGTGAAGAAGTCGTGAAGAAGAAGTTGTGAATAAATTATGATATAAGTTGTGAGATTGGTTCTAGCTACGATTAGAACCCGACATCTAGCTTTGTGTCGTTAAGCCGGTGGTGAAGAAGAAGTAGTGAATAAGTTGTGATATAAGTTGTGAGATTGGTTCTAGCTACGATTAGAACCCGACATCTAGCTTTGTGTCATTAAGCCGGTGTAAGCTAAAGTTGTGTAAGGTTTTCTCCGCCATAAGGGAGCTTGTTGACATAGTGAAGAAAACTCTCGAGTTAGGTGCTCGGGGAGTGGAGTAGGGCAAGGAATGTGTCCTTGTAGCCGAACCACTATAAATCTCTTGTCTCGTGGTTCGATCTTTCCATCTCTATCTTTCATTTCATTTCATTACCTTACTTGCATCGCTTATTTATATTTATATTTGTTCATATTGTTCAAGAGTTGAGTTCACATAAATTCGAATCTAAGTTTTAAAAGTAAACAAAGTTTTCATAATAAAAATTAAAAAGACGTAAAACTATTCAACCCCCCCCCCTTCTAGTTTTCCACAATTCGTATCAAGAGCCACGTCAAACAAGATTTTTAAAATAAATTGTATTTTAAAACTTGAAACGATCTATGGAATCCGAAAAATATTTAGAAGGGCAATCTATGCAAAGACCACCACTATTTGAAAGTGATGGTTTTCTTTATTGGAAAAATAGATTCGAAACTTATGTGAAATCAAAAGATCTTGATCTTTGGTATGTTATTACCCATGGTGATTTTTCCCCTATTCAAAATAATCCTATAACTAAAAGAGATGAAATTGTACCTTTTGAAAAACAAAATGATGATTTGAAAAAGAAACTAGCAAAAATAATGAGGCTAAAATGGTTATTTATAATGCATTACCACGTAAGGAATATGAACGAATTTTTATTTGTCAAACCGCAAAAGAAATTTGGGATTCTCTATTAATCACTCACCAAGGTAATAGTCAAGTCAAAGACAACAAAATAGATCTTCTTGTTCAACAATATGAACAATTTACAATTCCTGAAGAGGAATCTATTGATAATGCATTTGCTAAATTTAACACTATTATCACAAGTTTAAAAGTACTTGATGAGACTTTTTCTAGTAAAAAGTGTGTAAGGAAATTTCTTAGGGAATTACATCCAAAATGGCACGCGAAGGTCACGGCTATTGAAGAATCGAAGAACTTGATGACGTTATCGCTTGATGAACTTATCGGCAACTTGAAAGTCCATGAAGAAATTATAAAGAGAGACTCGGAAACGGTCAAGAGCAAGAAAGATCAAATAAAATCACTTGCGCTAAAAGTCAAAAAGGAAATTAGTGATGATGACGATTCAAGTGACGATAGTGAAGACGAAGAATATGCAATGGCCGTAAGAGAGTTCAAGAAATTCTTCAAGAGACGAGGAAGATTCACAAGACAACCACGAGATGAAAGAAGATCGCTTCAAAGAAATAGGAATGATAACTACGGGAAAAGAAAGTGCTTTAGATGTGGAAGCCCAAACCATCTCATTGGCGAATGTCCAAAGCCACCGGGTTATGATTACCAAAGCGCCTTTGAAGCGGACAAAGCAAACGACGAAAAATGTCTTGTAGCTCAAGCTACCGATGAAATATGCCTAGGAATAAATTTGGAGCCTGACGAATGGATTAAGGATAGTGGATGCTCGAAGCACATGACGGGGAATCGCAAGCTATTCTCCTCTTACAAGCCTTACAACGGAGGTAACGTTATTTTCGGTAGTGACTTTCGTGGAAAAATCATTGGCAAAGGTACGATTTCTCAAGACTCCCTAACTATTGAAAATGTTGAGCATGTAGATAATTTAACATACAACTTGCTTAGTATAGGACAAATATGTGATAATAAGTGTAGAGTTACCTTTACCGATAGAGATAGCGAAATAGTTAAGGATGGAAAGGTCATAGGTAGAGGAATTAGGAAAGGTGGCGTATATGTCATGAAACTAGGAAATAAACCGGAAGATAAAATATGTCTAGCAACCTTAGATGAAAACTCTACATTGTGGCATAGGAGATTAGGTCACGCTAATATGCAACAAATACAATCCCTAGCCTCTAAGGAATTAGTTAGAATTTGCCAAACCTAAGATATGATCAACATTTTTGTGATGCCTGTAAAATAGGAAAACAAGCACATGCTAGTCATAAAGCTAAGAACATAGTCTCCACTACTAGATGCCTAGAATTATTACACATGGACCTTTTTGGTCCATCTGCTGTGCGGAGTTACGGAGGTAACCGTTATACCTTGGTAATTGTAGACGACTATTCACGATACACGTGGATAAGATTTTTAAGTGATAAAACCAAAGCCTTTAATAAGTTTGAAATATTTAGTAAAATGATTCAATACAAACTAGGATGTTCTATAGTATCTATTAGGACGGACCATGGTCGGGAATTTGATAATGAAGTGCAGTTCGGAAAATATTGTGATTTAAATGGAATATCTCACAATTTCTCTGCTCCTCGCACTCCACAATCAAATGGGGTAGTAGAAAGAAAGAATCGTTCCTTGCAATAAATGAGTAGAACAATGCTAAATGAACAATCTATCCCACAAAAATTTTGGTGTCACGCCGTAGATACATCAACATATATAATAAATAGAGTTTCAATTAGGCGAATATTAGGAAAAACCTCATATGAGCTATTAAGAGGTAGAAAACCTAATCTAAATTACTTTAGGGTATTCGGGAGCAAATGTTTTGTTCTCAATACAAAAGATTACCTTACTAAGTTTGACCCTAAGTCATACGAAGGAATTTTTCTAGGATATTCACAGAACAGTAAAGCTTCTATAATACTTAATAAACACACTATGAAAGTAGAAGAATCATTGAACGTAACATTTGATGAAACTCCACCACCACCTAAAACATTGCCTCTAGAAGATGATGACCTAGTTGAAGAAGAAGCTATTGAGGTTAGTAAAACTAAACCCTTAGGTGATGATGATGAAAATATAACGCTAGGAGAAAACGAAATAGTAAATATTAAGGAATCAAAATCACACCCATTAGATAATGTAATAGGAAACCTAAATCAAAGAACACTTAGATCACAAGCTCAAGATAAAAATAACTTCTTTTGTTTTCTCTCAACAATAGAACCAAAGAATATAAATGAGGCTTTAAAAGATGAAAGTTGGGTAATGGCTATGCAAGAGGAACTAAATCAATTTAAGGCAAATGATGTTTGGGAACTAGTCCCAAATCCCATGAACATGACCATCATAGGAACCAAGTGGGTATATAGAAATAAGTTAGATGAAAATGGAATTGTTACTAGGAACAAAGCTAGGTTAGTTGCCCAAGGTTATAATCAACAAGAAGGAATTGATTATGACGAGACTTATGCCCCCGTAGCTAGATTAGAATCTATAAGAATATTACTTGCCTATGCATGCGCCCTAGACTTTAAGTTATTTCAAATGGACGTGAAAAGTGCATTCCTTAACGGTTTTATCAATGAGGAGGTATACGTGGCACAACCTCCAGGATTCATTGACTTCGCAAAACCTAATTATGTTTATAAACTCAAGAAAGCTTTATATGGACTCAAACAAGCTCCTAAGGCTTGGTATGATCGATTAAAAGCTTTTCTTATTAAACATGATTATTCCATGGGAATGGTAGATAACACTCTTTTCACTAAAAAGAAAAGCCCAAATCTCATCATTGTCCAAATATATGTTGACGACATTATATTTGGATCGACTTGTCAGGATATGTGCGATGAATTCGCCAAAATCATGCATGATGAGTTTGAGATGAGTATGATGGGTGAATTAAATTTCTTTCTAGGATTACAGATAAAACAATTAGAAGATGGAATATTTTTTATTCAATCTGAGTACATTAAGGAGATGCTTAAGAAATTTGGATTAGAAGACTCTAAGCCTATGAAAACACCGATGTCCACAGAAATAAAACTCACAAGAGATGAAGAAGGTGAGTCCGTAGAAAACACTAAGTATAGAGGAATGATAGGTAGTTTATTATACTTAACGGCAAGTAGACCGGATATCATGTTTAGTGTCTGCCTTTGTGCTCGCTTTCAAGAGGATCCCAAAACCTCTCACCTAGAAGCGGTTAAGCGTATCTTCCGATACATTAAAGGCACTATACACTTAGGATTATGGTATCCTAAGGGATCCGGCATAGAAACCATCGTCTATGCGGATTCGGATCATGCGGGAGACTACGTGGATAGAAAAAGCACTAGCGGTATTTGCACGTTTATGGGATGTTAACCGCTCTTGCTATTTCTACTACAGAAGCCGAATATGTAAGCGCTGGAAAGGCATGTCAACAAGCACTATGGATGAAACAAGCTCTCGTAGATTATGGCATTAGGTTAGATAATGTCCCAATTATGTGTGATAATAAAGGTGCTATAGATTTAAGTAAGAATCCCGTTCAACACTCTAGGACTAAACATATAGAAATACGTCACCACTTCCTTCGCGATAACGTTCAAAAAGGAAACATATCTATAGAAAAGGTTGCATCGGAAGATAACATAGCAGACATATTCACTAAACCCCTTAAGCGCGAACTCTTTAACCACTTACGTTTAGGCCTAGGAATGATGGAACAAATTGACTGAATTTTCTGCACTTTTAACAGATTTTTCATCACCATATGGGCGGCCCCCTTAATTATTAAGGGGACCGGCCTATCATTAAGGGGACCGGCCATCTGTCTGTAAAATTTTTTTTTCTTTCTTCCCTCCTCTCATCTGTGTCTAGGAATCTGTTTTGCACAAAATTAAAGATTGGGAACACTATCTTTTGCATAAACATATTTATACAAAAACCAATCTATTTTATTCAAATCATTCTCACATCTAGGAAAACACATGAAAACCATTTTCCTTGCATTGTTGAATCATGCCAAAAACATTTTTTCTTTCATGCATAAAATCTCACATGAATTATCAAAATATATAATCTAATATATATCTTTGATATTCATAAATTGAGCAAAATCAAATCAAGGAGACTTTGGATTGTTTCTTAGGAAATTTTTGCATTTAGGAGTCAAAACAATCACATCTCCACATTTGTTGCATATAGGCACACACTAGAACAAAATTACTAATCACCTCTCAACATTTGTTCCATCACCAATCCCTTGTTAGTTTCTAGTGACCTTGCTCTATGATCCTTGCTCTATATGATTACTTGTTTTAACATTATTAATTGCTAGATAGAATTTCTTGCTTGCTTATTTATTTAATTAATATGTCTTTCATGAATAAGTATTTATATATTGCATTCTTTCTTGCCTCAAAGAGTTGGACTTGCCCAAAACTAAAAACTCAAAACATAGCCTGTCTTCCCTATTCCTGTAGAAAAACCCAATTCTGGAACCCTAAACATCACCAGATGGGCGGCCCCCTTAATCATTAAGGGGACCGGCCCCTAATTAAGGGGACTGGCCATCTGATGGTCGGGTTCACAGAATCTTTTTTCTGCTTTTTAGCCCATTTCATCCTATACTTCCCAAAATTCACAAATATATTTTGTGCTAAAGCACCCACCAAAACTTATCTTACTAAACCACATCAATCCTCCACTATAAATAACTCCATTCATCACCATCTTCACTCATCTCATCGTGTCTTCTCCCATCAAACCAAAACCAAAAACCTCAAGGTTAGCAAGGATGACCGTAAAACCCACATGGAAAAGAAAACCTGACCCTCATAACAAGTCCATCTCAACAAATGATGTGGCTAGACAACCATCTCCTCCATCCTCATTTGTTCCCAACTACTCTCCAAGATCTCAAGCTCATTCCATTGAACCATTCTACAAACCCTATCATATTGGCCAAACATCCACATTCATTCCAAACTACACTTCTAAACCTCAAACCAACTTCCATGAAACCTTCAAAAATCCTCATCATTTTGGTCAACCATCAAACTTTACCTCAAACCACACACCCCAATTTCATCCATTCCCACCAAATGATCAAATCCACATTCCCTCGGAAAGGCAAAAGTTTCATGAAGAGCTTAACCAAATCCACGATCTTAGTGATCTCCTTGCTATGCACCTTGCACAACGTAACAAGGGCCAACCTCCATCCTCACCCTACTCAAATTGCTTACCCCACTCTCTCAACTTAGATCAAGTCACAAACCACACCCACTATTGCCCTTGTTGCATCTTCCTTCAAAAACAAATTCTCCACTTGAGTGAAGATATTTCTTGGATCGAATATCTACTCACTCGTCCTCATCCTATTCCTCCCCTAAACCGATACAACATCGTTAGATCCACTTCATCCGCTCCATTTCCCTCACCATCAAATAACTATGCCCTATTCCCATGCTTTCCACCCCAAAATAAAAACCCTCACCCTTTTGTGTCGCAAGCAAGTCCAATCGCTCTCTTTGGCAATATTAGGACTATTTGCATCTTTTATTATGTTGTAATCGTTTTGCTTTAAGCAAATTATGTGATGTAATGATGACTCATGTGTTATGCATGATCATCTTAAATGTTTGAATAAATTAGTTGTTTGATCTAAATATTTTTGCTATGCATATATGTCTTGTGTTCCTAACTTGTTTTTGCAGCCAAGATTTCCATATCTCGTCTCCTTGGTGCCCTCGAACGAGGGGGAGTATACATCAAGGGGGAGCTCTAGTTTCCGTCAATATTCCCAATTGAATATGGTCGGCTTAACCTTTTTGATTCTACAAAAAGGGGGAGAAGTGAATATAAACTCACTAAATACTTGTCCAAAGATAAATTTCTAGATTTAATGAGTTTAAGTTTTGTAATCATCAAAAAGGGGGAGATTGTTGATATAAACAATGCCTAAAAACATTATTAATACTTATTGATATCTCTATGTTTTGATAATCACAAAATGTAAACTCATTAAACATAAACTTATTAAACAAACAAGTATTTAGTTGTAAATATTCATTTCAACAACTCAATCACTTAAGGTATGAATAAACAAATGCTTAATGCATTACATGATCAAAGGAACATTTTCTAAATCACTAGAATTTTTATAAAATGTCACAAACATTTTATATCTTTTAGAAAAATATTTTTGGTAATAAATAAAAAGGTTTAATCCATTATAAATTTATGAATTCAAATTTTCAACCAAAAATGGCAAAAATGTTCCAGAAAAACCTTCCTCACAAAAAGACAAAACTGGACAACGGTACAGATGGGCGGCCCCCTTAAATATACTAGGCGGCCCCCTTAATTTTAAGGGGACCGCCCCGCTCCTCCAGCTGTCCAGTTTTGCCTATAAATACTGGACTTTCCCTGGACTTTTTCCTCACCTTTTGCACCCTTAAACCTTCTGTTCTAAATCTCTTCTAATCCTTTCTAAATCCTTTCAAAATCCTTTGATCATACATTCTTAAGCATTGGTTTCTAAGTGATCCAAGCTTCTACCATTCAAGTGCAAAAGAAGAATACTCCTTCAACAACTAGAGAAGAAGTATTGCAACTTAGTATCATCTTGTTACCTAAGTTGTTTGTGTAATCATTCATTCATTTGTGTATAAGTTGTGTATATTTGTTAGATAGGAGTGTGAATAATTGTTTGGGATAGATTAGTGTGTAAGTAGTGAAGTTGTGAAGAAGTTAAGGTATGTAAGTAGTGAAGGTGTGAAGAAGTAGAAGAGTACATAAGTAGAGCTAGGTTGTGAAGAAGGTGTGAAGTCATAGTAAAGAAGTTGTGAATAAGTCGTGAAGAAGAAGTTGTGAATAAGTTGTGATATAAGTTGTGAGATTGGTTCTAGCTACGATTAGAACCCGGCATCTAGCTTTGTGTCGTTAAGCCGGTGTAAGCTAAAGTTGTGTAAGGTTTTCTCCGCCATAAGGGAGCTTGTTGACATAGTGAAGAAAACTCTCGAGTTAGGTGCTCGGGGAGTGGAGTAGGGCAAGGAAGGTGTCCTTGTAGCCGAACCACTATAAATCTCTTGTCTCGCGGTTCGATCTTTCCATCTCTATCTTTCATTTCATTTCATTACCTTACTTGCATCGCTTATTTATATTTATATTTGTTCATATTGTTCAAGAGTTGAGTTCACATAAATTCGAATCTAGGTTTTAAAAGTAAACAAAGTTTTCATTATAAAAATTAAAAAGACGTAAAACTATTCAACCCCTCCTTCTAGTTTTCCACACATACAAACATACACTCATGCTCATCATCATGATGTTTCTCCTCATATACCACACTGAGAAAGCCATGATGATCTGGGTCTTGAATTTGCCTTCTGGTCTTAACTCCAGATTGTACATCTCCTATGACATTGGAAAGTGGATCATTCCTATATACAATTGTATGGGGAGTAGAAGGAGTTGCATAGTTGATAGGCATATTATGCAGACCATCTCCAAAGAAATCAAACTCATCTACTTGAGAAGCAGTATGAAATGGTGAATCAAGATGAGGTTGACTTGGTCCAGCAGCATCACTATTTTGCTCAGCACTAGGAACTTGTGGCTGAGCATTACTAACCCCATTTGTACTGCTCGTTGGATTTTCAGTTTCTTTACCATTCTGTCCACTGGTTTCAGCAACATCTTTCTCTTTGTCTACACCACTTGATTATGGAATATCATCATTCTTTGTAGAAGACTCATACAATGGACTTTCCTCCATGATTGGCATCAAAATGCAATCTTCATCTTCCTCCTCTAAACCTGCACCAAGGTTAGTATTTGTACCTATAACCGGCACATAATTCATGGAATCTGAAAGACTGTCAATATCAAAGATCCAATCTGGACCAACACCTACAACATTTGGTTTATTCTCCAAAAATTCTATCTGCATATTTTCTTCTACATGCTTGGTGCTTTTATTGTACACTCTAAAAGCCTTACTGTGCAAAGAATAACCAACAAAGAAACCTTCCTCAGATTTCCCATCAAACTTTCCTAGTTGGTCTTTGGTATTAAGGATAGTAACATGACAACCAGAAGGTCTCATGAAGCTTAAAGCAGGGGTTCTACCTCTAAGAAGCTCATAAGCAGTCTTATTGTGAGGTTGCACAACTAAAACCCTATTCAATACATAACAAGCAGTGCTAACTGCTTCAGCCCAAAATGAAACTGGTAGCTTAGAGTCAGCTAACATTGTCCTAGCAGCCTCTATAAGAGTCCTATTCTTTCTCTCAGCTACTCCATTTTGTTGTGGGGTTCTAGCTACACTAAACTCCCTCTTAATACCTTTTTCTCTACAAAAGTCATCCATCACTCTATTCTTAAATTCAGTCCCATTGTCACATCTGATTATTTTAACTTTCTTATCAACTAGGTTTTCTACTTCAACAATGAAGGTCTTAAGGATTTTACTTGTCTCATCCTTAGATTTCATAAAGAATACCCAAGAAAACCTACTGTAATCATCAGTAACAACAAGGTAGTATCTTTTAAAATTCAAGCTATTCACAGAAGTATGACCAAATAAGTCCATATGCAACATATATAAAGCTTGAGAAATAGAATTCTGGACCTTTGGCTTACATGAGGCTCTGTGTTGCTTACCTTTAAGGCAAGAAACACAGGTTTGGTCATTGAGAAAAGTTTTATTTGGTAAACCTCTTACCAACCCATTTTTAGCAATTTTGTTAATGGTTTTAAAATTAACATGACCAAGCCTTCTGTGCCACAACATTGATTCTTCCAATGTGGCTTTTGCAACAAGGCAAGTAAGACCTGCTTTAGGAACAAGATTGTTCATCTCAATACTGTATGTATTACCCTTTCTGGGGATTTTAAGCAATAATTGATTTTCATCAGGTAGCTTGAAATCAGGAGAAAGAATAAGGCAGTCAGTATCAGTAAAAAGAACCTTATTCTTTTTATCACATATCTGTGACACATTAAAGAGGTTGTACTTTAACTCTGGTACAAAATACACATTATCAAAATTAAGATTACCAGTTTTTATGACACATTTACCAGTAATCCGTCCACCAACACCACCACCAAAGACAACTGGTCCACCATCCAATGCTATGAAATCTGAAAGATAGGACATGTTGCCAGTCATGTGCCTAGAACATCCACTGTCTGAGTATCCTCTATCTTCTTCACCATTTGAAGGATGTTCCTGCACACAAAATAATGGTGTTAGTTTCTTTTGGGGACCCAAACCATCACTGGTTTGGATCTGCCTTGTGCATCAAGATGAGAAAATTTGTTGGAGGTCATTGATGCACCATTGGGTTTGGTAGATTTTCTAACCCAATGTGCTGAGGCCTTGACAGCATTGCCCCTATTTCCCTTAAAATTTAAGTGCCTAGCAATAGGATTTGCTGGTCTAGTAGTTGGAACTGCTGACCTAGCAGTTGGAACTGCTTGTTTAAATTTTGGCACCCATTTCTGATTGGTCATTGCTGTTTTCTTATAAAAATGTCTTTTAACTGTTTGTGCATGATTTGAAAATTGTTTTGCACTTGAAACAGTTTGCTTGTTATTAAACCACTTATTTTGACTAGCAGTTGAAACTGTTTTGATGCCAGTCTTTAACATAACAACTTTGGGTGACATCTTATGATTTGCATTAGGGCTTTTCAATCTAGTTGGACTGTTTTGAGTTACCCTAGCATTGTTATTCCTATTCACCCTTGTATTCCCAGAAACCCTCTTTTTCCATAGGTTAGAATCACAATAAGCAGCCATATGATCAAAACTTCCACAAACAAAGCACAATTTTCTAATCATAGCAAACTTATCATCCAATTGCTTAGATTTTGAGTGATTCCAGTTCCTATGACTACCCTCAGAAACTGGTGATCTGTTCTTAGTCCTATACATCTCAGCATATTGAACACTTTTCCTAACTGGTTTTATGTTTTCAGTTTTAACAACTTTAGGAGCATGTTTAAAATTTTCCTTAACAACATTAGGTTTTGACCGGATCTACACACACTCCTTGTGTTAGATTAATACTATGAATGATGTCTAGTCTAGCAAGCGGAATTTATTAGCTAGCACTTAGAAGATTTTTTTGTTTGTTTTTGAATTAACGAATCAACAAAGAATGAACAATGAAAAATATACTTCAACTTCAACGATTCAATATTATTAACCAATAATACGAGTGATCTCCTATCACTAGGGTTAACAACCTTGAATCTTAACAATACTAAAACAATCGTACAACTTTTGTGTCGTGTATCGTACCAAAAACTTTAACCTAGGTAATCCTTTTATAGACTAAGGATTCCTTTACAAGAAAACTATCAACCTAACATTATAAGATATACATCAAATCTTTTCCATAATTATCTTCACACGGTTTTATCATAAACAGTACAAACTTCTTCACTCAACAGTACTGATTGTACAAAAAGATGCACTACCAGGCCTTCGATGATGATCAAAGGATTTATGGGGTGTTGAGATTGCTTCAAGCTTGTTCTTAACCTGAAATAAGAAATATGAAGACACTACGTTAAGTGATTGCGCAGGGGTTGGACCCTGCGAACCACCTCCGGCGTGCGAGTAAGTATGTTTGATATGATAAGTAGGTTGTAACTAACGAGGGTGAAGTTAACTTACATCGTTTTGGCCCGACTAAGCTATTTATAGGAGAGAAATAGGACTTAGTGGGCGGTTTGCACATGTTTCGGAGATCATAGGGGCGTCCCATGATTTGTGGTAACCGCTAGGGCTTTGTAGCCCACGATCTCTGTTTTGGCGGGAAGCCTAAAGGAAGAGGAGACGTGGGTATGACCAGGTCATGGTAGTCCTCCATTGTAGTCCCTTCGAGAGGGATACCCCGAAGGGCTTAGGGCTTCGATTGGCGGATTCCCACATGGTAACCAGTTCGCAGGCGAATGGTTTTACGCCAATGAAACGTGTTAGGAGATTAACCTGGGCCTCTGAAGGGAGGGCTTTCTACAGGCTCGAAGGGGAGTCCTTCGACCCGTTCGGAGGGTACATCATCAAGCCCCCCAGTCAAAAGTGGTATATACGTACGAGTATATATTGCTTTCGACTCAAAAAATCTACTACACTTTATCCCGTTCGTCGCAAATTTGAACGTAATTAAGATAAGTGCTTAAACAAACTTTGCGCAATAAATGCGGCTAATAAATCTTCAACTACCACTCTATGCTACAGCAGCGAAGATATCAGTAAACATCTTTTCAAAAATTAAAAAATTAGGCTCCATGTATATCTCGGATTATAACTACACGTGGATGGCTAGGATGACACTACAAAGGATACTCATAAACCCTTCATACTTCCAACCCTAGATCATATTTTCTTTTGTGCCCAAAATACACGTACACAACCCTGTGCTTTGTGCTTCAATTGAGCTTAAAGGTAAGTTTCCCTCTCTGATCTTTGTCCTTTTGCGCTCATAGTCTCTAGTTCAAGATGAGTATGGCAGCGAAAAGAACTATTAAGGAGCAAAAATGTACTCTATCAGAGCAGGCTCTAATAGAATTTCTTAAAATATATCTCATACCTAAAGAGTTTAAAGTTATGCTTCCCAATCAAAACCAAAATGTTTTTGATGCTCCAGCTGGTTATGTGGGGCTTTACGTGCATGCATTTATAGAATCTAACTTTAGGATTCCGATCCACCCCATAATCCTGGAGTTTCTACAATATTATCAAGTACATATATCCAGGCTGAACCCTTTTGGCTTAGCCAAGTTGACTACTTACATCGTTGTTTGTAAAGCTTATGGGTATGAGCCAACACTGAATGTGCTTAGAGGCTTTATAAACCTTTGTCCTGGTGGTGATTGGTTAACATTGGCCAAAAGAAGTGAGCCCGATGTGCCTTGCTTAATAACTAAACCTTTTGCAAACATAAGAAAATGGAAAGGTCTATTTTTCTATGTGTAAGATACGATCATACCTCCTAATTATCCAGCATTGCTAGATAAAGACAATCGTTTTGACGAGAAACGCTTTGATGATCCTTTTCCGCACTTCGTAAGAAGCTATCCCCTCTACCAACGTCTTGAATGTCACCTATTTGATGTGCAAACGTTTCCTGAGCCAATACTATTTCTGGCGGGCATTATAGATCATTGGGAAGGCTCTCCCTTGGAACCTGAGATAATTTGCAATGGGAAAAGTATGTATGTACCTGTTCAAATAAAGTAAATGACTTATCTGATGGTATTTATCTCATTTCTTTTTTCTGTAGGGATGGCATTCAGGAACTTCGTTGTAGCCCGTGGTACTAGAGAGCTTAGTTTTGTCCCCAAAGAGCCAAATAATGTGAACCATGAAGTAGGTTCTCCATCAACATCAATTAATAATGACGAGACTCCGCATTTTGTGGAGACTGTAGCAGATTCCGATGATCCCCTTATCAAGGAATTTCAAACAAGGCTCATAAGGTCCTCCGGTCTTTCAGATAAGAAGAAAAGTAAGAAAGCAAAGGTTGCTATATCTGTAAAGACTCCTCCGAAGAGGAAATTATCCCTTCCTACTCCTCCGACAAGAATGGTGAAGCCCAAAGGCTCTCATTCTAAAACCTTTATACCTACTCCTCTGACGATTCTTGAAGATGATAATAAATGTCCTTCCTCATATAACTTGTGCTTCTGTCTTTCGCAGGTCTTCCCGATGTTAATGAACTACCCAATTCGACTGCGTGTCGCCATTTGGTTGAAAAAATGACACCTGCTAAATGGAGGGGAATCTTGGATAACATGTCTATTGATGCGTGGTTTTGCGACCTTACAACAGGTTTTACCTCTCGAGGGATCTCAAGAGGCTTGCAATCCCCACCAGGCAGTGTACCTGACCGATGTAGTATAGTGAAGTGGCAAGTACCGGGGGATTGATCGTTCTCTAGGGGAATAGTGTCGTTAGGATTGAAAAACTACTCTAATAGGTCTAAGGGTGAGGGAAGATTCTTTTTGTATTTTTATATTTTTTTATAAAAGCAAGTAAAATCTCGGGTTTGAAAGAGTGGGCGGAATTAGTTGCTAGTCAACTAACCCAAATAACTACAAATGCAAATAAAATAAAATAACTGAAAATGAAAAGGTTGTGAAACTTATATGGAGAAAAATGTGTTTACTTAGATTTCCTTACTCCCTAACTATCTTTTACCGGTTGATTAGTGTGTATTAATTGCGTGGATGACGGGCGTATTCCTTAATACCAATCGTGGGGTGGCGTACGTACTTCCCCAACTCTACAAGCTCCTACTTCACTCCTATGTCGAGCCGGCTAAGAAGCTCCTAACATGGGATCACTAGAATTCGCTCATGCATTAAATACAACCATATAAACCTAGTACGCATTGGTTCATGTTTCTTAAGACGTTCAAGCAAATTACCGTATAGGAGGTTAGCCAGTTTTTTTAAGCCTAACATCGATAAACAATCATCCAATACAATTAATAAAACACTAACAACTAATAATCAATAGTTAGGTTTCATTAGATCTAAGCAAACACAAGATAAATCTAGCCTAGCATGTTAATCAAAAGACAAGAACAAGATATAATCAAACAACACATAGACATATTGATTGATTAAGTGATTACTTATCTTCAATTAAATATGGGAGATCCAAGGGTATGAAAACCCTTAAAAATGGCAGAAATTCGTCTTAGGGTTTCTCTTCACAAAGTTGCACACTAATGACAAAAAATTGCAAAACTATATATAGAACTTAGTAGCTGACGGCGTCACGTTATAGATCTTGACGCCGTCACCTCGCCGTGGCTAGGGTTCCCTGATGGTCTTCCTGACGCCGTCCCTCTTTAATCCTTCAAAATCCGCTCTGGCCTATCAAGGGTTGACGCCGTCAGAATAGGGCTTGACGCCGTCCCTCTTTAACTTAAACCGTGATGGCCTTGATCACCTTAAAGGGTGACGCCGTCAGACTTTTCATTGCAAAACTCTCTGGCGCGTCACATGTATTTTTCATATCCACCTCTTTTGCCAAGCCATGACGCCGTCTGGAACAATTCTTGACGCCGTCAAGTGTACTTTTCCAGCAATTTTGGAGACTTTGTCGTTTTCTTCACTTTTATGCTCCAAAAACGTCCAAAATGCTTCCTTTTCCAGATTTCTTCTCCAAAGTACCTAAAATGACAAAAGGAACGATTTAGGGCAATATTTGATCAAATAAATACGATTTAGGGCTTAAATGACCCCCTGAAAGCGGTACACTTTTCGCTTCATCAAATACCCTTACACTTGAGATTTGCTTGTCCTCAAGCAAATGCGCTTTTATTCTAATCAAAATACAAGTTAGGGGTCATTTAATGCTAATATAAAAGTAATTTCAACAAATAGTCGTTCCGCTTTAATCATAATAAGCACGGAGATTACAAACTAGCACCTCACAAGTAGTGTTTAGATACTCACATTTCTCAGGTGTCATAAAAGTATATCTCATAAATGAAAACGGATAATATCTCTCACTACCTGTCATAGCAAATAGATTACCATAGGCTTGGGAAAGGATAAAAAACCTCCTCCACTAGGCGTAAGCACCTAAGATAAACTATCAAAGAGGGCTTTTAAACGGGTTATAACGTTAGGTGTAGGGATATGATAAACACGGATTTGTTGGATAAGGGATATTTTACTGGTGGCGAGTTAAAGATCTTGATTAATTACATGTACAATATGGCGTTGCTAAGCCAAGACTAGACTCGACTTAAGCTAAAAACAAAATAACAAAAACATAGAATAAACATAAAATGAAACGGGATGGTAGTCCGTATGTTTTTTCTACTTTTCTTTTTCTCATTTTTTTTTCTTGATTTTTTTTTTTTTTTTTTTCAATCATACACTCTTGCCCTACCATCCAAAATAATACATCATAGGGGCGTTGCATTCCCCTTACACTTGAACTTTTACATAACTTTACAATTACTATTCTAATGACTCGAATTAAGATAATCGAAACACTTGGAGTACTTTTAAAATATTTAGCACATATGGGGGTAATATTGTTGTTCTTCCCCATTACTCCATTACACTAGTACTTTACCCATGAGTCCCAATCATCCCAAAACAATATGTACAAGGATATGACTCGACTTAGCAACCATGTAATCAATTAGATAATTAACTTGGGGTTTAAACAAATGTTGTCACAATAATGCACTAAAAATGAGTGCATACAAGGTAGGCTAAGGCGATTTGGGGGTACATTTAAGTGGGGTGTAACAAATTCTTCCTTTAAGTAAAATGCTTAAAGGTCGAAACGAAAAGATAGGCTCTGAGGGGTGTACTAGGGGTATCGTGTACTAAAAATGAGTACAACGCAAAGGGTGTGGGAGAATTACTTGACCAATGTAGCCAACGTAATTATAACAAAAACACAGGTGTAAAACAATGGGTTAATCCTAATGCCTCTTATCATGTAGTAAATCTAACTACACGAATATAGTCTCACTTGTGGCCTCGGAATGGTCCTAACGCAAGTTCTAGAATCTAAGTGCTACCGGTACACACATCATAGCATAAATGCTTTTCCTACCAATTCTAGGGGCGAACCTCACATATTTGGGGGTGGAAAATTTTTTTAGTGGTACGGTTTTGTGCTGGTCATATAACTCCTATCCATGAGACGCTCATTAAGACCAAAGTTTTACTCCTCAATGTTGTAAAAAATTTTAAATTTGGCACTAAAATTGCCCTAACAAGTATTTATCTCAGTTTTATTACACATCTACCATCAAACAAACAAAAATCAAGTGCAATTGTATTCTCTAAAGTATCGTACTTTACCCCCCCCCCCTTATACTTAAGATGAACATTGTCCCCAATGTTCAAATAACAAGATGTAAAAGTAAATAAGGTAAAAGAATGAAATCAAATACTCCCCTGATTCGTTTGGTGGATAAAGAGGTAACATGGTTAGATCTTCTTCCAAGAGAATGTAGACGCTTCAAGACTAAAGCCTCGCCATAAGCTTGATTCCACATACATCTCCTCGTTCAAAATAACCTGTTAAACCTGAGAAAACAAACACGAAAACCTGCATAACATCAGCGGGATAAATTCTATATAAGGATATAATGCTTGTGGAATGATAATTTTGCAGATTCCTGGAGTTTATAAGTTAGAGATTTAATAAAAACTTTTTATGAAAACAAAACTTTCAAAAATTTCAGAAAATTAAAACCTGACGCCGTCAGGTTGTAAGACCTGACGCCGTCAGAAATGATCTGACAGAATTCTCATGTTAAGTTTCCAGAAAATTTCTGGAAAAAACCGATACCTTACTTCCTGGAAATCCTACAAAACATCATTATGACTCGATACAAGAATTTGACTCAAACAAATACTAATATGTATGTTAATTTATTATTGTTATGATTCATGTTCATTTGTTCTAATAAACCGATTTGGATTTCCCTTACACTTATCTTTTGCAAAATACCTTTATATGTAGTTAAGACGAAGTTAAAAACAAGATAAAGCATTTTCACAATTTAGTTTTGAACATGAATCAATAATAATAAAAATTAAACACACATACGGAAACAAATAAAATCAAACAACCAAACAAATAAACACACAAAGAAAATAAAGCTTGGGTTGCCTCCCAAGAAGCGCTTTTCTTTATTAACGAGTCTTGTAGCTAGACTCAAAGTCCTTCTACCCTATGTAAGTGAGTTCGTCATCGAGGACGTCTTTAGGGTTAAGCTTGGATTGAAGTTTCCTATTGGTCCGCTTAGTACAATATATCTTTTCAAACTTCTCTCCATCCGGGTCATACAATGTCATCTTAATATGCCATGACCCATCTCCATCTTTGGGTGGTTTGTCCCAATCCAACTTATGAGCATCGTCCTCACAAGTCTACTTATTCATCCCTAGGTTAATTGGCAAAACTCTTAGGAACTCAATCATCTTCCTAAAAACTAGAGGGTCTTCAAATGGATCCAATTCGGTGTCCCTAGCCAAGAGTTGCTCTACCGTATGTGTTCGGTTCACAAAGTCCTCTTCTAGGTAAAATGGGCATTGGGGTCCTATGAAGTCTCTATCGATCCAAGGTCCATATCTAGATGGTCTCCTATTTAATTCTAACCAATGGGGTGTTGGTTCCTCACTAGTATCATAGGCATGTTTCTTCACATCATGGACTGACCAAGTATCACCTTCTCCTACCGCTATCTTAGATTCCTTACAATCAATCATAGCACTAGCGGTCGCCAAAAATCCTCTACCTATCAATAAGGGGCATGTAGGGTCGCTAACCATATCAAGGACGTGGAAATCGGCTAAAATGGTTAGTTTTCCAATGTGTACTAACACGTCTTTGACTACTCCAATCGGGTAAGCATCACTCCCATCCGCTAAGCCTATTATCACCTCGGTTTCTTCAAGTTTTCCTAGTTTTAGAGAGGTGTAGAGAGGTAATGGAAGTAGGTTAAGGCTTGATCCAAGATCGGCTAATGTCTCATAAGCCTCCGAATTTCCGATCTTGCAAGGTAGAACAAATAAGCCAGGATCATCTAACTTCTTAGGTAGCTTGTTTTGAACGAAGGCGGTCCCTTTTTCGCCTAACTTGAGCTTCTTCTCATCCAACACATCAATAACCGGACTTTCAAGGTGGAGCTCCTTGAATTCATTGTCAATGTTTTGAGTGGGAGGTGTTTCAACTATGTTGTTGACCAATTTGGATATCATAACTTCTTGGTCATTTTGAACGACTTGGGTTTGTTTGAAACACGTGCTCATGGAATTGACCGAATAATATTGTGGACAAGAACTAGGAGACGAAACTGACGAGATGGCGTTGACGTTTAGTTTCGGGTTCTTGACTGTGTTGCTAGGGAGTGCTCCCATTTCTCGGTCATTGAGGGCTTTCAACAAAGTGTCAATCTTATTGGTCATCTCGCTTTGTTTTTGTTTGAAATCGGCTTCAAACTTGGCCAAATGAGCTTCTTGAGATGCCATAAATTGGGACATCAATCCTTCAAAGTTATTGGTACTACCATTGTAACACCCCAACCCGGCAAGGGTAAAGATGTCACGTTAATGGTTTCATATCAGATCAAACAAAGCATACTTCAATAGTAATACAATAAATTCAAAGGTTACAAATGAAATACTAACATTATAAGGTTAAGAATGAAACAAAACTAAATACTAAGTCTGCAAATGCAATCCTTCTAATGACTTCTACTTCAGAATAACTATCAAGGTCTTCTAAGTCCAAAAGTCTCTTCACTCATACCCAAACCCGTCATCCTGCTTATAACCTGCCGCACACGAAAAGAAAACGTGCGGCTGAGCTTAAAAAGCCCAGTGAACAGATATAACGATAATAAACAGAAATAGAGGATAGTACAGAATAACAGAAACAAAGGTCAAACAGATGTAATATGGTTCAAGGGATAAGTCAATGAATAAGTATAAGGGAAAGAGAAAGGGATAGTAATCCACCACGAGCCCAGAAACAGAATCATATCATATCGTAACCATAAATCTTCATAATCATATAGAGGGGAGACCTCTCAGATAATCAGATAATATGAGGGGTGTCCTCATTCTTCAAATGGAGTAGCTAGCTCCCAGACATATGTGAAAGGCATGTATTGCACACAGTACCAGTCACCAGAACAGAAATCATATCATATACAATTAAATCCACTAAACAGAACAGATCTAGGATGCATCCATACGCCCCCCAGAACAAATCATATTGGCCATAACAGATATAAAATAAAGCGCACATAACAGAATCAGAATGGGGACGGTGTAACCAAATCACTAGGGCTACACACTAGTCATGCCAGTGGTGCATCACAGACACGGCCATGTTACCTTCATGGCTAGGGTCACAAATTTTGGCTCGGGTATCAAACTAAGAGTCAGATATCATATCAGATCAGAGTGTCATATCACAAGTTTCAATATCAGAAGTCAATATCAGAAGGTCAACATCAGAAGGTCAATATCAGAAGGTCAAAATCAAAGTTCCATAGTACAGTTCATTTAAAAAGGTTTCTAATTAAGAGTCCATTTAAAACTATCTTTTAAATGACGGTTTTCATAAAAATGATCCTTCAGAGTAGTTTTCATAAATGATATTTCAAACGGTTTTTCGTAAAGATAGTCTTTTAAACTTGTTTTTATAAAAGTTAGTAAAATCCCAATTAAAAGAGTATCGTATCATAAATTGCAACATCATTTTAAAATAGCTTTTCCTCAAATCATTTCCAGGTCAGAATTAAAAGATTTCCATAGCCCAGGTTCATATCATAGGTCATACTGAAGGGAGTCATAGCAAAGGTATCAAATCAGAGGCTAAACAGATCAGAACATGAAAGAGATCATAGGAAACCTTACAGAGAAGGTCAGAATATCTGTACCTTATTCCAAAGCAAACACAAGCTCAAAAATGGATAACACAGAGTGGATCAGGACCTCTCTTTCTTCACACCTAGAGGGGTAGACAAGAATTACAAACCCTTCCATTTTAAGTAACTTTCTATATTTAGCAGGTTTCCAAATTTATAATGTTTCTATAATTAACAGGGTTCCAATATTCTCATTAATATTCACAAATTATCCAGAGTTTCCTTTCTAGCTTTTAGATTCCCCAAGTTACTCTTTTAGTCCTTTAGGTTTCATAATTTACACTTTATATCCCTTTACTTATCAAAGTTACGAAATGAAACCCTAGATTCACATAGTTTACATTTTAATCCCTCTCATTAGTTTATTAACACATCAAGCATTTTATTTTCCAAGATTATAGAGTGTACTCTCAAATTAACATATTATACGAATTATACCTTCAAGTTTCATGATTTACAATTTATAACCCTTAGTTTAGGAAAATAACAATTTACAATCTTTTCCATGTCTTGACAGTTTTTAAGTATCATCTGGACCCGTTTTACATAATTTATAAACCATATTAAACCTTCGAAATACAATCTATAAAAATTCAAAGACGTTCCCCAGGGTCTTAAGTATTTTATGTAATTTTTCCAGATTTTATTAAGTTGTCTAGGTATGAACTAAAAATCCTTTTCCCCAACCTGTTCCAGAACCGGATCAATTAAAAACACCCGACCATTATCTATCTGCTTACCCAGTCTAGAAAATTTATAAAATTCTACAAAAATTTCAGTAAGTACCTAACATGTGGTATATTACTAAGTTCAAAGGAAATGTCCTAATTCGTTATGGTTTTAAAATGATAAATGAAAAACCCTGACTGTTTTCCTAGACTTCACAAATCCGATCAGACATGCGATTTCCCAAAAATCAAAAGGTAGCCTTCTAGGCCTCCAAAAATTACAAAATAAATTTCTCCAGGTAGCCACTTCATTGAACTTAGTTTTAGACTCAAAAACCATCACAATACCCATCCATATCATTTAGTTACAGCCGGTTAAAGTCGAGCAAAGTTCCAGATCAGAAGCAGTTATCACAGAATCATATATATACTTAGGGTTTCTTCATCCCGTTCATTAATTCTCGACACCAAACGATTTTAGGTGAGTCCACAACATATTTAGGTTAATTATTACAGGCCTTAACATATTCAAAAAGAATTAAATCCATTACATAGCTCCTGGGTCGATCCATATATATTAGTTTTTAGGGTTTTTGGTTTATGATTTTATGTGACTTATTATGTGATCTATCATTCGATTAAACACAAGAACTTGAACAAAGATTGAACAAGAGAGATACAATACCCTCGTAGACCATGAAGAACACGGAAACAAGAGATCAAGTCACCACACGAATGGTTTTCTCCTCTTCCTTTTGATCGACAGCAGCAGAAAAATCATAAGGACAAGCAAGTTTGATTAGTTTTTGATTCACACATTCATGTATTGATATAGTACTATGTATATACCTTATAACAAGAATAAGATGGGGACTTCTTGGTGGTTTCCTGGATCGATCACAGCAGCAAACAAAGGGGGCGGCAGAATTCTTTTAGTGTAGGGAAGTTTTAGGGTTTTCTTGATGAGATTTTGAAGATCGGTTTGTTTGTGGAGAACAAAAAGGGACTAGGCTATCTTATAGGAAGTTGGGCCGAATTCTTGGAGGGGTGGGGGAGTATGGATCGGCCAATATGGATACTAAGTCAAGTCCATAAGTTTTTGAATCACCTTCATACTTTAACTACATTAAACCTTATGTTATAAATTTAAAATACAATTACATAGGTACTTAAGATTTTTCGGCTCACTTGGACTTGTAATGTGTTATAGACATTATTGGTAGCTTGTACAAATTTTAAATGATGCCTCATAATTATTTTATGTGATACTTGGTTTATTTTCATAGGTTTTGTGATTTATTTATAAGTTATATGAGTTTTAATTAAAATTTTAAATTATGAGGGCATTTTGGTCTTTTTACATGTTTTAGATTTTCGGGTTTTACAACTCTTCCCCTCTAACAAAAAAAATTTCATCCTCGAAATTTGCAGAAAGCAGAAAGAATAGAGAACGGAATACTCATACGGAATGCGAACAAGAATTTCAAATCGAACTAATTGTATCTACAGCAGAGAGCTCTTCAAGGAGTTTAAGATTCATAACTGAGGTTAACAGAATGCAACACGAGAGTCCAAACTAATCCAGATATTTAACGAACGAAGGTAGAGTATACGCATAAGTAGAATGAACCTAAGGTCTCACTAATCACAGATAATCCATCGGGAATCAAGTTCTAAACTTCTTAGGTACTTCCCAAGATATCCTATGGCCACAATGAGGGCACGTTATATGGTGTAAGTATTATCACGTTAATAATACCAGCACCACATAAATATGCCTTCATGATGATCATACTTTATCTCGAGTCGTAAGCAAAACAATCTACCTTCATCCACCTAGTACTTCTACAGTCTCAGAGGTCAACAAAACAAATGTCATAATCAAGAGGGAAAGCCAAACTACTCGCCATGGAGATTCTCAAAATGCCCAAGAAGCATCGAAATGATTAACAAAGATCAGAGGTCAGAGTCGGAATCTGAAGATAAGGATCAAATAGTGTCAGGAAATTACTATGTAATTCTTAATGCTTTCAAGATTCATTTAGGTTTCAAAACCGAGGTGGTGCAAGGCATAAGCTTTCAATTTCCAAGGGGGATCTCAAGAGGCTTAAACCAAGAGTAAGGTACGAATCAGAGTGATGCGGAAGCAATGATACCTAAACAAATGCCTTATAGTCTACCCATTCCTTACCGGTCAGAACTTAAGCTCCTATAGGGAAATCCTAAAGCAAATTTTCAAAGGTTGTCTTACGAGCGCCTACAGGGAAAGCTTAGTGGTCCTAACTTACACAGGTCAAGGGTAAATGTATTACGAGTTGTAGCCTGTAGGCTCTGATACCATAATTGTAACACCCCAACCCGACAAGGGTAAAGATGTCACGTTAATGGTTTCATATCAGATCAAACAAAGCATACTTCAATAGTAATACAATAAATTCAAAGGTTACAAATGAAATACTAACATTATAAGGTTAAGAATGAAACAAAACTAAATACTAAGTCTGCAAATGCAATCCTTCTAATGACTTCTACTTCAGAATAACTATCAAGGTCTTCTAAGTCCAAAAGTCTCTTCACTCATACCTAAACCCGTCATCCTGCTTATAACCTGCCGCACACGAAAAGAAAACGTGCGGCTGAGCTTAAAAAGCCCAGTGAACAGATATAACGATAATAAACAGAAATAGAGGATAGTACAGAATAACAGAAACAAAGGTCAAACAGATGTAATATGGTTCAAGGGATAAGTCAATGAATAAGTATAAGGGAAAGAGAAAGGGATAGTAATCCACCACGAGCCCAGAAACAGAATCATATCATATCGTAACCATAAATCTTCATAATCATATAGAGGGGAGACCTCTCAGATAATCAGATAATATGAGGGGTGTCCTCATTCTTCAAATGGAGTAGCTAGCTCCCAGACATATGTGAAAGGCATGTATTGCACACAGTACCAGTCACCAGAACAGAAATCATATCATATACAATTAAATCCACTAAACAGAACAGATCTAGGATGCATCCATTCGCCCCCCAGAACAAATCATATTGGCCATAACAGATATAAAATAAAGCGCGCATAACAGAATCAGAATGGGGACGGTGTAACCAAATCACTAGGGCTACACACTAGTTATGCCAGTGGTGCATCACAGACACGGCCATGTTACCTTCATGGCTAGGGTCACAAATTTTGGCTCGGGTATCAAACTAAGAGTCAGATATCATATCAGATCAGAGTGTCATATCACAAGTTTCAATATCAGAAGTCAATATCAGAAGGTCAACATCAGAAGGTCAATATCAGAAGGTCAAAATCAAAGTTCCATAGTACAGTTCATTTAAAAAGGTTTCTAATTAAGAGTCCATTTAAAACTATCTTTTAAATGACGGTATTCATAAAAATGATCCTTCAGAGTAGTTTTCATAAATGATCTTTCAAACGGTTTTTCGTAAAGATAGTCTTTTAAACTTGTTTTTATAAAAGTTAGTAAAATCCCAATTAAAAGAGTATCGTATCATAAATTGCAACATCATTTTAAAATAGCTTTTCCTCAAATCATTTCCAGGTCAGAATTAAAAGATTTCCATAGCCCAGGTTCATATCATAGGTCATACTGAAGGGAGTCATAGCAAAGGTATCAAATCAGAGGCTAAACAGATCAGAACATGAAAGAGATCATAGGAAACCTTACAGAGAAGGTCAAAATATCTGTACCTTATTCCAAAGCAAACACAAGCTCAAAAATGGATAACACAGAGTGGATCAAGACCTCTCTTTCTTCACACCTAGAGAGGCAGACAAGAATTACAAACCCTTCCATTTTAAGTAACTTTCTATATTTAGCAGGTTTCCAAATTTATAATGTTTCTATAATTAACAGGGTTCCAATATTCTCATTAATATTCACAAATTATCCAGAGTTTCCTTTCTAGCTTTTAGATTCCCCAAGTTACTCTTTTAGTCCTTTAGGTTTCATAATTTACACTTTATATCCCTTTACTTATCAAAGTTACGAAATGAAACCCTAGATTCACATAGTTTACATTTTAATCCCTCTCATTACTTTATTAACACATCAAGCATTTTATTTTCCTAGATTATAGAGTGTACTCTCAAATTAACGTATTATACGAATTATACCTTCAAGTTTCATGATTTACAATTTATAACCCTTAGTTTAGGAAAATAACAATTTACAATCTTTTCCATGTCTTGACAGTTTTTAAGTATCATCTGGACCCGTTTTACATAATTTATAAACCATATTAAACCTTCGAAATACAATCTACAAAAATTCAAAGACGTTCCCCAGGGTCTTAAGTATTTTATGTAATTTTTCCTTATTTTATTAAGTTGTCTAGGTACGAACTAAAAATCCTTTTCCCCAACCTGTTCCAGAACCGGATCAATTAAAAACACCCGACCATTATCTATCTGCTTACCCAGTCTAGAAAATTTATAAAATTCTACAAAAATTTCAGTAATTAGCTAACATGTGGTATATTACTCAGTTCAAAGGAAATGTCCTAATTCGTTATGGTTTTAAAATGATAAATGAAAAACCCTGACTGTTTTCCCAGACTTCACAAATCCGATCAGACATGCGATTTCCCAAAAATCAAAAGGTAGCCTTCTAGGCCTCCAAAAATTACAAACTAAATTTCTCCAGGTAGCCACTTCATTGAACTTAGTTTTAGACTCAAAAACCATCACAATACCCGTCCATATCATTTAGTTACAGCCGGTTAAAATCGAGCAAAGTTCCAGATCAGAAGCAGTTATCACAGAATCATATATATACTTAGGGTTTCTTCATCCCGTTCATTAATTCTCGACACCAAACGATTTTAGGTGAGTCCACAACATATTTAGGTTAATTATTACAGGCCTTAACATATTCAAAACGAATTAAATCCATTACATAGCTCCTGGGTCGATCCATATATATTAGTTTTTAGGGTTTTTGGTTTATGATTTTATGTGACTTATTATGTGATCTATCATTCGATTAAACACAAGAACTTGAACAAAGATTGAACAAGAGAGATACAATACCCTCGTAGACCACGAAGAACACGGAAACAAGAGATCAAGTCACCACACGAATGGTTTCTCCTCTTCCTTTTGATCGACAGCAGCAGAAAAATCATAAGGACAAGCAAGTTTGATTAGTTTTTGATTCACACATTCATGTATTGATATAGTACTATGTATATACCTTATAACAAGAATAAGATGGGGACTTCTTGGTGGTTTCTTGGATCGATCACAGCAGCAAACAAAGGGGCGGCAGAATTTTTTTAGTGTAGGGAAGTTTTAGGGTTTTCTTGATGAGATTTTGAAGATCGGTTTGTTTGTGGAGAACAAAAAGGGACTAGGCTATCTTATAGGAAGTTGGGCCGAATTCTTGGAGGGGTGGGGGAGTATGGATCGGCCAATATGGATACTAAGTCAAGTCCATAAGTTTTTGAATCACCTTCATACTTTAACTACATTAAACCTTATGTTATAAATTTAAAATACAATTACATAGGTACTTAAGATTTTTCGGCTCACTTGGACTTGTAATGTGTTATAGACATTATTGGTAGCTTGTACAAATTTTAAATGATGCCTCATAATTATTTTATGTGATACTTGGTTTATTTTCATAGGTTTTGTGTTTTATTTATAAGTTATATGAGTTTTAATTAAAATTTTAAATTATGAGGGCATTTTGGTCTTTTTACATGTTTTAGATTTTCGGGTTTTTACAACCATTGCTGGAAGGATTGTTGTTGAAAGTACGGTTCGAGGATGAACCGCTTGATTGAAAACGATTAGGTGGGTTGGACAAATTGGTTTGTTGTGCGTTTTGATTTTGTTTCCACCTAAGGTTTGGGTGATTTTTCCATGAGGGGTTGTATGAATCACCGTAGGGGTTTGGCTCGGGTTTGAAAGTGTACCACTTGTCTCCCGCTCCGTCGGTACGCGAGGATGCGTAGTCCGCAAAAGCTTGTTCGGGGAGTTCCATGCAATCACGAGTGTCGTGGGGACCACTACATAATTCACATGAAGAAGTGATTTTGTTCACTTGGCTTGAAGGTTTAGGAGCCTCGTTGGATTTCATAAGAAACTTGACTTGGTCTTCAAGTTCTATGATCCTACGGTCGGAAGTGCTTGAATTGTTCGAAGGCAAAGATATTGCCTTGACCGTTTTATTCAAATCACGAGGATCACTCCAACTTTCGTTGTCATAAAGAGCAAGATCTTCCAGGAGAGCCCATGATTGTTCCGCACTTAGATCACGTAGCTTACCACCGGCCGATTGGTCAATGGTTTGCCTCGTGGAGAGATTGATATGGTCATAGAAGATTTGGACTTGGAGCCAAAGTTCTATGCCATGGTGAGGGACTTTTTGGCGTAAGTCCTTGAATCGAGTCCATGCCTCGTAGAGGGTTTCGCCTTGACGTTGTTGGAACATCAAGATATCATTCCTTAGCTTGGTAGTTCTTCCTGGTGGGAAAAACTGAGCAAGGAAACGAGTGGTGAGATCATCCCAAGAGGTGATAGATCCTGCGGGTAGACGCTCTAGCCATTGACTAGCTTGGTCCCGCAGAGAGAATTGAAAGAGACGCAGTCGGGTCGTCTCTCGAGTGGCAACATCAAGGTCTATAGAATCAACGATTTTGAGAAAGTCCTTGAGATGTTGATTAGGATCTTCGGAACGAAGTCCATGGAATGCGCATCCGCTTTGCACCAACCGGATGGTGTCGGATCGCAAGGGAGTGACATTGGCTCCTTGAGTGAGCTCAATGGTGTTTCGATAGCCATGGTGGCTAGGACGAGAGTAGTCTCCTAAGGTACGGGCTCTAGGAGGTGGGTGTTGTTGTGGTGGTGGGTTGTTGGGATCGAGGATATTACCAACTTCCATGATGTCGGATGGTAATGGTTACGAACAAAGAAACGAAGAAAAAAGATAGACTAAAGAAATCCTAGAAAAATAAAATAAAAATCTCACTAGAAAGGAATCTAGTGAGTAGACCTAATAAAATAAAAATTCAACCTAAACAATAACTATTCCCCGGCAGCGGCGCCAAAAACTTGATGCGTGGTTTTGCGACCTTACAACAGGTTTTACCTCTCGAGGGATCTCAAGAGGCTTGCAATCCCCACCAGGCAGTGTACCTGACCGATGTAGTATAGTGAAGTGGCAAGTACCGGGGGATTGATCGTTCTCTAGGGGAATAGTGTCGTTAGGATTGAAAAAAAATACTCTAATAGGTCTAAGGGTGAGGGAAGATTCTTTTTGTATTTTTATATTTTTTTATAAAAGCAAGTAAAATCTCGAGTTTGAAAGAGTGGGCGGAATTAGTTGCTAGTCAACTAACCCAAATAACTACAAATGCAAATAAAATAAAATAACTGAAAATGAAAAGGTTGTGAAACTTATATGGAGAGAAATGTGTTTACTTAGATTTCCTTACTCCCTAACTATCTTTTACCGGTTGATTAGTGTGTATTAATTGTGTTGATGACGGGTGTATTCCTTAATACCAATCGTGGGGTGGCGTACGTACTTCCCCAACTCTACAAGCTCCTACTTCACTCCTATGTCGAGCCGGCTAAGAAGCTCCTAACATGGGATCACTAGAATTCGCTCATGCATTAAATACAACCATATAAACCTAGTACGCATTTGTTCATGTTTCTTAAGACGTTCAAGCAAATTACCGTATAGGAGGTTAGCCAGTTTTCTTAAGCCTAACATCGATAAACAATCATCCAATACAATTAATAACACACTAACAACTAATAATCAATAGTTAGGTTTCATTAGATCTAAGCAAACACAAGATAAATCTAGCCTAGCATGTTAATCAAAAGACAAGAACAAGATATAATCAAACAACACATAGACATATTGATTGATTAAGTGATTACTTATCTTCAATTAAACATGGGAGATCCAAGGGTATGAAAACCCTTAAAAATGGCAGAAATTCGTCTTAGGGTTTCTCCTCACAAAGTTGCACACTAATGACAAAAAATTGCAAAACTATATATAGAACTTAGTAGCTGACGGCGTCACGTTATAGATCTTGACGCCGTCACCTCGCCGTGGCTAGGGTTCCCGGATGGTCTTTCTGACGCCGTCCCTCTTTAATCCTCCAAAATCCGATCTGGCCTATCAAGGGTTGACGCCGTCAGAATAGGGCTTGACGCCGTCCCTCTTTAACTTAAACCGTGATGGCCTTGATCACCTTAAAGGGTGACGCCGTCAGACTTTTCATTGCAAAACTCTCTGGCACGTCACGTGTATTTTTCATATCCACCTCTTTTGCCAAGCCATGACGCCGTCTGGAACAATTCTTGACGCCGTCAAGTGTACTTTTCCAGCAATTTTGGAGACTTTGTCATTTTCTTCACTTTTATGCTCCAAAAACGTCCAAAATGCTTCCTTTTCTAGATTTCTTCTCCAAAGTACCTAAAATGACAAAAGGAACGATTTAGGGCAATATTTGATCAAATAAATACGATTTAGGGCTTAAATGACCCCCTGAAAGCGGTACACTTTTCGCTTCATCAGATAACATGTCTATGGAAGAGCTTTGCAATTTTCATTCCAAAAGTTATGCTAGGCAGGCTGTTTTGGATAATCATCTTAATTCTAGGACAAGGGAATTGGTGCAAACGGTGTTGAATGTGAGAGTGAAAATGGATGCTATCTTAGCCAAAGAAAAAGCTAGGGATCATGAATATGATAAATTGGAGGCTAAGTGCAAAGAAGTGTTGGAGAACTTTGAGAAGAATCCTTTTGTACAAGATATGCGAGCCAAGATTGACAGACTCGAGGGGCAATTGAAGGAATCCCAAGCAAGGTACGATAGGTTGAAGGTTGAGGAGTCTAAGGTGTCCATTTATAGAGCCCAAATGGAAATGCTCGAATCCAAATGTACAAGTCTGGAAGCCGAAAGGTCTAGGCTGATTGAGCAGGAGGTCAAGCTTTGCGAGGAAATCGATAGTCTGAAATTCCAGTGTCAAAACTTGAAGAAAGACCGAGCTGAGGTAGTTTCGAAGGTTGTTCCTCATGTGGCAATGGAATTGTATCGTAGCGATGAGGTGGGGGAAGTTATTGGGAAACTAGTGAACGCAGCCATCTTTTATGGTACCTACACCGCTTTGGAAGAAATTGCTCAGACAAAGAAGCCTGTGGTTTTGTCGGAGGTACCATACTATCGCTCTGATTCTGAGAAAGAATTTAATGAGGCTGGTGATGCGTTTACATCAACAGAGTACCCTTTCCTAGCCGAGGTAACCAAAGATCCGTTGGCTCCCATAGAAGAACTTTTGGCGAAGAAGCCAATGAAGGTCCACCCTCCGTCTTCAACAAAGAAATCTGCTTCTGTTCTCCCTTGAAAGGATCTATATGCATAATGCCCCAACGTGTCTAATGTTCATTTGTTTAAGACAATTTATCTTTGTTGCTGTATGGGCTTCGACCCATGCGTTAGACAATTGTTTAAACTATTTTTGCTTTGACCATTGTTGGTCTTATCAATGTTAAGTAGGGATAATAATCCGCTATGAATGTCATGCTTTTCTTCTCGTACGCTTATTATAAACGTACATATACAACCTAAGGTTATAACCTTATTGTGTGTATTTTGAACCAAGATTTTCCGCAATCGTATAATTTGACTGCGATAGAGGGTCGCGACCCACTCCGTCTTTTATCCTGAAGATACGAAGGGCTTAGAATACCATAAGACTATATAGGAAAAGTTAATGTGAATTGCTTTGGATGTTATCTGTATACAAGACATGTGTCTTGCTTCATCCTTCGACATTGAAACTTGTAAAGTACTTGGCCGAGCAAATCTTTGTTGTAAATAACTAAACAAGAGATTTTGAGGGAAATAATTTATATCATTAAGTGGGTAGGGAGGATTACATCATTCTAAAAAATGAACACTAAGACGCCTACCATTAATGCTTTTTTCCCAAATGAGAAGAATGCATTACATGAAATTGAAAAACAAACTGATTTTTTTAAATGTAGTAAGTTTTATATGTAAAACTTACGAAGATTGGTACCATTCCAAGTCCTATCCATGGCCTCCCCTTTAAGCGTTGCGAGCTTGTAAGCACCGTTGTCGTAGGCTTCCAATATAACGTAAGGTCCTTCCCATGTTGGCCCTAGTTTTCCTTCGTATTCAGCCTTGCTTGCGCTGTTTAAACGAAGGACATATTCACCAGGCTTGAACGTGAAGGGTCGAACTCGGTTGTTATAGTACTTTTCAAACTTCTGTTTATAGATAGCCTCTCTGATCGAAGCTATTTCTCTTCTTTCTTCTAGGAGGTCAAGGTTTTCACGAAGCCTTTTGTCATTTGTTTTTTCTTCAAAGTTCACAATGCGTTCTGTTTTGATGCTGATTTCGGAGGGTATGATAGCTTCCGTTCCATAGACCAGGCTAAAAGGAGTTTCCCCATGGCTTGACTTGGGGTGTGTCCTATGTGCCTACAGAACTTGGGGTAACTCATCTACCCACCCATGATGACTTCGTCCGAGTCTCTTTTCGATACCATCGATGATGTCCCTGTTCGTGACTTCAACTTGTCCGTTGCCCTGAGGATGGTATACGGAAGTGAACGATTGCTTGATTTTTAGGCCTTCACAAAAATTTGGGAATACTCCTTTGGCGAATTGCTTCCCGTTGTCGGAGATGATAATGTGTGGAACACCAAATCGGCAGATTATGTGTTCCCATACAAACTTCTCCATATTCCTTCCTGTTACCGACGCTAAAGGTTTGGACTCGACCCACTTGGTGAAGTAGTCTATGGCTACAACCAAGAACTTTACCCCTCCCGGAGCTACTGGTAGGGGTCCGACTATATCGATTCCTCATTGACAGAAGGGCCATGCTGAGGTGACAAATGTCATGTCTTGCTTAGGCATTCTTGGAACTTTGGAGTGGATCTGACAAGCTTCGCATTTTTGCATTATCTCTATTGCGTCTCTATGCATAGATGGCCAATAATACCCTAGCTTCATTACTTTTGAAACAACGGAGCATGGGCCTGTATGCAACCCGCAAGATCCTTCGTGAACCTCATAGATGATGTTCGAAGCCTGTTTTGATCCCACACAACGAAGCCATGGAGATAGGAAGGATCTCCTATAAAGGTTATCCCCAATGAGCCTATATTGGGGAGCTTTGATCCTCACCTTTCGAGCAAGCTTAGGATCTTCCGGCAGAATACCACTGATCAAATACTCCCTAATCGGAGTCATCCAATTGGTGCCTTCCTCGAGTATGATGTTAGAAACTTTGCCTTGTTTAATTGACCTATCAGTCAATACTTCTACCAAAACTTCCTTCGTTAAATGAGCAAATGCCATTGAAGCCAACTTGCTTAAGGCATCTGCTTTCTTGTTTTGATTTCTGCGAACATGTGCTATATCATATGTTTCGAAGCCTTGAAGGAGTTCTTTAGCTTTTTCCAAATATTGCTTGATGGTGGGCTGCCTTGCTTCGTAGGAGCCTTTAATTTGGTTGGCGACTAACTGCGAGTCTACAAAAATGGAGAGGTTGCGAACCTCCATGTCCTTTGCAAGTCGAAGACCAGCTAACAAAGCTTCATACTCGGCTTCATTGTTGGTAGCTTCGAACTCAAAACGCAATGCGTAAGTGTATTCCTTTCCTTCCGGACTAACTAGCATTAAACCTGCTCCTGAACCATCAGAACTTGATGCTCCGTCTGTGTACAATTTCTACCCCTCCTTCATCTTTTGGGGCTTCTCCTTAGGAATTTCTTTATCTTGGCAAGGTCCAGAGGGTGTTTCAGTGAGAAAGTCTGCAAGTATCTGACCTTTGATGGAGTTTCGACCCTTGTACTCTATCTCATGTTCTCACAATTCGATAGCCCATTTAGCTACCCTTCCTAATTTCTCAGGCTTTGACAGTATCTGCCTAATAGGCTTTTCAGTCAATACCGTGATGGGATGAGCTTGAAAGTATCTTCGAAGGCGTCTTGCAGCATAAACCAAGGCTAGGATTAGCTTTTCCAACTCCGGATAGTTTAATTCAGCTCCTTGCAGGACCCTACTAACGAAGTATATAGGGACTTGTTTCTTCTACCTTTCGGCTAGGAGCACCGCACTGATGCTTTCGAATGATGCCGCAATGTACATGAACAACACTTCGCCTTTAATTGGGGCCGTAAGTGTTGGTAAGATTTCCATAAATTCCTTTAGCTTTTCGAAGGCTGCTTCCGCCTCACAACTCCATTGGAAAGTATTTTTATCTGTACACCCCTTGAGTGTTTTGAAGAATGGTAGACACCGATCTGCCCCTTTCGACAGGAACCTGCTAAGTGCCGCAAGCTTCCCATTGAGGCTTTGAACTTCTTTTAGTGACTTCAGAGCTTGAAGGTCAGTGATGGCTTTTACCTTCGAAGGGTTGGCTTTAATCCCTTGTTTAGTGATCAGGTGCCCCAAGAATTGTCCTTCCTACATGCTGAAGGAACACTTCTAAGGGTTAAGCTTCATATTGATTGCCCGTAATTGATCGAAGGTCTCTTGGATGTCGGAGAGGAGGTCCTCTTCGGTTCTGCTTTTTATTACCATGTCATCAACGTAGGCCTCCAAGTTCCTCCCGATTTGCTTGTGGAAGGCTTTATCTACTAACCGTTGGTAAGTTGCCCCTGCGTTCTTCAGACCGAAGGGCATTTTTTTGTAGCAATAGACACCCTTTCCTGTGTAGAAGGCTGTCTTTTCTTCATCTTCCTCCGCCATTTGTATTTGGTGATACCCTTTGTAGGCGTCCAGAAAACATTTCAGACGGAACCCTGAGAGAGATTCGACCTTCCAATCAATTTCTGGTAGAGGGTAGCAGTCCTTCGGGTAAGCTTTATTGATGTCGGTGAAGTCAACGCACATACGCCACCCTCCGTCACTTTTCTTTACCATGACTGGGTTAGCAACTCAAGTTTGGTATTTCACTTCCCTGAGAATTCCTGCTCGCACAAGCTCATCCACCTCTTTGCAAGCAGCTGCATTTCTTTCTGGTGCCAGGCTTCGTCGCTTCTGCTTAATTGGTTTAATGTGTTTGAACTCGTTAAGCTTATGTTCTGTGCCGAAGGGCTTTCCATCGATCATAAGAGTCCTGGGAACTCCTGTCATGTCTGAATATGACCATGCGAACACATCTTTGTTGGCTTTGAGTAGCTTCTCCAGGTCTGCATTGAAGTTAGCAGGGAGTTGCTTTCCGATTACCACTGTTTGCTCTGGATAGAGCTCATTTATCACAATACGTTCTTCGGCATCCGTACAACTAAGGATAGCCTTCGGAGGCTCCTCCGGACTTTCTCTAATCTTTTTGCCACTGTCTCCCACTTGCCCTTGACTGTAACTGGAGAACACGGTTCCTATCTCATAAGGTGTATGGAACTTTACCGCTGCATGTATAGTGGAAACTAAGATACCTATCTTTTGCATTGCGGTCCTTCCTATCAGCAAGTTGTAAGGAGAGTTGGACCTTACAATAGCGAACATGAGGGTTTTTGTCCTTGCGAGCTTGCCTTATCCAATTGTTATTTCCAACGGAACTTCTCCCAGAGGCCACGAATGCTCACCAAAAAATCCCACCAAAGGTATCTTCGAGTCAACCCGCTGCGACCTGAGCGAAGGCTTGAGCTTGAGAAAACAACGCTCATAAATGATTTCGCAGGAGCTTCCACTTTCCATATAGGCTCTATTCACTTCTCGGTTGGAAACGAGGACTTTGATGACTACAGGATCATTTGAAGGAACTTGGCCCGTGAGAGGAGGAAAAGTTACTTCCCCTATTGTATTACCCTCCTGCTCCGTTACCTTTCTTTTCAAGCTGGCTTCGCCCCAATGAACCATGAGTATTGGGGCTTCGAGAGGAGTAGTATCTTTAGCCAATTGAGTGTCGGTCATCTTTTCCTTTCCCTTCTTTATACCATTCACCAAGTGTGCCAATTGCCCAGACTTCACAGCTTCTTCTATCTGTTTCTTTAACTCTCTACAACTGTTCGTATCATGACCATAATCTTCGTGAAAGTGACAATACTTGCTGGTATCCCTGTTTTTTCCCTTACTTGTCATACGAGGGGGTGCTTCGAAGGCCTTAGCAGCCCTCTCCATAGCAAGTATTTCCTTTGGAGACTTGGTTAGACTGCTTAACAAACCGTGGTTGGGACCTTTGTTGTACGGAGAAAACCTGTCTCTGTTCTTGTTCTTGTTCTTTGACCCTTCCCACGAAGAATGCTTCGAAAACTTGTTGTTGTTGTCTCTGTCTATCGGAGCCCCATTAGTGGATACCTCTTTCGCTTCGATCCACGTATACGTCTTTTCCATTAACCCTTTGTAAGTTGTCGGAAGGTCAGTGGACAAGAATTCCACCAAACTCTGATTTCGAAGACCATGTACGAAACCAGAAATACGCTGATCTTCATGAAGACCCAAAATCTGCAAAGTATCATCGGTGTACCTAGTAACGAAGGCCCTTGTGCTTTCGTTTTCCTTTTGTTTGATGTTGTGCACCGTTAAATGAGTCCTAGTGAACTTTTTTTGCTGACTGAAGTGTGACCGGAACTTAGCCTTAAGATCATCAAGATTGACGATGCTACCGGGCTTTTGCCCATTCCACCAAATATGAGCAGAATCCCGTAGGGTGTATGTAAACATATGATAGGCCACCGGCATAACCCATTTTTGCATTTTGATAGCCCCTTCGAACAAGTGTAAGAAATTGTCTGGATCCCCCTTCCCATCATAAGTCCCAATGTGCGAAGGCATTTTCAACCCATCAGGCAATGGGTAATCTTCTATCCACCTAACGAAGGGTGTAGCTGAACCCATAGGGTCTGAGTATAGACAATTGTAAGGTGGTGCATACATGGGAACATGATTATAGAGATTGTTGCTTTGGGGCATTCCCATAGGAGTTTGACTTGGGTAAGACTGATAAGGTGCATTCATAGCAAACGGGTAACCGTTTCCCATGGCATACAGAGGGTACGCCATGGGATGTCCGAAGGGTATGCTCCCAAAAGTTTGAGGGAGGCTTAGGTTATTAGGCTGTCCATTTACTGGAGGATATAAATTTTGAGGATAAGACTGAGTTTGGAACGAGGGGTACATACCATTGGGAGGAAGATTTCCTCTCATAATAATTGTAGGCGGATTGCCTTCTACGCCTGATGCGTGAGAAGGCTGCAACGGAATCCCAGCTTCAGTCCTTCCAAGATGAGCTGCTAGCAATGGAGGCAAAGTCACCCCCACTTCTTCCCTTCGTTGGCTCCTACTGTTGGAGCCTTCGGTAACCGCCCCTTCTCTCCTCGTTGGAGCCCTCTCGGGGACTCCTTCGAAACCAACGGACCTTCTGCCTAGCCTTCGACTGACTGGAGACCCAATCCTTAAGGCCGATAGAGTTGCTCCTTGGGTCGGAGGCCTAGGTTCCATCTCCATTTCTTCATCATACTCATCACTTGAGTATTCCAACTCCTTTCGCATCTCAGCATTCCTGACTTGCCTCTTGCGAGTCCTTAGGAGGGATTCCAACACTTCGTGGTTGGCTTCGACAAAGGCTGGGCTAATAATGGGCTCTGGATTGGCTGATGTCGAAGCATAAGGGTTGGGTGTTGTTTCTAGGTGAGAACGTGTTGTGAACGTGGAGGCGGTTATTGGGGGAAGGTTGTTAGAGTCATTGATTGGTATTGGCGCCAAGGTCGAGAAACCCGGTGGGGGAGTATCTTCTCTCCCTTGATCCATGCCGGAATAATAGTGAAAGTAGTTGGTTGGATATAAGCTTGGAAATAACGAGACCAATTGTAGCGGTCCCACGGATGGCGCCACTGATTGTAAAAAAAGATGCACTACCAGGCCTTCGATGATGATCAAAGGATTTATGGGGTGTTGAGATTGCGCCAAGCTTGTTCTTAACCTGAAATAAGAAATACGAAGACACTACGTTAAGTGATTGCGCAGGGGTTGGACCCTACGAACCACCTCGGACGTGCGAGTAAGTATGTGTGATATGATAAGTAGGTTGTAACTAACGAGTGTGAAGTTAACTTACATCGTTTTGGCCCGACTAAGCTATTTATAGGAGAGAAATAGGACTTAGTGGGCGGTTTGCACATGTTTCGGAGATCATGGGGGCGTCCCATGATTTGTGGTAACCGCTAGGGCTTTGTAGTCCACGATCTCTGCTTTGGCGGGAAGCCTAAAGGAAGAAGAGACGTGGGTATGACCAGGTCATGGTAGTCCTCTGTTGTAGTCCCTTCGAGAGGGATACCCCGAAGGGCTTAGGGCTTCGATAGGCGGATTCCCACATGGTAACCAGTTCGCAGGCGAATGGCTTTACGCCAATGAAACGTGTTAGGAGATTAACTTGGGCCTCCGAAGGGAGGGCTTTCTACAGGCTCGAAGGGGAGTCCTTCGACCCGTTCGGAGGGTACATCATCAAGTACTAACTGCTTATGTCTTCAAAACTCTTCAGTTGTACTAACTTTCATCTTCAATAGGACTAACTGCTATAGCTTAATTTCCTAACAATCCTCCCCTGTTTGGAAGAATTTCCACCATCAGCATCATCTGAATCATCTGAGTCATCACTAGAAGAATCATCATCCAATACCATTCTTGCTCTTTTCTGCCTGAGTTGATCTTTCAGCTTTTTCACCTTCAAAGATAACCTGTTAAAAACTTTAGCAGAATTCTCCTTGTGGGCTTTGAGCTCATCCTTGATGCTTGCAAGATCTGTCTCCAAACTTTCAACTTTGGCAACTAACTTGGTACATAATTCCGTCAATGCATTTTGGTTAGAACTACCCTCATCACTTCTAGCTGTGTGACCTGCTAGGAGAGGTGAATCATGGGGAAAGGATCTAGGAACCACTCTAGGTGTTTCCCTTCTCCTATAAGTGATGCGCAAATGTGATGGTTGGGTTCTTTCAAGTACTTGAGTGGATGTGTGATGGGGATCAGTTGGAACTGCTGAACCTTCACCCAACTCAGTTTGAAGCATTTGAGGAAACAATGGAACTGGTTCCCCTTGAAAAAGCCTACTAGCCATAGCCATATTTTGAAAAACTTTTGATTGAAGGCTAGGAGTAGCAAAAATTTCAGTTGGTTTTGTAAGCAGGTATGTCTTTTTATTCAAAAGTGTTTGAACAAACCTGGGATACATTAAAAACTTTGTTTTGCTTGTAACATTAGATACCATACCCTCAAAAATAAATTTTGAAAAGTTAAAAACCTTGTTTGTAGACAAGCAAATGAGAGCAATAGCAATATTGCTACTGAACTGCTCCCAAGCAGTCTTTTTAGGACTTAAACAACTTAAAAGGGTATGTATCAAAAATCTCCATTGAGGTGAGAAACATCCTTTTTGAAAAGTTAATTTATGTTCAGATGTATCATACCCCATTTTGGTAAGTTCTTCCCATATTTCAGTGTTAGGCATAGTGTTAATACCATCTGAGTCATTTAATTTAAGATGTCTCCTAATTATAGACTCGGTAACAACAAAAGATACACCATCCACTTCAGAATGAATTTCTGAGTCTCTATCTTCACTAGTCAAGACAGTAGCATTCTGCCAGAACTATGTGATGTGCGAGACATAAAGAGTAGGAGAAATAGTTAGAGCATACCTTATGTGAGAGTGGTTGAGAAAGTCCACAATCTCATAAAACTTTGGTCCATCTCCCTCCTCTGTTTTCTCAAGAAACGCAACCTGATTATGACGCTTAACAAATTCCAATCCAGCCATTCTTAGTGATGAAAAATGAAAAATTATATCAATACGATGATCGTTTAAATTGGAATTGAGGTTTTATGTAGTCGCTTGGGGTTTATAGGTACTGTTTAAGGTTTTGTGAAATATGCATATGAGATAAATTATCTTTAGAAAGAGAATAAATAAATTTATGGTAAAAAGATAATTATCTTCTATAAAAATCCCTATAAGTACCTTAAGAATAACGGTTTTACCCCAACGGCTAGAAAATTAATTACTGACAGATTTTTACAACGGCTAGTTGAACCGTACTAACTTTGTACTAACCGTACCAACTGTTGGAAAATTTTTGTTGAGCCGTATGAACTTATTTAAAAGGATTTTAAAATACCATGGCTCAAACATAGTTTTTAGCAAACTATCAGCTATCAACGGATTTGATATGTCTTTACCAATAGTCGTTTGCTTTGGACTAGCCAACTCTTCACACTTAGATATGGTGAGCTGATAACCATACAATTTTTGGTAAATTGTCAACCATCAACGGATTTGATTAGTCTTTACCAGATACCGTTTACTCTGGACTAGTTGGTTCTTATGTGGGTTAGACATGGTGAACCAATTACCATTTGTTGTGTGCAAAGATCACACACTCAGCTCCAAATCATCATTAAAGTCCAAAACATATAGCATTAAATTCCTTGGTGTTTATTTTCCAAAACCTGCAAGTGTTAGTCCAAAAACAAAGAAACAAGCCACAAAGAACTTGTCTCACAATATAAATGTATATGACTAACAATGCACATAACAAGAAAAATTAATTTCCTTGTGGTACCCAAGCCAAAACAGACTTAGGCTTTCCTCTTGCATCAACATAATTCATTCTTTTCAAAACAATTTTAGCACCATTAGGTTTGATGGGTCTCCAAACCCAACATGCTGATGCATTCACACCATTTCCCATGTTTCCCTTAGCAGTGTTTTTATTCACACCAGTACCAATTACTCTGCTAGCAGTTGGAACTGCTGGCTTGGTAGTTGTTACCTTAGGTTTCCAAACTTGGTTTTTTACAACTGCTTTGTGATGAAAGGGTCTTTTAACAGTTGTTGGTGCTGATTTGGAAAACATTTTTGCACCTTGAACTGTTGGCCTTGGGTTAACAGGTCTAATAGGTCTGACAGTCTGAACTGCTGGTCTAGCAGTTTGAATTGGTCTTTGGCCAGACTTTAATAGAACTGATCTGGGTATCATTCTATCATTCCTAAGAAAAGATTGAGGTCTTGCTATGCTCAACCTATGATTTGTATATCCAGATACCCATTTATCACAAAAATCTGCAAGATGGTCAAAGCTACCACACGAATAACAAGCTTTTCTATAGCAGACAAAATCATCCCCTAATTGGTGAGATTTGAGGTCATTCCAATTCCTTTGGTTACCTCTTGGCTTGTTTGTGGTTCTATACATTTCTGCATACCTAACTGTTGGCCTAAAAGGTTTGGCATTTGATCTAAGCCTAACAGTCTCAGGTTTAACCATCTTTGGAACTTTTGGTTCCTCCACTTTAGCACTAACAGGCTTAACCACAGCCTGATCATCCTCATCATCAGAAGTCCATTCCTCAATGGTTGGAGCATCTGAGTCCTTAGCTGAGGACCTATCAGAAGACACCTTGTCCTCAGATAGTGATTTATCACTAGCACTCTCATACACAGGTTTATCAACTACACTCTTTTTAGGTTGAGGACCATATTTAAGCTCAGGTAGTTGAAATTCAGGTAGTCCTGTGTGTTCTAAGTCTATGCCTAGGGGTGTTGGAATTCCTCTATAGGGAGGTGGAACTGACTTATAACCTAGGCCTGACTTAGCTTTATTAAGGATCTGACACTCAACAATCTTACTAACACCCTGAGTTGCAAATTCTAGTGTGTCAACAGTCATTTGAATGTTCTCTTTAGCTTTCTTAATCTGTTCTAGCTCATGTTTCAACACAGTAATTTCATTCTCCCTAAACATTAAGTCTCTCTTAACAATAATCATATCATCAGAAAACTTTGACTCATTACTTTTATAATGATCAATTTGTTCTTCTAACACAGCTAAAGCCCTCTTATGATTTGCTAAGTTAAAAGCAGTTTCGACTAGCTCTTTTCTCTGATTCTCATATCTTTTCTTAAGTGTTTCTAGATCTTTTAAAGCTTCACAAGATTTAGAACATTTTGAAACTTGTACCTCAGAATCTAAAAATGCCATGAGAGCAACCTCTATAGATGCTTCTGCTTCCTCCTCTGCAATGTAGCTCCAGTCAAACCCTAAGCCATCAATGGCAACCATGGCTTTTGAGCTTGAATCAGTAACCTCCACAACCCTTGACTTGTTTTCATATCCTCTGCTCTTTCCATCTTGTTGGCTTGGCAATCTGCACTCCCTTGAATAATGACCTTTCTTGTGGCAGTTGAAACACTCAATCTTGGACTTGTCATACCCTGCAACATCATTACTGTTTATGACAATCTTCTTGCCAGTCTTCTTCAAGAATCTCCTAGCTCTCAAGCTGAGAAGAGAGAGCTGCCACTTGATATCCATCTCTTCAATATCATCTTCATCAATCTCTTGAAGATCTGAATGAGTCAACATACTTCCATTGTGCTGAGTAGTCAAGAAAGCACAATAAGTATCTTCATTCAAAAGTCCACTAGTACTGCTTGAGGTGCTAGCAGTACCAAGGTATGCACTAGCAGTACCAACTGCTCCACCAACTTGCACTTCTTCATCTGGACTTGAGGTACTGGGAGTTGATACAAAGGCCAAATTCCCTGAGCTTGAGCTTGAGCTTGATCCAGCAGACTTCTTAATATCATGTTCAACTATCTTGAAGTTGCTGTAGAGATCCATTAAGCTCATGGAATCTATATCAGGCTTGTTTTTCCATACAACCACATGCATAGCCCATTCAGCTGGTAGACTCCTCAGAAATTTGGAGTTGAGATCTTCCTGAGGCATCTCAATTCCTAGAACAGCCAATTGACTCACTAGTTTTTGAAGTCTATTAAACATATGATCTAGTGACTCGTTACTTGTTGCTGAAAAATTCTCAAACTATTGCTTGAGAAGAGTCTTCGGAGATTTCTTGGTGGCTTCGTTCCCACCATATCTTGTAACAATAGCTTCAAAAAGGGTTTTAGCACACTTAAACTTGCTAAAATTCAACAACTGGTCATTGGGAATAGTCATCAGAAGCAAACTTCTAGCCTTAACATCATTCTTGTGCCTTGCCTTCTCTTCAGTAGTGGTTGGCTTTGTCTGCACTGTAGTCTCAGATTTACCTTCAACAACAGTTGTTGTTGATACGGGTGAAAAGGAGTTTCCTTCTTCAATGATATACCAAAGAGTATAATCTTGAACTTGGAAGAACTGCTCAATTCTTAATCGCCACATATCAAACTCATTGGGTTTAAGCATTGGAAGCTTAGCAGCAATATTAGTCTGACTTGTTGTTGTCTCTATGTCCATCTTTTCTTGAACAAATTCGTCTGGATCTTCTAAACCAAAGTATCAGTAACCTGTCTCTGATACCACTTGACCTGATCTACACACACTCCTTGTGTTAGATTAATACTTTGAATGATGTCTAGTTTAGCAAGCGGAATTTACTAGCTAGCACTTAGAAGATTTGTTTGTTTGTGTTTTGTATTAACGAATCAACAAAAAATGAACAATGAACAATATACTTCAACTTCAACGATTCAATATTATTAACCAATAATACGAGTGATCTCCTATCACTAGGGTTACAACCTTGAATCTTAACAATACTAAAACAATCGTAAAACTTCTGTGTCGTGTATCGTACCAAAACTTTAACCTAGGTAATCCTTTTATAGACTAAGGATTCCTTTACAAGATAACTATCAACCTAACATTATAAGATATACATCAAATCTTCTCCATAATTATCTTCACATGGTTTTATCATAAACAGTACAAACTTCTTCACTCAACAGTACTAACTGCTTATGTCTTCAAAACTCTTCAGCAGTACTAACTTTCATCTTCAACAGTACTAACTGCTATAGCTTAATTTCCAAACAGGTTTTACCTTAACCTTTGCATCCTCATCATCAGATGTCCAATCCTCAATAGTTGGTGCATCTGAGTTCCTATCAGAGGACATCTTTCCCTCAGAAAGAGATTTATCACTAGCACTCATAAAAGAATCTTCTGCTTTAACAAATTTGTTAGGGATTCGACACACGGTTAAGGTGGTTAAACGTATGGAACTTTGTGTGTATGATATATTGAGTTAATATGATTAAGAATGCGGAATCTACTTAATCACACTTAGAAGGTTATTTGTGTTATGGAAATGGAACAATTGTGATTGTTATATGACAAAGAAAAATGAAAGATTAACACCAAACGATTCAATATTATTAAGATAATAATACGAGTGATCCTGAGATATCACTAGGGTTACAACCTTGAATCTTAAGTTTTTCTTACTTGTGATATTGTTGTGGTTGTTCTAGTTCTAACAGTTATGAAAGTTCTAAGTATTTTTAACACAACAACCAACTATATGAACACATAATATCTAGTCTAAGATCTTCTTTTATAGTCCAAGAAGATCTTTACAATATTGCTTAAAGTCTAGTCGAACTACTTGCTAACTTATCTTGAGTGTGTCAGTACATAAGATACAACATGTATCTGTGTACACAACTTGTTAACTAAGCACATGGGGTAAGATATTATCTACCGTATATTGTTGACCAAAATATACATAATATATTTTCATACTTATCCACTTAACAGCAGAATGTACATTAGCAGCAGCAATGAGTTATCGCTAGCAGTAGGAACAAGTACACTAGCAGCAGCATCAACCAGCAGCATTATCAGCAGCAGAATCAATACACTACCAGCAGGAATGAAACTTTGCACTACCAGCAAAAACAAATATACTACCAGCAGAAACATACTTAGAGAAATTCCCAATTCTTGAACTTCAGAATATTTAATTCCCAACAATCCTCCCCTAAACATGTGAATTCTTTCCAACATGTTTCTTTGAATTAAATGAGGAATTGTGAAGATCTTTCAAACACTTCATAGTCAGACCCTTGATCTGAACTTTCTTCCATTCTGAACTCATCTGCTTTCTTTTGACTTTAACAATATCAACACACATCCTAAAGATGGTGCAATTTCCTTGGATGGAGGAATTATAAGAGGCAATGGTGCTGTGTATCTTGGATGCTTGTTTCAACAAGTGAAATCATCTATCAGCATGCCTTTGCAAGTGATGAACAAACGTGGTAAACTGAAATTGAAACTTTTCTTTGTTTGACCAAGATAGAACTTTCTCCTTTAGTTCTAATCTTGTCATTTTCAACCTCCATGTCATCATCTTGTATGCTCTTGTCTTTTCCTCCCTTTCATTGGTTAATCTTCCAAATTTATTTCCTCCCCTGAGATGTTTCCTCCCCTCAAGCAAATAACATTTTATCCTCCCCTGTTTGGAAGATCTCTCACCATCATCCCATCATTATCTGATCTACCAATGTGAACTTGTTTTCAGACAATGTTGTACATGAAGCCATTAATTCCTTAAGAGTTTAAGTTGCTGCCCTCATCACTTCTAGGTGTGTTAACTCCTATGAGAGGTGATTCATTGGACATTTGATTCATGGTCCATCAATGGATGGTTTTTGTGAATCCTTTGAAAATCCTTGTTTAAGAAATTATTTGACTTAGCAGTATGTAAATGATTTTATTATTAAAAATCATACTGCTTTCAACCATTTTGAAGGGATTAAGTGTATAACAGACACTTAATCAAAATTTCGGTTTAAAGCAACCTCTGGTTGTGTGAGAACCAATGTTTTCAGTTATAAATAACTGCCTGTGTAAAGATAAACCTATTCAAAAGGCTTTCTTGACAGGGTTTCCAGCTCATAGTAATTGTTGCCTCTAACACAAGTATTAGATTCACTTTTACTAGCTGTTCTTTCTATCAGATGTCCTTAGACTTACTCATTATACTTAAAAGTATAAAATGATAGAAAGTGAGTTGAGTCAGTTACTATCTGACCAACTAAGTCATCAATTCAATGTGAAATTTCATACTTAGGTTTCAAGAAAGAAGTTTTAAGGAGTTTTAAATTCCCAAACTCAGTCCATCATAAACCTAATATGTCAGCAACTAATATTATCAATTCTGCTGCTTCCATTTCACTTGAAACATCCTTTGTGTTCACATGTTCATACCTGAAATTGTTAGTCTAAAACCAAAAGAACAAAGTACAAAGTACTTGTCTTGTATTAGAATAATCATACGACTAACTGTATGAATAACATAATTTAAATTTGTACTAGCAGCACAAACTTTTGTAATAGCAGTAGTATCTTTTAAAACTAGCAGTACAATCAAAAATTTATTTACAAAAACACAAAGTTTAAAATCATTGAGGATTAAGCATTCCAATACTTGCTACCAAGTACTGAAACCTTCCAACATCAAAAGCTTTGGTTAGCAGATCTGCAAAATTGAATTCTGAAGTAATTTTAAGAACTTGAATTAATCTTTTCTCATTGCAGTCTCTTATAAAGTGATGTCTAATTTCAATGTGTTTTGTTTTAGAATGTTGCACTGGATTTTTAATAATACAAATTGTACTACTATTAGCAATATGAATAACAGTGTTTAAAAAATTGTACCCATAGTCAAGGAGTTGGTTTTGAAGCCATAGAACTTGACCACAGCAACTTGCAGCAGCTACATATTCAGCTTCAGTTGTTGAATTAGACATAATTGTTTGCTTCTTACACTGCCATGAAACAAGTCTACACCCAAGGAATTGACATCCTCCAGTTGTTGATTTTCTGTCCAAGCTAGCACCAGCATAATCACTATCCGAAAATGCTACCAAGTCAAAAGGTGATTCTTTAGAATACCATAGACCCAACCTTGGTTGACCCTTGAGATATCTAAAAATCCTCTTGACTGCAGTTAAATGAGAAACCTTTGGAGTAACTTGAAATCTTGCACAGGCACAAACAGAGAACATGATGTCAGGTCTAGATGATGTAAGATACATCAAGGAGCCTATCATAGATCTGTATGTGTGTACATCTACATTTTCTCCATCTAAGTCTTTAAGAAGATGTTTCTCAGAATCCATTGGTGTGCTTGCTACTTTTGAATCAGCAAATTGAAATTTTCTAAGTATCTCTGCAACATACTTGTCCTGAGAGATAAAGATTCCTTAATTTGATTGCTTAACTTGCAGACCCAAAAAGAATGTGAGTTCTCCCATAGAACTCATCTGAAACTTATCATGCATAAGCTTCTCAAACTCTAAACACATCTCCTTCCTTGTAGATCCAAAGATAATGTCATCCAAATACACCTGCACTAACAGAAGATCCTTCTTGTGCTGTTTGATGAAAAGTGCCTGATCAATCTTTCCTCTTTGAAATCCATTTTATAATAAGTAGGAAGCTAGTGTTGCATACCAAGCTCTTGGTGCCTGATGAAGGCCATATAGAGCTTTAACTACTCTGTACACTTTGTCTGGATGTTGTGGGTCAATGAAGCCTGGAGGTTGTGAAACATACACCTCTTCTTCAATTGTTCCATATAAAAATGCACTCTTGACATCCATTTGATAAACTGTGAAGCCTAAAAATGAAGCATAAGCTAAGAAAAGCCTAATTGCCTCAATCCTTGCTACTGGAGCATAAACCTCATCATAGTCTATTCCTTCTTGTTGTGTGTACCATTGGGCTACTAATCTAGCCTTATTCCTAATCACTATTCCCCTTTCATCCCTTTTATTCTTGAAAACCCATCTAGTGCCAATTACCTTTGCATCCTTAGGTAAATCAACTAGCACCCATACCTTCTGAATCTTGAACTGAAGAAGCTCCTCTTGCATAGCTTCTACCCAGCTTAAATCATCTAAGGCTTTCAGAATGTTCTTTGGTTCATCTTGTGAGAGAAAACATACAAACAAGCAAGAGTTTGAAAACTCATGCTGCTTTGAAGCATAAAGGGCATCAAGAAGCCCTTGTTGGTCTGAAGACATCAGTTGTTGTCTTGTCTTCACACCTGATTGTACATCTCCAATCACATTATCTAGGGAGTGGACTTTGTGAATTCTTGTTTGTGGAGTAGAAGGAACTTGATAATTTGATGGAAGATTATTGAAATCCCCTTCACTGTCTGAGAATTCTACTTCTTTCGTCTCTGAAGGGCCAGCAGCAGAATCATTTGACCTAGCAGCAGGAACAGTAAGCTTAGCAGCAGAATCACCAGCAGAAACAATTTGTTGTTCCTGAGTTCCATCTTCTTTCCTTTCATCTTCAACACCTTCTTTAGCTTTGCCAATAGAAGATTCATCAGTTGTTGAAGTTGATTCCACACTTGTACTTGACCATATTGGCATCCAAACATGATCTTGGTTTGTCTCCTTTTCTAACCTTGCCTCATCTGTTGTTTGTGAACCTGAAAAATCATTAGTTTCTGCAACAACAGGCACATAATTCATTGATTGGGTTAGTGTTTCAAGATCGAATAGCCATTTTGGTCCTTGACCTTCTACATTGGATTTATCCTCTAAAAACTCCACATGTAGATTTTCTTCTACAATCATAGTTCTTGTGTTGTATACTCTAAATGCTTTGCTATTAAGAGAATACCCAACAAATAATCCTTCATCTGCTTTACCATCGAATTTTCCTAAATGGTCTAAGGTATTGAGAATTGTCACATGACATCCAAAAGGTCTAAGAAATCCTATTGCCGGAGTTCTACCTCTAAAAAGTTCATATGATGTCTTATTGTGAGGCTGTATAACTAAAACTCTATTTTGAACATAGCAAGCAGTGTTGACTGCTTCAGCCCAAAAAGTTATAGGTAGCTTAGAATCAGCTAACATAGTTCTAGCAGCTTCAATTAGTGTGCTATTCTTCCTCTCAACAACACCATTCTGTTTTGGTGTTCTAGCAACACTAAATTCTCTCCTAATACCTTTTTGTTTGCAGAAATCATCCATAACTCTATTCTTAAACTCTGTCCCATTATCACATCTAATGACTTTCACTTTCTTGTCTACTTGGTTTTCTATTTGTGTAATGAATGTCTTAAGGATGCTTGTAGTCTCATCCTTAGCAGATAGAAAGAAAACCCATGTAAATCTGGTATAGTCATCAATTATAACAAGACAATATCTCTTATGCATTATACTACTTACTGAAACAGGTCCAAATAAGTCCATATGAAGCATAGACAATGATTGATTGATAGAGTTAAAAATCTTGGGCTTACAAGTGGCTTTGTGTTGTTTGCCTTTAAGACAAGCAATGCATGTTTGATCATTTTCAAATCATTTTTGAGGTAAACCTCTTACCAAACCATTCTTAACAATTTTATTTATGGTTTTGAAGTTAATATGACCAAGCCTTCTATGCCATTTCATTGATTCATCCAATGTGGCCTTTGCAACAAGACAAGTTAAATTCTTTTTAGGAACAATGTTCTTCATGTCAACACTATACATATTGCCCTTTCTAGGAATTTTAAGAAGTACTTGACTTTCATCAGGCATCTTAAAATCAGGAGAAAGTACAAGACATTCAGTCTTACAGAAAAGAACATTGTTCTTTTTGTCACACATTTGTGAGACACTAAAAAGATTATAATTTAGCTCTTTTACATAGAACACATCTTCAAAATCTAAATTTCCAGTTTTAATGGTACCTTTATCGGAAATTTTGCCACCAACACCTCCTCCAAAGGTAACATAGCCTCCATCTATTGATTGAAAATCTGAGAGATAAGACTTGTTGCCTGTCATGTGCCTTGAACATCCACTATCTGAGTATCCTTGATCCTCTTGTTGATCAATTGAATGTTCCTACACATAAAAGAGAAGTATTAGTTTCTTTTGGAGACCCAAGCCATTACTGACTTGGATCTGCCTCTTGCATCAATGTAATTTAATCTTTTAAGGACAGTTGATGCAACATTGGATTTAAGAATCCAACATGCTGAGGCCTTAACAGCATTTGCCCTGTTTCCCTTAGCAGCAAAATGAACTGATTGCTTAGCAGCAGGAACTGCTAGCTTATCAGTTTTACCCTTTGGTTTCCAAATTTGTTTTTGGACCACTGCTTTTGTTTGAATGGGCCTTAGAACAGTCTTTGGTGCATATTTGAAAAATGTTTTTGCACTCTTAGCTGTTGATTTTGGGTTAACAGTCATAGATGGTCGAGCAGCAGGAACAATTAGTCTATCAGCAAGAACCATTCGTCTACCAGCAAGATCAGTGTTTGAGATAGACTTGTTTGAGACTGTTCTGGGTTTTATTCTATTAATACTAGAACTAGAGTGAAAGTGAGATTTAGGTGTTTGCCTTTTGTGGTTCACTCTATTGTTTTCATACCCAGTTACCCAATTGTTGCAGAAAGCTACAAGATGGTCAAAACTACCACATGTGTAACAAGCTTTGTTATAAAAAGCAAAGTCATCACCTAATTGGTTAGACTTGAGGTTATTCCAATTCCTTTGGTTACCTCTGGGCTTGTTGGTGGTTCTATATTGCTCACAATATCTAACTGGTTGCCTAACATACTTAATGTTTGATTTAGGCTTAGCAGTATTGTGTTTGACTATCTTAGGAACACTTGTTCCTACTTTCTTAACCACTTCAGGTTTAGACATAACCTGATCTTCTTCATCACTATCAGTTGTACAGTCCTCAACAACTATAGCATCTAATTTCTTAACAAAGGACACCTTGTCCTGATAAAGTAAAGTTTTATCTAAACTTTCACTTACTTTTTCTACCTTAAGACTCTCAGTCGTCTTAGAACCATATTCCATTATTGGTTCTTGAAACTCAGGTAAACCTGAATTCCTTAGGTCAATCCCTGGGGGTTTTGGGATGCCTCTATAAGGAGGTGGGACACTCTTATATCCTAACCCTGACTTAGCTCTATTAATCACTTGACATTCTACTATGTTGTGCACACCTCTAGAAGCATGTTCTAGTGCCTGTGTAGTCAAGTGAATGTTTTCATTTTCCTTTTTGACCCTATCAAAAGCTTCTCTCAAAAGCTTAATTTCAGCATCTCTAAAGAATATGTCCTATCTTAGGAGAGCTTTGTCATCAGAAAAAGCTAATTCATTTTCCTTATAGTGTGTGATTTGTTTTTCTAGAGTCTCTAATCCACACTTATAGTTTATAAAGTTTTGAAAAGTGCTGCTTAGCTCTTTCTTTTGATCATCATATTGTTTGATTAAAACCTGTAGAGCATTAAGAGCAGTGCAAGTATTTGAACAAGCTTTATGATTTTGTACCTCAGTAGCAGAAAAAGCCATAAGTGCCATCTGAGCAGGAGTTTCTTCTTCATCTGCCATGAAGCTCCAATCAAAACCTAAGCCATCAATAGCTACCATAGCTTTTGGCTCAATAACCTCCTCTATTTTGGATTTGCTTCCAAAACCTCTATTCTTGCTATCTTGCTGCCTTGGCCTTCTACATTCTCTTGAGAAGTGCCCCATCTTGTGGCAGTTATAGCACTCTATCTTTGACTTATCAAAACCAGCAGCATCAGTGTTGCTGATTATGAGCTTCTTCCCCGTCCTTTGATAGAACTTCTTGGCTCTCATGCTAAGAAGAGAAATTTGCCATTTTAGATCCATTTCCTCTAGATCATCATCATTGATCTCTTGGAGGTCTTCATAGGTGAGCATGGACCCATTATTTTGACTTGTAAGAAATGCACAACAAGTCTTTTCATCCAAAATACTAATGGTGCTACTTGATGAACTAGCAGCACCAACATCATCAACAACTTTCACCTCTTCACTTGATTTTGAGGTACTAGGAGTTGACATAAATGCCTTGTTCCCAGTATTAGAACTAGTACCTCCATTCTTCTTCAAATCTTGCTCCACAATATTGAAGTTGCTATACAAGTCCATCAGTTCCATGGTGTCTAAGTCTGGCTTATTCTTCCAGACAACAACATGCATAGCCCACTCTTCTGGTAAGCTTCTCAGAAATTTTGAGTTCAAATCTTCTTGAGGCATTTCAATCCCAAGAATAGCAAGTTGGCTCACAATATTCTAAAGCCTATTAAACATATGGTCAAGAGATTCATTGTATGTAGAGGAGAAGTTTTCAAACTGCTGCTTGAGCAGTGTCTTGTGGGTTTTCTTGGTGGCTTCATTTCCACCATATCTGGCAATAATAGCTTTAAATAATGACTTGGCATCTTTGAACTTGCTGAAGTTTAGAAGTTGATCATTGGGAATGGTCATCATCAGCATGCTTCTTGCCTTCAAGTCATTTTTCTTCTTTATTCTATCTTCTGCAGATGTTGGCTTTGTCTGCAGAGTTGACACCACTTTTCTGTCCACTGTTGATGTAGTGGTGGTAGGCTGGTAAGAGTCTCCATCTTCAATGATTTCCCAAAGTGCATAATCTTGCACTTGGAAATATTGCTCTATCCTCAGCCTCCACATCTCAAACTCATTCTGTTTGAGCATGGGAATCTTCGCAGCAACATTTGTTTGAATAGATTCAACGTCCATTTCTACTTCTTCTTCTAAATCAAATATCAGCCTGGTTTTGATACCACTTGTTAGGGATTCGACACACGGTTAAAGTGGTTAAACCTTTTGTACTTTGTGCGTATGATATATTGAGTTAATATGATTAAGAATGCGGAATCTACTTAATCACACTTAGAAGGTTATTTGTGTTATGGAAATGGAACAGTTGTGATTGTTATATGACAAAGAACAATGAAAGATTAACACCAAATGATTCAATATTATTAAGATAATAATACGAGTGATCTTGAGATATCACTAGGGTTACAACCTTGAATCTTAAGTTCTTCTTACTTGTGATATTGTTGTGTTTGTTCTAGTTCTAACAGTTATGAAAGTTCTAAGTATTTTTAACACAACAACCAACTATATGAACACATAATATCTAGTCTAAGATCTTCTTTTATAGTCCAAGAAGATCTTTACAATATTGCTTAAAGTCTAGTCGAACTACTTGCTAACTTATCTTGAGTGTGTCAGTACATAAGATACAACATGTATCTGTATACACAACTTGTTAACTAAGCACATGGGGTAAGATATTATCTACCGTATATTGTTGACCAAAATATACATAATATCTTTTCATACTTATCCACTCAGCAGCAGAATGTACATTAGCAGCAGCAATGAGTTATCGCTAGCAGCAGGAACAAGTACACTAGCAGCAGCATCAACCAGCAGCATTATCAGCAGCAGAATCAATACACTACCAGCAGGAATGAAACTTTGCACTACCAGCAGAAACAAATATACTACCAGAAGAAACATACTTAGAGAAATTCCCAATTCTTGAACTTCAGAATATTTAATTCCCAACAAAATTTAACAGGATTCTCACTCACTTTAACACCATATCCAGGAAAATCCATATCCTTAAACTCTTCTAATCCTGTAAGAGTTAAATCAATTCCTGGTGGAACAAACATTCCTCTAAGAGGGGGTGCAACAGACTTATACCCTAAACCAGACTTAGCTTTGTTAAGTATTTGATTCTCTACTATTTTCTGAACTCCTTTTGAAGTATGTTCAAGAGTATCTACACTTAACCGAATATTTTCTTTTTCCTTTTTAAGCTTCTCTAGTTCATATACAAGTCCACTCATTTTATCATCTTTTAGTTGCAAATCCCTCTCTAAAACACCTATCTCATCAGAGAAGTTTGACTCATTCTGTCTATAAAACACAATTTGTTCTTCCAAAAGAGCTAGTCCTCTTTTATGATTTGCCAGACTAAAATTTACTTGATTAAATTCTACTCTAAGATCATCATACTGTTTCTTAAGACACTAATAATCTTTTAAAGCAGAACAAGTATTTGAACATTTTTGAACAATATGTACCTCAGAGTCTGAGAAAGCCATCAAACCCAAGTTAGCTGGTTCCTCTTCTTCCTCCATGAAGCTCCAATCAAATCCAGCTCCATTGATGCGCGTGATGTGTCGTTGCGGTTTAGCAGTTTTAATGCCTACTCAAGTTTTAAATTTATATTTAGCCGACTTATCAATAACACACACACTTAACGAGCAGTGTACCCGGTCAGTATGAAGATAATGGTAAGTAGAGTGTCGATCACTAAGAGTGGAACGTATAATCTCGTTAATCTAATCAGTATTTTAATATCCTAACGCAAGGGGGTTTCAGCCTGAGAGACTGGCACAGTTTTGTTTGCAATTAAATAATAAAATAAACAAATAGGCACGAATCAGCAAGTAGCACACACGTACACAGATAGATACTTGAGACAATAAGAGGGCTGTCCTTATGATTAAGTAGATTGTCACTTGTTTTATTGATAGCTTTATATGAAGTGTATGTAATTAACCCTTTCTCGTTGGTCCTATTCTCATCGGCGAGTAAACCCTTAATGATTACTTATGTCTAAAAGTTATTCCTAAGTGATCAATTTAGAAACAACCGTGGGAGCCACACCTTGTCCCGCAGTCGGGTGCCCGCAAGCCACTAATAAACACAGAGGTGGTCAATGCACTAATAAGTAGTAACCAAAGACATCAACATATAAACTTTAATTGATGGGAAAGCAAGTATTAAAGGGAGTGCAATCTTTCCGTTGTCACATTACACAAGCCACCAATCCTGATGAATTAAAGTTTGCTAAAACAATAAAACAAAACTACTTAATGAATTAAATACATGCAGCACCTTCTTACAGCTCTTGTATCTTCGATTTGGGTGTGTCTTGTGCTGCCTCTTGACTGAATTCGTCCTTCTCTTCTGTTGTCCGAACTTCGGTTAGGGTTTCGAACTCTTTTATCTGTGTGTGGTCTACGGGGTATTTATAGTTTGTGTCTGAGGGAAGATGCGGCGCATCTACTTAAGTAGATGCGGCGCATGTACTTAACTTCGCGTGGGGTCCAAGATTATAATATTCAGGAATATTCGTACACCGCCAGAAGATGCGGCGTAACTCTTTATTAGATGCGGCGCATGTCCTCTTGTATCTTGGATCGTATCTGGTGATATCTTGATAGAGATGCGGCGCATGTTGATAGTGAGATGCGGCGCATCTGGAGCAGAATTGACTTGATCTTGTCCATGTCAGTAGACTTCCACTTTATGTACGTTTTGCTCCATTATTAGTCCAAAATAGCTAAGTTTCACCAAATGCTTGTTTTTACCTGAGAATTACAAAAGTAAACGATTAAGTATCAATCCTCATACATAATATAGTAAAACAAGTCAAATTAATAGGATAAATGATAGTAATAAAATGTACTTATTTGAGTTCATCAAATATCCCCCCACTTGAACTTTACTTGTCCCCAAGTAAACCTTAGATTAAATCTCATGAAAATGTATCCTAAAAGAAGTTAGGATTTATTTTTATATTTAAGCATGTATTCGTTTATCTCGTAATCACACAACTAAACACTTAACGAATTAGAAGTAAAATAAAATAAGTCGATAAAAGCAAATCTAATCGTTTAACTGTCCAGTCGCGACGAATATTCTATCATAGGCTTGGCAAGTATACACATCTCCACCACTAAAGCTAAGGAATAACAAGTCTAAAGCGGTAAAAAGGGTTTTTAGGTTTAAGGGTTAATTATTCTTATTTACACTATCGATCTCAAATTCCAGAAAAGGCGACAAAATCACAAATACATGATCGAATCCACGAACACGATACTTGCAATTGCTCAAATCCTTAACTCGAATAGGCTAAAGATAGGTCCAAACTTCACCAATAATAATATATCAAAAAGGGCGACAAAATCATAAATACATAGCCGAATCCACGACTACGATACTTAAGATTGCTCAAATCCCTAATCTCAATAAATCAAAGGTTTGGTTGGATAAAGAACAATACAGGGTATGGATAACATTTGGGATATAAATTGGTGTAAAAATAAAAATAAACAAAACAAATAAATTAAAATCCTAAGTGTGGTTAATCACTATCCCAACCATCCCATGAATAAGACTCATATCATTGAATAACTCACGCTTTAACACTTGAAACACACACTTTAGGTAGACACGAATTATACTCAACAAAACCTTAATCAAAGAATAATCCTTAATTGGCATTCCCATAACTGCCAATTCCCATTCAATCCATAGATATAATACAACAAATAGTGGCCATATGAACCACTTACATAACTTTACATCGTTGGCTTAAAATAAACATCCAACTCTTTTTTCTTTCTTTTTCTTTTCTCATTTTTTCGATTTTTTTTTTTTTTTTTTTTTTTTTTTTTTTTTTTTTTTTTTTTTTAACTTGAAACATAAACATAGATGTGTAAAATTTCACCACATCACTATAACTTTCTTTCCGGATAATTTTTTTTTCATTCTTTTCATAACTTCAGAAATAATGGTAAATAGTGAAAGTAGTAAACACACGAAAAATAAACTCTAAAATATACAATATTTACTTTCACTCCAATTGCATTGTGCAATTTCCCGACCTAACCATATATAATGAATTACGCACGCGAACACAGGTAATGTAAGGAAACACACTCTGCCTATAGCAATTAACCAACCACGGATTCTAATCTACAGGGTAGGCTAAGGTTTAAGGTGTAACGAAACATTTTAAACATAGGTGTAAGAAACGAAAGGAATGGCTCTGAGTGTTTTTCTAGGGGTATCTTACTCTAAAAGTGAGAGTAACAAAAGGTTTTATACGGGGGTTAACTAACCAGTGTAGTTAGTTAATAACACATAACATATAAAGGCTTTTTGGGTGTAATCCTAGAATTTTACCAAGTTAGACAAGTCATTCCAATTAAATAAATAATACTCGTTATGGTGGTCTCGAATAGTATACAAGCCAAGTTCTAAAGTTTACAAGTCACCGGCACACTCATAGATTTGTGAATTTTGGAAAAATCACAATTTTTGAAAATAACGTCATGTGTGCAGTTATGCAACTTAGATCTTAAACAAAAACATGCTAAAAATTTTTAAGTTTGATATATTAAGTTTGATATATTAAGCACAGTTTAAGCATAATTTTTGAAAAAGTTTAGGACAAGTAAGTGTTAAGTGTTCTAATTCTCCTATCCCCCCACTTAAGTTAAACAACGTCCTCGTTGTTTGTATAAAAGGTTAAAAACTGGAAAATAAAAAGAATTAGAACAGAAAAACTCCCCTGAGATTTGCTCGGTATGATCCTCCATTAGTGCAAGAGCAAAAATCATCTTTCTTGTGGATTAGAACGTTAAAGCTTCATACTTGATGTATCCACAGGAAATTCAGGAAACTATAATACCACCAACACACCTAAGATAAGAAAGGTTCAACTTGCATAATACATTAGTAGTTAGGTAAAAATAAAACTTAAAAATTAAAACTGAAAATCATCAGGTCAGTCGATGCGCCGTATCCTATTGAAGAAGATACGCCGTATCGAGCCTGGAATAAATACGGATCAGAATAAAGATGCGCCGCATCCTTAACCAGGGATGCGCCGCATTAAAATAACTGATAAAAAGTTTTAAAGTCGAAAATAAAAATGCAGAAAAATAAAATAAGATATGACCATTGCAGAGGATGCGTCGCATCTCAGGAATGAGATGCGCCGTATCTTCGTGCGGCCTGGACTGACTCGACACAGAAAACAGAATAATAAAAGATAAATCCGGGTTGTCTCCCGGTCAGCACTTGTCTTTATTCCAGAGTCTTCAAGTTAGACTCACGTTCAGCTCTTTAATTCATTACGTCGGGCTCAAACTCCACCACCTCGCTCTCATTATCCTCAATTTTATTATCAAAGTATTTCTTCACACGTTGCCCGTTTACTTTGAATATATAACCATTTTTATCGCATATTTCAATTGTTCCGTATGGATACACTTTCTTGACAACGAACGGACCCGTCCATCTTGATTTAAGTTTACCAGGATACATCTTTAATCTAGAATTAAATAGTAGCACTCTCTCTCCGATAGCAAACGTTTTATCCCCACGTAACCTCGAGTCATGCCATCTTTTAGTTCTTTCTTTGTAGATTTTAGTATTCTTGTAGGCCTCATCTCTTAGTTCATAGAGTTCATTAAGTTCCATGAAACGGTTTTTCGTTGCAGCTTCCATATCCAAATTACAATTCGTTAAAGCCCAATACGCCCTTTGTTCAATTTCGACCGGTAGGTGGCATGCTTTTCCGTATACAAGACGGAATGGAGTGCATCCCGTCGGTGTCTTATAGGCTGTACGGAATGCCCATAAAGCATCATCCAACTTGTCAGACCACCCTTTAGGATTATAACCAGTCGTTTTTTCAAGAATTCGTTTTATAGCTCTATTGGTTACTTCAGTTTGACCATTTGATTGAGGATGGTATGCGGTGGAAACCCTATGATACACTCCATATTTCTGCAAGGCTCTTCCAAGATGGTGATTACAAAAGTGTGTTCCCCTATCACTAATCAATGCTTTAGGAATTCCAAACCTAGAGAACAAACCTTGTAAAAATTTAAGTACTACCTTGCTGTCGTTTGTTGGAGATGCTTGCGCTTCTACCCATTTTGATACGTAATCAACAGCAACCAAAATATATTTATTACCTTTAGATTCAGGAAACGGTCCCATGAAGTCTAATCCCCATATGTCGAAAACTTCACATACCTGGATATAGTGTTGCGGCATTTCGTTCCTTGATGTAATATTTCCAGATCGTTGACACGCATCACATCCTTTTATATAATCTTTCGCATCCTCCAGCATAGTGGGCCAATAAAATCCTGCGTCAAGAATTTTTCTTCTTGTGACGACTGTACCGTGATGCCCCCCTGTTGGCCCTGAATGGCAATGTGCCAATATTGCAGGAATGTCATCACCATCTACGCATCTTCGTATAATATTGTCAGGACATAATTTAAAGGCATAAGGTTCATCCCAAATATACTCGCTAGAGCGAGTTATAAACCTCCTTTTCTCGTCGGATGTTAGTCCTTTTGGAATTTCATTTGCAACAATAAAGTTTATAAAATCGGCGTACCATGGTCCATTATTATTGCTCTTAATTCCTACCATCATAAGGTGTTCATCAGGGAAGTCATCAGCTATTTCCCTTTCGTCAAGCACCTCCATATCAGGGTTTTCAAGTCTAGATAAGTGGTCAGCAGCTAGATTCTCGGCACCCTTTTTATCTTTAATTTCAATATCGAATCCTTGGAGCAATAAAACCCACCTAATAAGCCTTGGCTTGGCATCCTGTTTATTGAACAAATACTTCAAAGCAGAATGGTCAGTGTAAACCACAGTTTTTGATAATATAAGATATGATCTAAATTTATCGAATGCAAAAACTACTGCTAGAAGTTCTTTTTCCGTGGTTGTGTAATGTTCTTGGGCATTATTCAATGTTTTGCTAGCATAATAGATTGGCTTAAATTTCTTATCCATCCTTTGGCCAAGTACAGCCCCAACAGCATAATCACTAGCATCACACATTAGTTCAAAAGGTAAATTCCAATCTGGCGAAATTATAATAGGTGCGGAAGTTAGTTTTTCTTTAAGTATATTAAATGCCTTTTTGCAATCATTAGAAAAATCAAACTTCGCATCTTTTAGTAATAATTGGGTCATAGGCCTAGATATCATTGAAAAATCCTTTATGAACCTACGGTAAAATCCAGCATGCCCTAAAAAACTTCTAACACCTTTAACATTAGTGGGGTAAGGTAGTTTAGCAATTACATCAATTTTAGCTTTATCAACTTCTATACCTTTCCCAGAAATTTTATGTCCTAACACAATTCCCTCTCTAACCATAAAGTGACATTTTTCCCAATTAAGAACAAGGTTAGTTTCTTCACACCTAGCAAGCATTCTATCAAGTTTAAAGAGACAATCATTAAATGAGTTACCGAACACCGAAAAGTCGTCCATGAAGACTTCCATAAAGTCTTCTACCATATCATGGAAGATAGCCGTCATACAACGTTGAAAAGTAGCAGGGGCGTTGCATAGTCCGAACGGCATTCTCCTATAGGCGAAGGTTCCATAAGGGCAGGTGAAAGTCGTCTTCTCTTGATCCTCGGGGGCAATGGGTATTTGGAAGAAACCTGAAAAACCATCCAAAAAACAATAATAATCATATCCTGATAGTCTTTCTAACATTTGATCAATAAATGGAAGAGGGAAGTGATCTTTTCGCGTAGCATCATTGAGTTTGCGGTAGTCGATGCAAACTCTCCATCCGGTAACAGTTCTTGAAGGGATTAGCTCATTGTCGTCATTGAGTACTACCGTCATTCCTCCTTTTTTTTGGTACAACGTGGATAGGACTGACCCACGAACTGTCGGAAATTGGGTAGATAAGTCCGGAGTCAAGTAACTTTACGATTTCATTTTTTACCACATCTTGGACTTTTGGATTTAAACGCCTTTGAGGTTGGATAGTTGGTTTGAATTCATCTTCCATAAGGATTTTATGTGTACAAAATGACGGGCTAATTCCCTTAATATCAGACATACTCCATGCTAATGCTCCTCTTCGTTTATATAGTACCTGCAATAGAGACTCTTTTTCTTTTGGCGTTAAGTCAGATGCAATAATAACGGGTGTATTAGTATTTCCGTTTAAATAAGCATATTCCAAAGTAGAAGGAAGATCCTTAAGCACAGGTTTAACATTATTAATTTCAGTAGCACTAGCGGAATAAACCTGTTCTTTAATCATATCGTTGCTGTCATCAGATAGATGCGCCGCATCGAGGTTTTCGATGCGCCGTATCTCATTACATACAGCAGAATCAGCAGCGAAATTATAATCAATAGCGTTCTCATCAACTTGATCTTCTATAGCAATTGTGTTTTCTAAATTTTTAAGCAGAAAAGAATCTAGCAAATTATTTTTTAACAATCTCTGAGTAAATTGATTAATCGTGTCGTCAGAAACATCGATATTATAGCATTCATCATCATCGGAATTATCTTTACTCATAGATTGTTCCATGTTAAATTCAACCTCATCTTTTCCTATGGTAAGAGTTATTTTTTTATTAAAAACATCAATCATGGCCCTAGCAGTGGCTAAAAATGGTCTCCCTAATATTATAGGAGTTCTAGAATTTTCAGGCATATCGAGGATAACGAAGTCGATAGGTAATTCAAATTTATCAACTTTTATTAATATATTTTCCGCTATTCCTAATGGGTATTGTATGGACCTATCAGCTAGTTCTAAGCACATCCTAGTAGGTTTTGGTTCACCAAGACCTAATTTATCATACATAGAAGAGGGCATAAGACTTATACTAGCTCCTAGGTCGGCTAAGGCATTTTCAATATGCAAATTTTTAATTTGACAAGGAATAGTGAAACTCCCTGGATCTTTTTCTTTAGACGGAAGTTCGTTGAGCAATGCCGCAGAGCTTCTTTTTCCCATTGTTACGGTGCAAGCCTCTTCGAGTTTAGACTTGTTTGTAAGCAAGCTCTTCAGATATTTAGCATATTTTGGCATTTGCACTAGGGCTTCCATAAATGGTATACTAAGCTGCAGCTGCTTGAGATTCTCCAGGAATTTCTTTTGATAGGAATCTTCTTTCTCTTTCCTTGCCCTGTGTGGGAAAGGTGGTGTTGATCGTTTAGGTTCAACAGAAGGTTCTTTTCTAGTCACAGGTTCTGGATCAGTCTCTTTAGGTTGCTCTTGCTCAGGTGATAAAGATTCAGGGGAAATTTTGTTTGTACTGTCATCCTCGGGCGTCTCTCCGATTTGAAAGGTTGACTTTCCGCCTCTAGTTGTAATTCCTTTCAGATCGTGTCTTACCAAAAGAACCTTGTTAAGCACCGTTGACAATTGGTGCACTTCAATTGCCAAACCATTGATCATATTGTTTTGTTCCTTTAGTAAAAGCTCATGACTGCCTTTGAATTCGGTGATAAAGTTCCTTGCTTCATGATGTTCTTGTTCATTGGCTTGAGCGATTAGTACCGCAAACTCTTCCATAGTAAGGCTTCTTTGGGGTCTTCCGAACCAGTTGGAGAAAATATCGAACATTGTGCCTGAAAATTAAGAACAAGAAGATTTCAAAGTAAAAGCTTCCAAGCATAAGGGTAAGTCAGAATATTTTCCGTTCGGAAATTAGAAAAGAATAAAAGTTGCTGATGTCTGCAGACGATGCGCCGTATCCAAAAAGTTGGATACGCCGTATCTTATGATCGTTAAAATTAAATCAGACTTTATCCAGAAAATAGATACGCCGCTTAGAATTTATGAATGCGCCGTATCGGATTAATCAATCAAAAATCAATTTATCTAATTAAAATTAAATGCGTCGTATTAACGAAAGTTAATGCGCCGTATTTTCGTTAAGTTTAAAAATAAAAGATTTTTGATTCAGTAAGATGCGCCGTATCGACGGAAATCGATACGCCGTATTTGTTTAATAATTCGCAAACTGTTTTTAATTAAAATAATAGATACGCCGTATCTGCGAAAGAAGATGCGTCGTATGGCGTTAACGTTTAGAAAAATTTTTATCAAAATCAGATACGCCGTATCTTCAAAAGAAGATGCGTCGTATTATTTTATCGCTTAGAAAAATTTTCTTATTAAAAACAGATACGCCGTATCTTGGGGAAAAGATGCGTCGTATCGAATTAATTAAACGCGTTGTATTAAAAAAATTAAACGCAATACGCCGTATCTGAGAGATCAGATGCGCCGTATCGTTTGATTTAGCACAGTACAACGATAGCAGAACAGAAAAATACGAAAAATAAAAATAAAAATTAAACACACCAAACAACAAAAAAAAAATAAAACACACAAAAATAAAAACAAAAGCAAACAAATAACACACAATACAACAAATATGCAAAATAGTACAATGATGCAATTAATCTAATAAAAAGAAAAATAACCTAATTAAAATACTAATCAAATTAACAGAAAATAACAATTCACTCCCCGGCAGCGGCGCCAAAAACTTGATGCGCGTGATGTGTCGTTGCGGTTTAGCAGTTTTAATGCCTACTCAAGTTTTAAATTTATATTTAGCCGACTTATCAATAACACACACACTTAACGAGCAGTGTACCCGGTCAGTATGAAGATAATGGTAAGTAGAGTGTCGATCACTAAGAGTGGAACGTATAATCTCGTTAATCTAATCAGTATTTTAATATCCTAACGCAAGGGGGTTTCAGCCTGAGAGACTGGCACAGTTTTGTTTGCAATTAAATAATAAAATAAACAAATAGGCACGAATCAGCAAGTAGCACACACGTACACAGATAGATACTTGAGACAATAAGAGGGCTGTCCTTATGATTAAGTAGATTGTCACTTGTTTTATTGATAGCTTTATATGAAGTGTATGTAATTAACCCTTTCTCGTTGGTCCTATTCTCATCGGCGAGTAAACCCTTAATGATTACTTATGTCTAAAAGTTATTCCTAAGTGATCAATTTAGAAACAACCGTGGGAGCCACACCTTGTCCCGCAGTCGGGTGCCCGCAAGCCACTAATAAACACAGAGGTGGTCAATGCACTAATAAGTAGTAACCAAAGACATCAACATATAAACTTTAATTGATGGGAAAGCAAGTATTAAAGGGAGTGCAATCTTTCCGTTGTCACATTACACAAGCCACCAATCCTGATGAATTAAAGTTTGCTAAAACAATAAAACAAAACTACTTAATGAATTAAATACATGCAGCACCTTCTTACAGCTCTTGTATCTTCGATTTGGGTGTGTCTTGTGCTGCCTCTTGACTGAATTCGTCCTTCTCTTCTGTTGTCCGAACTTCGGTTAGGGTTTCGAACTCTTTTATCTGTGTGTGGTCTACGGGGTATTTATAGTTTGTGTCTGAGGGAAGATGCGGCGCATCTACTTAAGTAGATGCGGCGCATGTACTTAACTTCGCGTGGGGTCCAAGATTATAATATTCAGGAATATTCGTACACCGCCAGAAGATGCGGCGTAACTCTTTATTAGATGCGGCGCATGTCCTCTTGTATCTTGGATCGTATCTGGTGATATCTTGATAGAGATGCGGCGCATGTTGATAGTGAGATGCGGCGCATCTGGAGCAGAATTGACTTGATCTTGTCCATGTCAGTAGACTTCCACTTTATGTACGTTTTGCTCCATTATTAGTCCAAAATCGCCAAGTTTCACCAAATGCTTGTTTTTACCTGAGAATTACAAAAGTAAACGATTAAGTATCAATCCTCATACATAATATAGTAAAACAAGTCAAATTAATAGGATAAATGATAGTAATAAAATGTACTTATTTGAGTTCATCATCCATCTACAGCTACCATAGCCTTGGAAGAAGGCTCTTCAACATTAACTGTTCTCCTTGTTCCTTGCTGATTCTTAAACCCTTGACTCTGGTTGCTTTGTTGTCTTGGACTTCTACATTCCCTGGCAATGTGCCCCATCTTGTGACAATTATAGCACTCCACCTTAGACTTATCATACCCAGCAACATCTCTTCCATTAAAGGTAATCTTATTCCCAGTCCTTTGGTAATACTTCTTAGCCCTGATGCTTATCAAAGCCAACTGCCACTTTAAATCCATAGCTTCCAAATCATCTTCAGCAATTTGAAGAAGATCTTCATTAAAGATCTGAGACCCACCAGATTGTTCTGACACAAATGCATATATGGTCTCTTCAGTCGAGCCAGCAGTACTAGTTTTTACACTAGCAGTGCTAACTGTTGATTTAGCAGTACCAACTGCTTCTTCATCTTCATGATTCGAACTGTTTGAAGAAGATAAGAAAGCCATATTCCCTGAACTAGAACTGGTGCTACCACTCTTCTTCACCTTCTGCTCAACAATCTTAAGATTGTTGTAAAGCTCATTCAATGTCATTTTCTCCAGTTCTGGTTTATTGCTCCAAACCACAACATAAGTGTTCCATTCAGCAGGTAAACTATTAAGAAACTTCATGTTGAGGTCTTCCTGTGGAATCACAATCTTCAACACAGTAAGTTGACTGATGATCTTTTGAAGCCTATTAAAGATATGGTCCAAAGTTTCATTGCTTGATGCAGTGAAGTTCTCATAACTTTGTTTAAGTAGAGTTCTCTGTGCCTTCTTGGTAGCTTCATTGCCACCAAATCTTTCCACCACTGCTTCAAAAAGGGTCTTAGCAGTCTCATATTGGCTAAAGTTCAGCACTTGATCATTAGGAATTGCCATTAGTAACAGGCTCAGTGTTGAGCTTTGTTGTCTTTGAGCCATCAGCATGTGTTTCCTCAGTTGGAATTGGTTTGAAGGAATCACCATTGATAATTATATCCCATAATGCATAGTCTTGCACCATGAAATATTGCTCTATTCTGAGCCGCCATAAATCGTATTCATTCTGTTTCAGCATGGGGAGTTTAGCAAGGATTGAGGTTTGTGGTGTCTCCATGTCCATCTTCTTGGTAGCAAGTTAATGAATACTTCTGGATCTTCTAAATCAAAGTATCAGAACCTGTCTCTGATACCACTTGACCGGATCTAAACACACGAGTTGTGTTGGAGATACTTTGAGTATATACTTGACAGCACGCGGAATTTACTATCAAGTACTTAGAAGAATTCTTGTTTGGTGATTGTATGTGATTGTATGAATGTAACAATAAAGATAATCGCACACAGTTTAACCAAACGAATAGCTTTGATATATTACAAGTATTAAAATGAAATCGTAAAAGCTATATCAATAATGATGATAATATAAACCTTAACCTAGGATCTCCTTTTATAGTACAAGGAGTTCTTTACAAGTAAACAATCTACTGTATAAACCTAACTTTATAAGATATACATTAAATCTTTTCTATATATATCTTCACACGGTTTCATCTTAATCTTATAAGTAGTACTAACTCTTCTTATCAACAGTACCAACTGTTGATGTATTCTTCAGCAACACTTCAACCGTACTAACTTATACAGAACCGTACCAACTGCTTAATTTAATTCCCAACAGTTTAGTGTAGCTAGAACTCCTCAGCAGAATGGGGTTGCTGAAAAGAGGAATAGGACACTAATAGAAGCTGCTAGGACCATGTTAGCTGACTCTAAATTGCCCATCACTTTTTAGGCTGAAGCAGTTAATACTGCTTGTTATGTGCAGAACAGGGTTTTGGTAGTTAAACCTCACAACAAGACACCATATGAACTGTTTAGGGGTAGAACACCTGCATTAGGTTTTCTAAGACCATTTGGTTGTCATGTCACTATTCTTAATACCTTAGACCATCTAGGCAAATTTGATAGTAAATCAGATGAAGGTTTCTTGGTTGGGTACTCAATGAATAAAAAAGCCTTTAGGGTATACAACATAAGAACAATGAAAGTAGAGGAAAACCTGCATGTTCAGTTTCTAGAGAATAAATCTAATATTGTAGGAGAAGGTCCACAATGGCTATTTGATCTTGATACTCTAACCCAATCAATGAATTATGTGCCAGTTTTTTAAGGGACATTTTCTAATGATTTTGAGGTTCAGAAGATAGTGTTGCAATAGATGAACCAAGCTTGGTAAAGGAGAAAGATCAAGATCATGTACTGATGCCAATATGGAACAGTGTAGATTCATCTTCAAAGAATGTTGAGCCTTCTACTGATGCTAACAAAGAAGGTTTTGAAGATAAAAACAATGAAGATGGAGTTCAAGAACAAGAGAATCAAGAAAATAGTACAAATGGAGATTGTACTACTGGGTAAAATGTTCATACTGCTGGCCCTTCAGATACCAATACTGTTGATTTCACAGAAGATGAAGTGGACATCAACAACACCCACTTATCATGTTCCCACAACTCCACACACAAGAATACACAAAGATCACTCCCTAGATAATGTGATTGGAGACATACAGTCTGGTGTGAAGACAAGAAGGCAGACCATGACCTCAGATCAACAAGGCTTTCTTAGTGCTGTTTATGAAGAAAAGAAGCATGAAGATGCCAACACATGTCTGTTTGTGTGTTTTCTTTCCCAATCAGAACCCAAGAACATACTTAAAGCCTTAGAAGACTCAAGCTGGGTGGAAGCTATGCAAGAGGAGCTTCTCCAATTCAAGATTTAGAAGATTTGGGTATTAGTTGATTTACCCAAGGGTATGAGGGTTATTGGAACCAAATGGGTTTTCAGAAATAAGAGAGATGAAAGGGGGAATAGTGATCAGAAACAAGGCAAGGCTTGTAGCCCAGGGGTATATACAAGAAGAGGGGATAGACTTTGAAGAGTTTTTTGCTCCTGTAGCTAGGATTGAAGCCATAAGACTGTTCTTAGCTTATGCTTCTTTCATGGGCTTTATGGTTTACCAGATGGATGTCAAGAGTGCCTTTCTCTATAGTACTATTAAAGAGGAGATCTATGTCTTTCAACCTCCAGGTTTTGTAGATCCAGAACATCCAGACAAGGTGTATAAGGTGGTGAAAGCTCTTTATGGACTACATCAAGCTCCTAGAGCCTGGTATGGAACATTGGCTACCTATTTGTTAGAAAATGGATTCCAAAGAGGCAAGATTGATCAGACTCTTAGAAAATGGATTCCAAAGAGGCAAGATTGATCAGACTCTTTTTATCAAGAAGAACAAGGGAGATATCTTGCTGGTACAGGTTTATGTGGATGATATCATTTTTGGATCCACAAAGAATGAGATGTGTGTAGAATTTGAGAAAATTATGCATGATAAGTTTCAAATGAGTTCCATGGGGGAACTTTCCTTCTTTTTAGGGTTGCAAGTAAAGCAATCAGCTGAAGGCATATATATCAGTCAAGATAAATATGTGACTGAGATACTAAGAAAGTTTCAATTTACTGATGCTAAAGTGGCAAGCACACCTGTTGATCCAGAGAAACCTTTGATTAAAGATGCTGATGCAGAAAGTGTTGATGTACACACCTACAGCTCAATGACAGGGTCCTTGATGTATTTTACCTCATCAAGACCAGATATCATGTTTGCTGTGTGTGCCTATGCTAGGTTTCAAGTCAATCCCAAGGCTTCCCATTTAGTTGCTGTAAAGAGGATCTTTAGGTACCTTAAGGGTCAACCTAAGCTGGGTCTATGGTATCCTAGGAATCACCTTTTTGATTTGGTGGAATACTCAGATAGTGATTATGTTAGTACAAGTCTGGATAGGAAATCAACAACTGGTGGTTGTCAGTTCCTTGGTTGCAGACTTATATCATGGCAATGCAAAAAACAGACAATTATGGCAACTTCTACAACTGAAGCTGAGTATGTAGCTGCTACAAGTTGTTGTGGTCAAGTGCTTTGGATTCAAAATCAACTGCTTGACTATGGGTATAATTTTATGAATACCATGATTTACATTGACAATAGTAGTACAATTTGTATTATTAAAAATCCAGTACAACATTCTAAAACAAAACACATAGAAATTAGGCATCATTTTATTAGAGACTGCAATGAGAAAAAGTTAGTTCAAGTTGTTAAAATTCATACTGATCAAAACTTTGCAGATCTTCTCACTAAAGCTTTTGATGTTGGAAGGTTTCAATACTTGGTAGCAAGTATTGGAATGCTTAATCCTTAAAGGTCTTAACCTGTGTGTTTTTGTAGATTAAATTGGATTTGTACTGCTAGGTTTGTCAATTGGTACTGTTTTTGTATAGTTTATGCTGCTAGTACAAATTAGGCCTGTTATGTTTGAACTGTTAGTCATATGTTTATACTGCTATGAAGCAAATGGATTGCCATTTTTTTCTTGGTTTTGGACTAACATTTGCAAGTTATAGAATTGATAATGACAAAACCAAATGAGTAGAATTTGGAAGTTTAAGCACAAAGGATTTACTAGTGCATTGTGTGAGCAGCTAATGGTGGATTGATTGCTGACATAATAGGTTGACGATGAACTGAATTTGGGCATCTCTTAACTAAGGTTTTATATATGAATTAAGAGGTTCTTTAAAATTTCTTTCTTGAAATCTCATTATGATATTTTTGCATTTGAATTGATGGAATAGTTAGTCAGATAGTAACTGATCTAACTCACTCTCTACCATTTTATATTTTAAGTACAATGTGTTAGTCCAAGGACATCTGGTAGAGAGAACAGCGAGCAAAAGTGAATCTAACACATTTTTGTTAAAGGCAACACCTGCCACGAGCTGGAAACCCTGTCAAGAAAGCTCGTTGAGTGAGTTTATCTGATCACAGGCAGTTATTCATAACTGAAATTATTGGTTCTCACACAACCAGAGGTTGCATTAAACCGAAATCATGATTAAGTGTCTTCCTTTACACTTAATCCCTTCAAAATGTTGGTATGCAGTATTGTTTTAAATTACAATTGAGTTCATATTGCTGAGTCAAAAAAATTTCAAAAAGTTTGTACTGCTTTGCTAAAAGTTAGTACTGGTAGGCTTAAGTTTGTACTGCTGGATAACCATTAGTACTGGTGCGAAAAAAACAACTTTTTGAAAATAGCCGTTGAGAAGTTTGTTGCGATTTTTACTGATCAATATCTTTACTCAAGGGTTTTCTTTTTAGATATTTTCACATTTAATCTATTATATTACCTTTCTTCAATCCAAAGTTATCTTTTATTGAAGTCGGTCCAATAGAAACCCTTACAATCATTATCAAACTCTCAATTCGCTTTATTCACTTTACTTTCTCACCTAATTACTCTTATCCCAGCAGTCAAATCACCTCTTTTACTGACAATAATGGCTTCTCTATCTTTTGTCGATAAGCACAACATGGTAGCATATTTGGAAAAACCAGAGGAGGATACCCAATTTCATCAGATAGTGGACTTTCTAAATGCTTCTCATATAAGGTATTCCTTGACTCTTCATCCCACTATCTATGTCTCCCAAATCAAAGAGTTTTGGCAGACTGCTACTATTAGAACTATTGAGAATAGAGACAAAGAATTAAATGAAATAGTAGATGGTAAAACCATCACTATTACTGCATCATCACTTAGGAGGAATCTCCACCTAGATGATGACAATGGTATTAGTGCTATGCCAAATACTGAAATTTTTGAAACTTTAACCAGAATGGGGTACAACATCCAATCACAATCTTTAACTTTTCAAATGGTTGTTTTGCCCCACAATGGAGGTTTTTGATTCATACCATCCTTCATTGTCTCAGTCCTAAGAAAACTTCATGGGAACAGTTCAGTAGCAATATTGCAACTGCTCTCATATGCTTATCAACCAATAGGACTTTCAACTTTTCAAAACTTATCTTTGAAGGAATGGTGAAAAATGTTGATAGTAAATCAAAGTTTTTGATGTATCCCAGGTTCATTCAAACTATTTTGAACATGAGGCAACATCAGCTTCTACCTCATAAAAATGTTTATCAAACTCCCAAACTTACCCAAAAGCTTTTTAGCAGTATGAGGATGGCCTCAAAAGGGTGTAATGGGGTAGAAGTCCCTTTATTTGAATCAATGTTACAGGTACAGGGTGAAGGGTCAACAACCCCAGTTGACACCCAACACATACCCACAAGCTCAGAACAATCAGCCTCACAACCCACTTCATCACCTGATAGGTATTCATCCAGAGAGGGCTCTGTTGTACCTCAGCACAGAGTTCCCACCCCTCCCCATGTTGCAGATGAGGCTGACATTGTCAGTATAGGAAGGGCTGCCCCTACTGTCACAAGCTTAGAAGCTGGGCAGGAAAGGGGTAAAATCCATAAGACCCAACCTATGGAAACACCTATAGTACCAAGTTCTTTTGAACCTAGTACTAGTGGTGGAATCCCAAGCCAACCAGATTTATTGGGTGGCTCAGATCCTCACCATGTGGTGGCATCTGAGTCTAGGTCCTATGATGCACCTCTCCCTGAAGGTCACACATCAGGAAGTGCTGAGGGCAGTAAGACACTTAATGAATTGATGGAACTCTGTATAACATTGTCTGATAAGGTTTCTACCTTGGAAGCTGAACTCAAAACTCATAAACAGGTCTTTGGAAGAGTCTACACCAAGCTAGTTTTGAAGGTGAAGAAATTGGAGAAGACAGTCAAGACTCTTCAAAGGAAAAGATTAGCCCAAATGGTAGAATCATCTGAATCATCTTCTTCATCCAGTTCAGATGATGGTTAGAGTGAAGGCAAAGTTGAGGAATCTTCAAAACAGGGGAGGAAGATTGCTCAATTAGATGAAGACCCTAATGTTTCTTTGTTCAAAAGGAGTCTGGTACTTAGGAAGGTGATGTGCCCGGTTCGGTGCAAGTTTTAAATTTATAAGGGATGAATTACCGAATCTAATGACAACACATACGAGCAAGTATACTCGTCCGTTGTAGCAAGATTTTAATGGTAATTCGGGATCGTTCGCAGGGATTTGTGTAGTGAATCGAATTGTAAGTTAAAAGCAACTTTCTCAAACAAGTAGTAATGATATTATGAAAATTCAAATGATTAAAAACTACACTTGCTTAGACTAGTGTACTACAATTGACTAATATGATTGTGATAACTTTGGATAACATGTTGGTTGTGATAATTAGTTTTGGCACTAATCTATTGTTTCTACAAATTAAACCTTCGTCAAGATCTTGGTTTATAAAAACAAGCATTACGTTTAACCAATCAATTCAAGATCAATTCAAGGTTCATGAGTTGGTGTTCCTCAAACACAAAAACAATCTTTTGTTTTATCAAACAAGCTTAGGAAATGGTCAATACAAAAGGTAACCGATTATAGACAAAAGGTCACAATTGAAAGTAAACTATTAATCTCTCGACCTTTAAATTGGTTTACAATCAATCCGTTTTGATAGACAAAAGCATTTTCATTACAATCACAATTAAGTTCCTTTGTTTAATCAAGAATAGTGGAAGACAACAATCATTCATAGACAAATGATTATAACTAGTGGAATAACAATAGTTCTTTCGACCCTTAAGATTACTAGCACTAGTTAAACTTGATTACCCAAATGTCACTATGAAACTTTATCACAATTGGTTCTTAGAATCGACTTGAAATTGGATTAAAACATGTTATCACAATCATATGCCAATCAATAAATAATACACATCATCTAAGCAAGTGCACAAAGGCACTAGCCGCTCATAGCAAACATAAATGCAAACTCAATACTTTGAACATTAGAAACCATGATTGAAAGTCTTACAATGATTGGAAATAAGATTACAAGTGAAAGACAATGATTACACAAGCAATGGAAATGGTGTATTCGACTTTCTTCCTTCTCCTGGACCTAAGGACGAATTTTCTGAGTATTTTCTATGAATGGTTCTCTCCTCTAGCATACAAGCACTCTCTCTTTCTAGAGTTTGATTGGTATATATAAATACCAAACAAATGGTTCAATAAATTGCTCTAACCAATGGTCTAAGTGCATAAATGCTTCTCTTGCTCTCCAAGTAGTATTGAATGGTTAGAATACTGAAAAGAATGACCTAGAACCGGATTTATAAAGTCACAATCCTTAATAAAGAAGTTTTGGGTCAACAGAAACCTCCAACCGATCGGATAGAATGGTCTACCGATCGGTTGGTCTTCACGGTAATTCCCAATTCTCCTCATCCGATTCGGTTGCGGGCGGCGACCGATCGGATGGCTACTGCTGGTGGACCTTTTTCTTGGACTTTTCCGTATGACTTGTTTCTCGGTCGTAGCTCTTGATTCTTTGATCTTTCCCTTCATCCTTAAGCTTATTAACTCGACTACTTGGACTTTAACTTATTGAAATACCTTACGGTGCAGAACTTGACACAAGACTCACATGCAATCATAAATATTTCCTTCTTCCTCATTTTTGCATCTTTTCCATCCATTTTCCTGTCTTTGGCTACAAATACTTTGCAAACACACTTTGGTACGATTTAGTAACAAAAGCATATAAATATAACCACAAAACATATATAAAACTACCAATAACGCTACTAAAAACATGTTAGATTTAAGCGTTATCAAATCCCCCACACTTGAACTTTGCTTGCCCTCAAGCAAATCTAGAAATAAAAACAATTACCCACATGGTATACACAAATGATTAGGAAAATGTGATGCAAATCTATCAAGCACGAGTACAAGCTAGATTCATCTTTTTAAGCTTTTATGGTTGAATCATCGAGATGTTTGACAATACCCAAATGATTTTCTTTGCATGATACACATTACTAAACACCTCACGAAAGGAAAATGAAATATAATTCACTCAAACACTCATTTGTATGATTGGAGGAGTATATAAGAGGAATGACACTCATTTGCTCAGTCATGATCTAAATATTACCATAGGCTTGCACAAGAAACAAAACTACACCAAAATGGTGTGAGCGCCAAGTATACATATCAAAGAGGGCTTTTATTCGGGTTTAAGGCTTAAGGGTAATAATGGACTAATGCGCCACTATCTCATGCAAAACATAATAGCTCGCTAACAACGAATTCTTGCATTACCAAATAACGGATGGTCACTAGATTGTACCTTGGTTCGCTAACGACGTTACTTGCATAACGGATGGTCGCCAAAATACGCCCTAGATCGCTAACAACGTTAGTCAATTCCTCAAGAAATCGGATGGTCACTACATGTCCATACACTTAATAATTTCACAAAGTCAAAAAGGGTAGGATAAGGCATGGGATATATTTATGAAATTGGTTGAAAATAAAAACAAAATTTAGTCAAAGTCTATGAACCAGATGTTACTAGCTATTACAAACCACTATCATGCCATTTTGCGAAAAGCTCCATACTTCCTTTATTCATACTTGATTCACTAGCCCATTGGCTTATTCTTGTCACCTTATAGTTGCGATGACTCTTCTTCTCTTTTTTTTTTTTTTTTTTTTTTTAACTTGTCATCTTATAGTTGCGATGACCTTACTTGGATAACAACTTTCGGAGCTTACGCTTTCTTTGAACTTTCATGATTTCCACATAACATCCATCTTGCCAAATAGCTAGCAACCAACCAAGACTTGACTATGGATAAGGCTAGGCTAAAAAGGTGTAAAATCTTTTTGAATTTTTCTGGATTGTATCAAAAGAAAAGATAGGCTCGGCGGGTGTAACTAGGGGTATCTAGCATTAAAGACAAATGCTAACAAATGGGTCCATATGAGTGGTTAACTAGCCAATGTAGCTAGCTAATATAGCATTATATGAAAATGGAAGGCCATTTGGGTTAAATCCTAAGGTTGCCTCTTATCACGCATATACACTTATATCACAAATGAAATGTGATCTCACAACGGTCTCGTAAAGATTTACAAGTACAAGTTCTAGAATAAATAAAATCACCGGCACACTTATAGCAAAAGATCTAAGCATAAAAGATGTATGCTATATATATAGAACAGGCTCAAATACTCACAATTTAGTAGAAAGGGCTATAATCTATGCTAGCTAATGTTATCGATCCCAGAATGGATTGCAATATTAATCGGGACACATCTCGAATTTTCAAAATTTACGGAATTCACCAGTGGATAAATCCAGTTATTCTAGTATATGATCTTTAAAATGACAAAAGACTAGATTACAAGGGCAAACAAAATTTAAAATTCAGCTCGAAACTTACAATCTATTCTTATTTTCCTATTCACCCCCCACACCCCACACTTAAGTTAAGCATTGTCCTCAATGTGATAAACGACAAAGAATGAAATAGGGAAATAAGAGAATAAACCGTATTTTCTGCTCAAGAGGAGTCTTGATCCTAGCGTCCAAGCTTCGAAATCATTACCTGCAGTAATCTAAAAAACAAAAGAAACACACACGAGATATTCCTACGATTTATTTAAAGGACAGTGATACACCCCCACACTTAAGTTCAACTAAGCGATTTAGAAAAACTTTGGGGTTTAATCACTAGAAAATAAAAATGAAAATAAAAATAGCAAACACACGGGTTGCCTCCCGAGAAGCGCTTGTTTTATTAACGAGTCATCAGCCGGACTCGAACTTCTCTCTCTTCATGTTGGTGTAATTGCTTACTTCTTCTTTGGAAATTTTGGAACGTACAGCACATTTCCAATCACTATTCCTTCTCCAGTTTCATCTATGTATTCCAACTTAACTTTCTCCCACGGTCTTGGAAGAACATCATAGATATAACCGGTGTCTTCGGCCCACGGAGTGTTTTTCTTAAAATCGGCCGGGAAGGGTGTCATAAATGTTATGGCTTCATATTCGGATTCAGGCGGAATCTCTTGAATAGAAACTTCATTCAATTGCTCCTTGTCATAGTATAACTTAATTCGGTGCCCATTAACAATGAAACTTCCACCATGTTTGTCATGCAATTCAACATATCCCGATGGAAATCCATGTTTCACTGTATACGGTCCGAACCATTTCGGTTTCAGCTTGGGAGATTTGAACTTATACTTCATGTTAAAAAGCAGAACTTTGTCTCCAGCTTTGAATTCTTTTCTGATTCTTAGCTTTCTGTCATGATAAGCTTTTGTTCTTGCTTTGTAAAGTTTGGAGTTCTCATAAGCTTGTAGTCTAAGCTCATCGAGTTCATGCAATTGCAAAAATCTCTTTTCTCCAGCTACTTTGAGGTCTGGGTTACAGTTTCTTAGTGCCCAGTAAGCGCGATGTTTGATTTCGAACGGCAAATGACAAGTTTTTCCATACAACAATCTGTATGGTGTTGTACCAATTGGTGTTTTGTAAGCCGTGCGAAATGCCCACAGAGCATCATCTAGTTTTCTCGACCAAACGGCGGGATTGTCTTTAACCATTTTTTCGAGTATCCTTTTTAAGGCTCTGTTGGTATTTTCGACTTGACCACTGGTCTGTGGGTGATAAGCTGTAGCAAAACGATGATGAACTCCGTATCGCTTCATAATTTTCTCCATCTGTTTGTTACAGAAATGGGTTCCACGGTCACTTATTAAAGCTTTAGGAATTCCATAACGAGCGAAAAGCTTTTTGAGAAAATTAACAACTACTCGTGCATCATTGGTGGGTAAGACTTCGGCTTCAGCCCATTTGGAAACGTAATCAATAGCAATGAGAATGTATTCGTATTTGTGGGATTTAGGAAATGGTCCCATGAAATCAATTCCCCAAATGTCGAATAATTCACAGACTTGAATGCTCTTTTGTGGCATTTCATCTCTTCGAGAAAGACTACCGGATTTTTGGCAAGCATCACAATTCTTAACAAGAGTGTGGGCTTCTTTAAAAATAGTCCGCCAATAGAATCCAGCATCAAAGACTTTTTTAGCGGTGGTAGAAGGACCATAATGTCCCCCAGTTGGGCCATGATGACATTCATCGAGAATTCTTCTCCTTTCAGAACCATAAACACATCTTCTAATCATCCCATCGGGACACATTTTGAAAAGATAGGGTTCTTCCCAATAATAATGTTTAAGATCCGAAAAGAATTTACTTCATTGGGCATGAGTTAATCCTTTCTTTAGAATTCCTCCAACGAGATAATTTGCATAATCGGAAAACCATGGAATTTCGTTGCCATCAATTGTATCAACAGTCATGAGTGTTTCATCTGGAAAATAATCGTCAATCTCATCTTCTTTTAACTCTTCCAGATTTGGATTTTCTAAACGAGATAGATGATCAGCGGCTAGATTTTCTGCAACTTTCTTATCTTTGATTTCGATATCGAATTCTTGGAGTAGTAAAATCCATCGGATGAGACGCGGTTTGGCATCTTGTTTCACAAACAAATATTTTAACGCAGAATGATCGGTGAACACGATTGTTTTCGAAAGTACAAGATATGATCTGAATTTATCGAAAGCGAAAACAACGGCTAACAATTCTTTCTCTGTAACTGTATAATTCTGTTGAGCATTGTTGAGTGTTTTGCTGGCAAAATATATAGGACGAAAATGTTTCTCTTCTCGTTGTCCTAATACGGATCCAACAGCAAAATCGCTTGCATCGCACATAAGCTCAAATGGTAGTGACCAATCAGGGGAAACCATAATGGGTGCACTAGTCAGTTGTGTTTTCAATGCTTCGAATGCTTTCATGCAGTCTGCATTAAAATCGAAAACAGAATCTTTATCAAGAAGTTTCGTCATTGGACGAGATATTTTGGAAAAATCCTTATTGAAACAACGGTAAAAACCTGCATGTCCTAGGAAACTTCTAACGGCTTTAACGTTAGTTGGGGGTGGTAATTTGGTTATGCAATCGATCTTTGCTTTGTCAACCTCCATTCCTGCGCTGGAAATTTTATGTCCTAACACAATTCCTTCAGTTACCATGAAATGACATTTCTCCCAGTTGAGAACAAGATGTGCAGCTTTACATCTTTCAAGCATTTTATCGAGGTTAGAAAGGCAAGCTTCGAATGAGCTTCCGAAAACTGAAAAGTCATCCATGAAAACTTCCATAGACGTTTCAAGCATATCTTGGAATATAGCAATCATACATCTTTGAAAAGTCGCGGGGGCATTACATAATCCAAAAGGCATACGCCTGTAAGCGTAAGTTCCAAAGGGACATGTGAATGTAGTCTTTTCTTGATCAGCCGGATCAATAGGAATTTGAAAATATCCTGAAAAACCATCGAGAAAACAAAAGTATTTGTTTCCTGCTAATCTCTCAAGCATTTGATCCATGAAAGACAAAGGAAAATGATTTTTTCTGGTGGCTTTGTTTAATTTTCTGTAATCAATACATACTCGCCATCCGGTGACAGTTCTAGTAGGAACTATTTCGTTTCGTTCGTTGGTCACAACAGTCATTCCTCTTTTTTTCGGAACACAGTGAACAGGACTCACCCAAGGACTATCCTCGATGGGGTAAATTATACCGGCATCAAGAAGTTTGATGATTTCTTTTTTAACAACTTCTTTCATGTTGGGATTGAGTCGACGTTGTCTTTCTACAACTGGTTTGGCATCTTCTTCGAAATTGATTTTGTGTTTGCAAAAATCAGGACTGATTCCTGGGATGTCAGAAGTTTTCCACGCAAAAGCTTCTTTATGCTTCTTAAGAACTGAGATCAGACATTCTTTCTTATAATCATTGAGCAACGAAGATATGACTACTGGAAGGAGTGAGTTGTCTTCCAAGTAAGCATATTCAAGATCTTTGGGAAGTGGTTTCAACTCAAGATCAGTCGGTGGTTCTTGAAGTGATGTTTTGATCCTCATTTGATCATTAAAACTGATTTCCTCAAAATCTTCTTCTATTATCTCTCCTTCTTCAACTTCTTCTTCTTCATCAATCTTTACTTCCATAAAATCAGCGAATTCTTTATCAAAAGTTGTTTCACTAATCTTCTCTGAAATAGTCATGTATGGATCAGAATCTTCAAGTAATGCATCCAATTCTTCCTCAGTGACTTCATCGATTATATCAATGTTAAAGCAAGTGTCATCACTGGAATGTGGATATTGCATTGCTTTATCGATTAAAAAGGTGATTCTATCTTCTCCAACTCCAAGATTGAGTTATTTTCCTTTTACTTTGATGATCGCATCAGCGGTGTTTAGAAAAGGTCTTCCTAAAATAAGGGGTACTCTACTATCTTCCTCCATTTCTAAAATCACAAAATCCACTGGAAAAATGAATTTACCTACTTGGACAAGCATATTCTCAGCAATACCAACAGGATATTGGTAAGTATGATTAGCTAGTCGGATACTCATCCTTGTGGGTTTCAAGGTGTTGATGGAAAGTTTTGTATACAGCGAATAGGGCATCAAATTGATACTCGCACCTAAGTCGGCTAAAGCATCGCATGTGATGTTGTTTCCTAATATGCATGGAATCAGAAAACTTCCGGGGTCTCCGAGTTTTTTTGGAATTTTGTTTTGAACAATAGCTGAACATTCTTCATTGATAAAGGTAGCGGATATTTGCTCCAACTTGTTCTTGTTGTTAAGAAGTTCTTTCAAAAATTTCCCGTAATTGGGCATTCCGGCTAAAACATCAATGAGAGGTACATTGAGTCTAACTTCTTTGATTATTTCAACAAACTTCTTATAACGTTCCTCCATTCTTTCTTTCTTAAGGCTCTAAGGATATGGAATTTTTGGAGTGTATACCTTAACTGGTGGTTTGGTTTTGGGTTTGGGTGGTGTTTTTGGTGTATTTTCCTTCTTGGATTCTTCATCTTCATCCTCACTATCGTAATTGATAGTTGTGGTGTTTTTTGGGTTGGGTGGTGGATCATAAGACAGGCCACTTCTTGTGAATACAGCATTGATATGCTCATTTCTGGTTTGTGGTGGACGATAAGTCTTATCGTTCGATGATGATGATGGTTTTGGGTTGGTTTGGGTGTTACTAGGCAACGAACCTGATGGTCGGGAAGAAATTTGATCAGCAAGTCTACCGAATTTGTTTTCAAGATTTTGGATAGACGCTTGATGATTTTTCTGACCTTGCTCAACTTTGGTCTTGAGATTGAAGAATTGATTCTTGACGAACTCGTTGGTTGATTTTTGAGCTGTGACGAATTCTCTCATCATTTTTTCAAAATATGTTTCTTCAGGTTTCTTGTCGGAATTTTGTGAAGTTTGGTTCTCTACTTTTGGTTGGGACTCATCGTTGTTATCCCTTTGTCGGCGATCTTGCCAACTAGCAGAGTTTCGTCCGTAATAATTTCCACGATATCCGCCTCCACGGTATCCTCCTTGGATGTAATTAGCTTCTCCTTCTTTGGGTTGGTCCATTGGTTGATCATCGCATTCTGATGACGGGTGATTACCTCCACAATTGTTACAACCATCTCGCATTTCTTTCATCTCTCCTCTAAGATCTTTGTATTGCGAGTCGATTCTGGAAACCAAGGTTTCCATTTTCTCCATGAGTTTAGATGAATCAGAACTTTCAGCAAAAGCAACGGTTTTTCTTAAGGGTTTTGTCTTGGCATCTTTTAACCAGTCGAGTTTGAGAAGAACTCGGTCTTCAAGCAATTGGTATGCCTGGTTAGGAGTCTTATAAAGAAAAATTCCTCCAGCATCAAGAATTCCTTGAGATGTTTCATCAAGTCCATGGTAAAAGATTTGGATAATGGTTCCTCGTCCTAAACCATGTCCATGACAACTTCGAAGTAGATCTTTCATACGAAGCCAGGCTTCGACGAGTGATTCGTTAGGGTTTTGTGTGAAAGCACGAATTTCTCCCATGAGTCGGTCAAACATTGCAGGTGGAAAGAATCGGCTTACAAAAGCTTGCCTCATCTCCTCCCAAGTAGTGATGATTCCTGGTGTTAATTCGTTATACCACACTTTTGCATCTCCAGCAAGTGATGACGGGAAAAGTTTGAGTTTAATGGCATCCACATTTGTATCACCGTATCGGAACATGCCACAAATTTCAATGAATTTGGCAACGTGTTTGTGAGGATCGGCCCTCGAACGGCCATCGAATTGACGGTCTTTGATCATAGAAAGATGGTGACCTTTCACGGTGAAATTGTCACCTAAGTTGACAGCAACAATAGCAGCTCCAGGAGTGGGTGCTACGGCTCGGTTTGCTTCCCACATGGGTTGATCGTCAGCCATGGGAAAAGGTTGATCAGTGAATGGGTTATAAACGACTTTGGCTTCAAAAAGGTTATCAAAAGTTGGGTTTGGTACTCTTGGCACACGATTGGCTAATGGAACAAAGGGTATTCTTCTTCTTCTTCTAGATCTTGTTCGAATCAAACTTTCGGGATCGAAAAGTGGTGGAATTGGTTCTACTCCAGTTGATCGAGTGTTCATACAATTCCCCAGAGAATCGAGGCAATGTCTAAACAAACGAATGAAGAATGAAAACAATTTGAAAAGATCAGAATCGTCCAACCGATCGGATAGAATGGTCTACCGATCGGATAGATCTCTCGGTAAATTTGGTTTAAAAGATCCGGTCGGATGGAAGTGTCCGCCGATCGGATGGTTCTCTCGGTAAATGAAAATTTTGGAAAACCGAGCGGATGGATGAACAACCGATCGGATGGGCAGCTCGGTAAGACTTTTTTTTTTTTTTTTACGAAAACTAACTATGTGAGAAATGGACTAAAACTTACAGAAACACGATCAAAATCCCCGGCAGCGGCGCCAAAAACTTGATGTGCCCGGTTCGGTGCAAGTTTTAAATTTATAAGGGGTGAATTACCGAATCTAATGACAACACATACGAGCAAGTATACTCGTCCGTTGTAGCAAGATTTTAATGGTAAGTCGGGATCGTTCGCAGGGATTTGTGTAGTGAATCGAATTGCAAGTTAAAAGAAACTTTCTCAAACAAGTAGTAATGATATTATGAAAATTCAAATGATTAAAAACTACACTTGCTTAGACTAGTGTACTACAATTGACTAATATGATTGTGATAACTTTGGATAACATGTTGGTTGTGATAATTAGTTTTGGCACTAATCTATTGTTTCTACAAATTAAACCTTCGTCAAGATCTTGGTTTATAAAAACAAGCATTATGTTTAACCAATCAATTCAAGATCAATTCAAGGTTCATGAGTTGGTGTTCCTCAAACACAAAAACAATCTTTTGTTCTAGCAAACAAGCTTAGGAAATGGTCAATACAAAAGGTAACCGATTATAGACAAAAGGTCACAATTGAAAGTAAACTATTAATCTCTCGACCTTTAAATTGGTTTACAATCAATCCGTTTTGATAGACAAAAGCATTTTCATTACAATCACAATTAAGTTCCTTTGTTTAATCAAGAATAGTGGAAGACAACAATCATTCATAGACAAATGATTATAACTAGTGGAATAACAATAGTTCTTTCGACCTTAAGATTACTAGCACTAGTTAAACTTGATTACCCAAATGTCACTATGAAACTTTATCACAATTGGTTCTTAGAATCGACTTGAAATTGGATTAAAACATGTTATCACAATCATATGCCAATCAATAAATAATACACATCATCTAAGCAAGTGCACAAAGGCACTAGCCGCTCATAGCAAACATAAATGCAAACTCAATACTTTGAACATTAGAAACCATGATTGAAAGTCTTACAATGATTGGAAATAAGATTACAAGTGAAAGACAATGATTCCACAAGCAATGGAAATGGTGTATTCGACTTTCTTCCTTCTCCTGGACCTAAGGACGAATTTTCTGAGTATTTTCTATGAATGGTTCTCTCCTCTAGCATACAAGCACTCTCTCTTTCTAGAGTTTGATTAGTATATATAAATACCCAACAAATGGTTCAATAAATTGCTCTAACCAAGGGTCTAAGTGCATAAATGCTTCTCTTGCTCTCCAAGTAGTATTGAATGGTTAGAATACTGAAAAGAAGGACCTAGAACCGGATTTATAAAGTCATAATCCTTAATAAAGAAGTTTTGGGTCAACAGCAACCTCCAACCGATCGGATAGAATGGTCTACCGATCGGTTGGTCTTCACGGTAATTCCCAATTCTCCTCATCCGATTCGGTTGCGGGCGGCGACCGATCAGATGGCTACTGCTGGTGGACCTTTTTCTTGGACTTTTCCGTATGACTTGTTTCTCGGTCGTAGCTCTTGATTCTTTGATCTTTCCCTTCATCCTTAAGCTTATTAACTCGACTACTTGGACTTTAACTTATTGAAATACCTTACGGTGCAGAACTTGACACAAGACTCACATGCAATCATAAATATTTCCTTCTTCCTCATTTTTGCATCTTTTCCATCCATTTTCCTGTCTTTGGCTACAAATGCTTTGCAAACACACTTTGGTACGATTTAGTAACAAAAGCATATAAATATAACCACAAAACATATATAAAACTACCAATAACGCTACTAAAAACATGTTAGATTTAAGCGTTATCAGAAGGCTAGATGAGCAAATGGAAGAAGGTACTGTTCCAGAACAAGAAGGTACTGCTAGTGCATTGCAAGGTACTGGTGGTGTTTCTCAAGATACTGCTGGTGCAGCGTATACAAGAAGACCAAAAAGACCAAGAACAAATAAGAGTAAAGCCATAATGGTAGAAGAAGAATCATCTCAGAAGACAACAAAGAAAAGCCAAGCTCAAATTGCTTTAGACGAAGAATTAGCTCAAAGACTCCATGAAGAAGAATTTGCCAGAGCAGCTGAAGAAGAGAAGATTGCTCAACTGTTGATTGAACAAAAACTATTATCTAAACTACAAGAATTAGCTGCTCAAGAAGCTGCTGATAGGGAATTAGCTGCTAAATTACAAGAGGAGGAAAGGTCACAGTTCAAAAGAGAAGAACAAGAACAAGCCATTGATGACCTATTGGAGCAGATTAGACAAAGTTAAAGAACGAAGAAAGCTTACCAGAAGAAACCTCCTACAAGGAAAGAACAACTGACTTACATGAAGGCTTATTTGAAGCACCAAGACAACTGGAAAGAACAACACTTCAAGGGAAGAACTTATGAAGAAATAGAAAAGATATACATCAATACTCATAGAAGAATGCAGATTTTCCTAAGAGGTGATACAGTTGAAGGCAGGGGAGAGAAAAGAGCAGCAGAGCAATTAGAATCAGAGGAGTCCAAGAAACAAAGAACTGGAGAAGAAACAATTCAATAAGAAACATTTCAAGAAGAAACAGCTAAAGAAGAAGAAGCTGAGGAAGAAGAAGAAGAAGAAATATTGACTGATGAACAGATCCATGGTATGATGGTGGTAGTTCCAGAAGCTCTTAATGTAGATCCCATTCAAGCCAAACATCCCATCATTGATTGGGAGGTTTATTCAGATGGAATGATTAAAGGATGGAAAATCATCAGAGTAGGAGGAAATTTTGAAGTATACAAATTCTTTGAAGATCGGATCAAAGCATTTAACAGAGAAGACTTGGATAAGCTTTGAAGCTTAGTTCAAGAAAGGTTCAAGTCTGCTGATCCTACAGATGATAAGGACAAGGAGCTATGGGTTGAGTTGAAGAGGCTATATGAGCCTGATACAGATGATGCACTTTGGAGATTTCAAGCTCACAACATGGATACCACATGGAGATTATTTGACAATTGTGGAGTTCACAGAGTTTCTACTAAAGCAGGAGTGGAAATCTACATGTTAGTAGAGAAGGATTACCCACTAAGAGCAGCAGTATTACTTGTCATGTTATCATCAAAGCTTCAAGTTGATGAAGAATCTGAAATGGCAAGAGCATTGGTGAGAAAAATATTTTAGCAAGCAGAAGACATGAAGACCAGAAGATAGTGTTTGGAAGAGTCCTCACAATCCTCATAAGGTACTCATTTAATTTAGAAAACTTGATGATTTAGGGTAAATCACAAGTTTAGGGGAGGATTGTTGGGAATTAAATGATTGAAGACTTAGTACTGATGGGAATTACACTAATAGTACAAACTGCTAGTGTAATGTTGAAGAACTGCTGAAGACAACTAACATTACAAACTGTCAAGTTAGTACTGCTAGTATAGATGAAGATATTGCCGCATAATAAGACTTTAGAAGACGTATAGGAGATAAGTATGGAATAGGTTGTATGTATATCACAAATAGTTAGAAATATACGGGTAGATACTTATCTTGTAAAGGACTCCTTGTACTATAAAAGGAGGTCCTAGGTTAGATCAGTCATATAAGGTTTTTTTAAGATTCAATGTCTTTGTAACCCTAGTGATATTGAGATCACTCGTATTATTTGCTAATAATATTGAATCATTTGAAGTTACTTTCTGTGTTCATCATTCATACATTACTGTTACATCAAAACCAACCTTCTAAGTGTTATCAAGTAGATTCCGCATACTTGGTAATATTAACTCAAAGTATCCTTAACACATTCTAAAGGTGTTTTGATCCTCTCAAATAGCATACCAATAAACAATTGTGCTCATAAAATAAGTAAACAGCATGTATCTCCCTCACGGGTTAATAAACAATTTAAAAGTAAAAGTGGGGCTACGAATCACACCTTAGTAGTAGTAGAGAAACAAGATTTCACAAATGATCAGATGGTACAGCACAGCAAATGAACCTCAGCACAACCTAATAAGTGAATAGTATGTCTCAGCAATAAACCTCAAAGCGATTTATAAAGTAATACTCGTATTTTAATTGAAAAGGTTTTATTTCAATGGCATTTGAGAGAAATAACGTTTAAGACTCGTGTGGATACGAGAAGTTAAGTAATAAAAGTCGGCAAACACAAATGGATACGAAGAAAGGATTAACGAAAAGAGAGAAGAACTAATATTAAGAAGAAGAAATAAAATTAGAAAAACAAGAAAGAAGAACATCAATAGGTTGTTTCGGGTGTTTACCCATTTCCTAAATAGTTGATAAAACATCATGATTTAGGAAGAAAACGTATAAGTTTCGAAAAGCTTTTTAGGATATTGAGTAATCATAAATGATTAAGTTATAAAAGATTTTATCAAAATTTGGGCATGATGCATCCGTTTATAAAGCATTTCCAAGTCGTTACGACTCTTGAATATAAGTTTTATTATCACATTTTACAAGTTAAATATATATAATTGGACACTATCATTCGCGTATATATTAGTAGTCAAGTTTATCGACCATTTTGTGTATGTTCGGGTCCAAATATGTTAAGCTCTTATGAGTCTAACATACTCTTCCGTCTCAATTACCAAAATCGTTCATAAGGTCCATCGGCTAATACCGTAAATCCAATAACGTCCAATTCTCATCCAAGCATAGGTTAATAACACATATCCAAGTCCAATGTCCAAATCATATCCCATATTATCCAAATAATTTCCGAAACACCAATTGATAAACAACTAAATAAATAAGTAACGGAAACTAAAATAAAAAGACAAAACTATTATAAATTTGACTTGAAACGAAACCAAATAAACTCGACTCTTACTGTGACTCCCCGTGAGTCACGGCACGACTCACATTGAACCTAGGTAGCTCTCGGCTAGAATACGATATAACTAAACCAAAACCAAACCCGAGACATAAACAAACCTAATAACACCCTTGTCGTGACTCGCCTCGAGTCACGGCTTGACTCTTATCCAAGCCGTATGGCTCTCGGCCCCAAACAAACAAATCCGAAACGAAACCAAACACAATAACAAACCAACACCTTATGCCGTGACTCATCTTGAGTCACGGCTTGACTCGATATGAGTCATGTACTCCTCGGCTAACGCAAAACACAAACCGAATCTAAACAAAAATATCCAAACCAAACACAAACCCTAAACAACAACTAATAACCTATGCCGTGACTCCCTTGAGTCACGGCTCACTCCTCATCGAGCCGTGGTGGCTCTCGGCCAAACCACAACCACAACCGAAACCATACCGAATCCAATACAACCCAAAACCAATCCAAAACCAATACAACCAACCACTAAAACTCTAGCCGTGACTCCCTTGAGTCACGGCTTGACTCGATTTGAGTCTTGCACCCTTCGGCCTATGCGACAACATATCCGAACCCAAACACAAACAAATCCAAATCCAACTCCAAGACCACTCACAAACAAACCAAACTAATCCTAAGCCCACGCCGTGACTCACCACGAGTCACGGCTCGACACACCATGAGCCGTAGCCCACGGCCGAGACCAATCCGAAATAAAAACAATCCAACTCCAAATCTAAGCTACACAAATGGAACAAGATAATATAGATCAAGAATAAAACAAAATAACCAAAACTCACCCCGAGTCAACTCGACTCGCGAGTTGACTCGATGTATCACGTGACTCGGACCGAGTTGAGGTCAAACCAACTAGATCCACACGGTTTTGATAAAAACAAAAGGTTTTTAATTATTAAAAATTGGTTTTAATAAATTTTAGGGTTAGGGTTTCGATTTAAATTAAAAATAAAGGGGATAGGGGCGCGTGAGGGTTTTACCGAGAGGGAAAAGGGTGGGTGAAGCGGTGGTGGGTGGTGGTGTTGACTGTGGTGGTGGCATGACGGCGTTCGGGTATCAAACGAGCTCCTCGTGAGCTCAAATGCTCCAGAAAGGATAAGGGTGGCCTAATCTACGTTTTGGTGAAATTTGGGGTTTGGCCGAAAAAAGTTCCAGCGACGGTGGTGGCCGGCGAACGGCGGTGGTGGTCGGTGGTCCGATGAATGGGAGGGAGAGAGAGAATATTATAAGTGTGTGTGTGAGAGTTATGAGAAAAAATATAATAAAAAATGTTTTTATATGAGATGGGGGACTAAAGGTGGACAAAGTAAAATAGAGGGGGGTGCGGTGTAACTTCGGGCGGAGGGGTATATGTGGCAAGTTGGTGAAAGTTTTACAATAATCACTGTGGACCCATTCGACATACCAAACGGACTCGAAAAATTATGAAACATTCGCCATTGCTTCCGAAATGATTTTTCTAATAAAAACGAGTATAAATATGTATAAATTTCTCGAAGTTAATTTATTTGGAAAATTCGATTCATTTAGTGCTTTCTAGGTTGTGCTGACATAATAAAGGGATAACGTTCACGTTTCTCAAGATATCTCGCGTTTCTGAAGTTCAAATAAGTTCAGGATAAAATTCAAATACTAAGGTGATGCAAAAATAAATATTTGGCTAGTGAAAAGGGTTTGGAGAATTACCAGATGTTACTGCATATACATCATATTGGGAAATCTGTCCCGGATTTTAGTTTAACTTATCAGTTCTAGTTTTAAAAAGATGAGGGTACTTGCACTTGAACTCGTCTTCGCGTTCTCAGGTGAATTTGGGTCTTCTCTTGCAATTCCAACGGACTTTCACAATGGGAATACGGCTACTCTTTAGTCATTTGACCTCACGTTTCGTAATCTCGACGGGCTCCTCAATAAAGTTCAATTGTTCATCAATCTGAATCTCATCGAGTGGAATTACGGCTGTCTCATTGGATAAACACTTCTTCAAATTTGACACGTGGAAGGTGGGGTATACTCTACTAAGCTCGGGAGGTAGTTCCAGTCTGTAGGCTATAGGACCAACCCTGTTCAAAATCTTGAACGGTCCAATGTACCTCAGGTTCAGCTTTCCTCGCTTACCAAACCGTATCAAGCCTTTTCATGGTGAGACATTCAATATAACCTTATCTCCAACTTGAAATTCTAGTGTGTTGATTCAAATAATGTTCTAAAAATGTTATTTAAATCTTTCGATAACTCCATGTTCTAAACAAGTTTTTAGTCGAAATATCCCGTTTCTACATAAATCACTCTAGGTAAGAACAAACAAATTTACAACTTGACAAATGATCAAAGAAGTGAATTTGTGTTTCAAACTTTACATTTTTTCAAAAATATACTTTACAAATTATTTTTGAATTATAAAGAAATGTTTTAATTGGAAAAATAAGTTTAAAATTTATAACAGCTATTTTCCCCCCAAATCAGCTCCAAACTTCCCCAAATAAACTTTCACCACTAAAAACAAAAAATGGAGCGTCTTTGTCTGACACGGTACCACTAAATTTAGTGGTACCGTGTGGTATTTAGTGGTACCGTCCCACTTTAACGGGCAAATTTTTTATGCCTATAAATACCCGTCCAATTCACAGTTTTTGGGCATCCTTTTTCACACACAACTTTCTGAGTTTAAAACTCTTATCACATTTACTCTCCGTTGATCATTTAGTTAGTTTTCTTTTGTTTAAAGAGTGATCCTATCATCCAACCAAGTGATCACCTTCATTCCTCTACTAGTGCAAGAGAAGAACACAAAGTATCAAGAAGATACAAGGTGTTGTAGTCATAGTTTAGTGCACTTGTAACACTTGTTACATACTTGTTGTATCCTAGCATACACCAAGTTGATTTTTCCTTTATGTAGTTTGTGAGTGTGGATCATTGTGATCTTGTTGAGATCTTGGAGATCTCTTGTAGCTTGTGTGTTGATCAAGTGGATCAAGGGTAGATCGGGTAGATCGTGTGAAGTGTGTTGATTGTGTGATTTAGTAAGGATCATGTGGATCGTGGTAGATTGGTACTACCTAAGATTAGTACTCGACATTTAGCTTAGTGTCGGAAATTGTGATAAGCGACGTTGCACGGTTTTCTCCGCCTGAAGGGAGCTTTGTTGACATAGTGCTTAGAACTCTCGAGTTGGGTACTCGGGGAGTGGAGTAAGGTGAAGAAGAGCTTCGTGACCGAACCACTATAAATCTCGTTGTCTCGGTTTGATCTTTCTATCTCATTTCTTTATACTTATTGTTTATGTTAGATAGTATAGCTTAGTGTTCATATTGGTGTTGATTGATTTCACAAAAGAATTGAATCAAAGTTTTTCACAAACAAACTTTTATAACTAATGAAAAACCGGTAAAACTATTCAACCCTCCCCCCTTCTAGTTTTCCACAATTGGTATCAGAGCCAGGTTAGGCAAGATTTTAAAATAAATTGTATTTTAAAACTTGAATCAATCAATGGATTTCGACAAATATCAAGAAGGGCAATCTATGCAAAGACCACCACTTTTTGAAACCGGTTGTTTTATATATTGGAAAACAAGATTCGAAACGTATGTGAAATCAAAAGATATTGATCTTTGGCATATTATTACCGAGGGTGACTTTCAACCGATTGAAAAGAATCCGGAAACAAAAAGGGATGAAATAGTTCCCTATAATAAACAAAGTGATAACCTTAAAAGAATACTAGCCAAAAATGATGAGGCTAAAATGATGATTTATAATGCTTTGCCGAAAAAGGAATTTGAAAGAATTTTTATGTTTAACAAGGCAAAAGAAATTTGGAAAACTTTGTTAGTCACTCATCAAGGTAATAATCAAGTCAAAGAAAACAAGATAGATCTTCTTGTGCAACAATATGAACAATTTTCCATTCCGGAAGATGAATCTATTGATAATGCCTTTGCTAGATTCAATACTATTATTACTAGTCTTAAAGCTCTAGATGAAGGTTATTCTAGCAAGAACTATGTTAGGAAGTTTCTTAGGGCTCTACATCTCAAATGGAAAGCAAAGGTCACCGCCATTGAAGAGTCAAAGAACTTGGCGACATTATCACTTGATGAACTAATAGGAAACTTGAAAGTTCATGAAATGATAATCAAGAAAGACTCTGACATAGTCAAAGGCAAAAGTGAGAAAATTAGATCTCTAGCGTTGAAAGCCAAAAAGGAGTCTAGTGATAAGCAAATTTCGGAGTCTGATAGTGAAGACGAAGAGTATGCATTAGCGGTTAGAGATTTTAAGAAGTTTTTCAGGAAAAGAGGTAGATTTGATAGACAACCTCGTGATGAAAAGAAGTCGTTCCAAAAGAACCGAGATGAGAAGAAAGGAAAGAGTGATAGGAAATGCTTTAGATGCGGAGATCCTAATCATCTCATCGGAGAATGTCCTAAACCACCGAGAACCAACAACCAAAGAGCTTTTGTAGGAGGCTCTTAGAGTGATAGCGGTGAAGAAGAAGAGAAGAAGCCCAACGACGAAATATGTCTTATGGCTCAAGCTTCAAATGAGGTACATTCCGACTCTTCCTACTATAGTGATGATAATTCGTCAAATAGATGATAATATATTATATGATGAATATAATAAATTATGCGAAATAAGTTCTAAAATCATAACTAGAAACAAAACACTAAAAGCTACTTTGCATAAATTCGAAATCGGAAATTTTAGAACTAAAAGACCAAGTCAAAAGACTTGAGAAAAGGAAAGAATGTGATGTTGGATGCGAATCATGTCATAATCTTAGGTTAGAAAACGTTGAACTTAGGAAAATGCGTTAAGGATTATTAAGTTTGAAAAAGGAACAAAAACACTAGATGATATGTTAAATAATATTAGATATAGTGAGAATATTGGTGCGGGTCTAGGTTTTAATCCAAATGAAGCTTCGACAAGTAAAACAAAACAAGTAAAATTTGTCAAACCCACAAGTTCTGTCGAAACAGAGGACGGTACCATTAAAGGTACAGACGGCACCACTAAAATTAGTGGTACCGTCCGGTGCTGAAGACAGAACTGAGTCGAGTCTGAAAAATAACTTAAGTCCTAAACCAAGTCATATAGTAGTTAACAATGTTAAAATAATTGTTGCTAGTAAAAAGGAGGTCAAAAGTTTTTACAAACCTTTGTCAACCCCCGGGCTTGGCTTTGTAAAACCCGATACTAGATCAAAGACTCCTCCACCTAGAAAAACAAATGTTCCTAAACCTCGGTCAAGAACTCCTCAACCGAGAAGTAACTTTAGAAGACCAAGTTATCCAAGTAACTATCCCGTAACTTGGAATAACCTTCAACAACGAAGTTACTTGCCATGGGAAATTTGTCCTCCGTTCCAACATCCTATCCAAATGCAAAAAATGCATGGGATGTTTAATACTAACAACTTTGGACCCATGAGATATTGGGGACCAAATGTTTGAATCTTTGTCTTATTCAATAGATATGCTTGGGAGCCACTTTGGAGCCCGATGAATGAGTCAAGGATAGTGGATGCACTAATCACATGACGGGTAACCGAAGTCTATTCTCATCATACAAGGCTTACAACGGAGATAATGTCACTTTCGGTAGCAAACTTAAGGGCAACATCATAGGCAAAGGTACAATTACTCAAAACTCCCTCACTATTAGAAATGTTGAGCATGTAGATAACTTAGGATTTAACTTGCTTAGTATTAGTCAAATGGTTGACAATAAGTGTAGAGTTATATTTTCCGAAGAGGGTAGTGAGATCACTAAAAATGGTAAGACCATAGGCAAAGGAGTTAGGAAGAGTGACTTATTTGTTATGAAAATAGGAAATAAGCCTCAGGATAAGATTTGCCTAGCAACCATAGTCGATAATTTCACTCTATGGCATAGGAGACTAGGTCACGCCAATATGCGTTTAATACAATCATTGGAGTCTAAGGAACTAGTTAGAAACCTACCTAAGATTAAGTTTGATTAGGGATGAGCATTTGGACCCGAATCCCGGTACCGAACCGGAACTGTACCGGTACCGTACCGAAACAGTACCGACTCCCAATACACGGTACGGTACCGGTACCATGAATTGAGCCCAAAAAAAATCGGTACCACTAATACGGTACCGGTACCAAAGCGGGAAGTACCGAAAAAAATCCTGAAAATTGAGTAGTCATATTTTTGAATTAAATAACTTATCCAAACACCTATTTGGCCCGTTCCATGTCAAAAAATAGTCATGTAAAACATATGAAAAGAAACCAAACTTTCGAAAAACTTATTATGGCAACTATAGATCACTCATAAACGCTCCCAAAATTTAATCCAGAACCTATTTTATAAGTTTTTGAACGTTTGTATGTTACGGATATCTTGGTGATGTATTTATTTAAGTGTTGGTTGCGTTTTGTGCCACATCGTGGTTTGAAATCACTTGAAAATGCATGTTTTTTCCTATTTTTTGTTGGATTTTCTTGAAATCCTATTTGGTTTAAAAAAAAGGGGAAGAACCGTATAGGTACCGATTTCCCGGTACCGAGTATCGGTACCGGATCCGATACCCGAATCCCGTCCGGTACGGTACCGGTACCCACTTTCATGCTCGGGAAAATATCGGTACCACCAATTCGGTACGGGTTCTGTACCATTCTGCTACCGTGCTCATCCCTAAGTTTAATAAACACTTTTATGACGCTTGTAAAGTTGAAAAACAAGCTCATTCTAGTCACAAAGCTAAGAATATGGTCTCGACCTCTAGATGCCTAGAACTTCTTCACATGGACTTATTCGGTCCATCCGCCGTACGGAGCTACGGAGGAAATTAATACACCTTAGTAATAGTAGATGACTACTCTCGGTATACTTGGACTAGATTTCTTAAGGATAAGATACAAGCTTTCGAGGAATTCAAAATCTTTAGTAAGAAGGTCCAAAATCAACTAGGGTGTACAATAGTCTCAATTAGGACGGATCATGGTCAGGAATTTGATAATGAAGTGCAATTTGGAGTATATTGTGATGCTAATGGTATTACACACAATTTCTCAGCTCCACACACTCCACAATCAAATGGGGTAGTTGAGCGGAAAAATCGTACTCTACAAGAGATGAGTTGAACGATGTTAAATGAACAATCCATTCCACAAAATTTTTGGTGTAATGCGGTAGACACCTCAACTTACATACTTAATAGGATCTTGATTAGACCAATCTTAGGAAAAACACCATACGAAATCTTAAAAGGTAGAAAACCTACTCTAGATTACTTTAGAGTGTTTGGAAGCAAGCTCTTCATACTAAACACAAAAAACTACCTCACCAAGTTTGACCCAAAGTTTTGTTACACCCTGTGCCCGCTTAGACCAAAAATTAAAACTTTATACGCAGAAACGCTTGACTTTTACGGACATACTGTCACTCTTTTGACAACTAACAAAAATCTATAAACATTCAGCCCTTGAGACTATTTTTAAATGAAATTAGACTCAATTACCTTCAAAACAACGGGTGGCAAGACCCGTGACGACTTACGGATTAAAAGATATGAATTTTTAAAAATCACCAAAATCTGAAAAACTGTTGAACCGCCGGCTGGGATTTCCCAGCCGCCGGTTTGGAGCCCAAAATGGGTCTGAACCGCGGCGGTTCAGACCTTCTGTCCGCTCGAAATCATTTTCCAAGTTCCGCGCTTGGAAACCCGACCTCCCGAACTCATTATCTAACCAAACTTTCCAGATTTACTTAGTATATCAATGGGCTCATTTTCATACAAAAACATTTACCGAACGACTCCCCGAAAGGGTACTTTACAAATTAGATGGGTTATGCAAATAACCCGTTTAGACCCATTTTCACTAGAAACAACCCATACGACTTCCGTTTTACATCAAACTTGACCAACATCAATAACTTAACATAACAAACATGTTCCAAGGGTACTTGACCCGTTTACAACTCGAAATGGGTACGTTTACGCTTAAACCAAACGCCCATTTAACTTGAACCATAAACACATAAATCATGCTTAAACATACCAAATGACTACCAAATCGTTACACAACACTTGACATACAATTTGACACACGACTACACTTTACAATTCAATAAAAGACCAACGGGGGTACAACTTTATACTTGAGCTCGGTATTCTACCTAAGCATCCCAAATACAAACTACCTTCATTCTCGCCTAACTAAATCCTTATTCCATCATTCTAAGCCATCCATAATAACATGTCAACGTACAAAACGGTTAGACAACTAAACCGTAAGCACAAAGGCTTAGTAAGCAAAACGATCATAACATACATTACACTTCAAGCAACACTGAGCGGATCTAAATACACGAATTGTGTTGAAGATACTTTAAATATATACTTAGTAGCACGCGGAATTTACTACCAAGTACTTAGAAGATTTAGTGTTTGGTGATTGTATGTGATTTTATGAATGTAACAGTAAGAATGATAACACACAGTTTAACCAAACGATTATAGCTTCAATATATTACGAGTGATCTTGGAATATCACAAGAATTACAATGAAATCGTGAAGCTCTATCAATAATGCATGTATATAAAACTTAACCTAGGATCTCCTTTTATAGGACAAGGAATCCTTTACAAGTAAACTATTATACGTATCAATCTATACAAATAAGATATACATCATATCTTTTCTATATTTATCCATGCACAATTCAGTATTTATCTAATAAACAGTACTAACTTCTTGTTCCAACAGTACTAACTGGCTTAGTACTGATAGTGTATTCTTGAACGATCTTCAGCAGTACTAATTTATGTATGAGCAGTATGAACTGTTAGTTTAATTCCCAACAATCCTCCCCTAAATTTATGATTTCTGTGTAAATCAGTAAGTTTTTCAAATTAAACTCCAATGTTGATGATGGGGTGGATTCTTTCAAACACTTATCTTCAATTTTGAATCACTTTGAGAATTTTCAAACATATTAAGCTTTTGAAGAAACCATAACAGTAAGTACTCCAATATAAACTTCAATCTTTTCTTCATCTTGAATTGATTTCCTCCCCTGAGTTACATAATCATCTGTAACAGCAACTGAACAAACTTTGAATAAACTTGAATTCCTCCCCTGTTTGGAAGAATCTTCACCATCACATTAACTAGAACATATGACATTTAAGCTCAGCTTCCATTATGACAATTTGTACAAGTTACCATCAATTCAGTTGTTTAGTGTCAAACTGCTCTCAACACTTCCAGATGTGTGACCTTTTGAGAGAGGTGAATCATAGAGCATAAACTCAGTATGAAACCAAGTTTGAACCATCAGTACAAACTAGTTGATACTAGCAGTACAAACTATTTAGCAAAAAATTTCAGAGATTAGGATAAACTTAATGTGGAGATGAAAACATTTTTGTCCACTTATAGTTTTGAGCAAACTATCAGCTATCAACGGATTTGATATGTCTTTACCAATAGCCGTTTGCTTTGGACTAGTCAACTCTTTACACTTAGATATGGTGAGTTGATGACCATCCAGTTTTTGGTAAACTGTCAACCATGAACGGATATGATTAGTCTTTACCAGAAACCGTTTGATCTGGACTAGTTGGTTCTTATGTGGATTAGACATGGTGAACCAATTACCATTTGTTGTGTGACAAGCTTTCACACCTGACATTTCAAACCACCATACTTTCCAAAGCATAATCCATATTAAACAGCGTTCTTAACCTGAAATGTTAGTTCAAAACCAAAGAAAACACAATACAAAATATTTTCTTTTAACAATTATCACAAATGACTAACAAATTTCCATAAGCAGTACCAAAAATTTCCAAGCAGTACAAACTATACAAATAGCACAACTAGCAGTACAAAAACAAAAACACTTAGACATTAATCTTTTGAAGGATTAAGCATTCCAATACCTGTTACCAAGTACTGAAACCTTCCTACATCAAAACCTTTTGTTAATAAATCAGCAAAGTTGTCATCAGTATGTATTTTAACAACCTTTACTAACCTCTTTTCAACACAGTCTCTTATAAAATGATGTCTAATTTCAATGTGTTTCATTTTGGAATGTTGAACTGGATTTTTAATAATACACAATGTACTGCTATTGTCTATGTGTATAATTGTGTTTAAGAAATTGTACCCATAATCAAGCATCTGATTTTGAATCCAAAGAACTTGAGCAAAACAACTTGCTGCAGCCACATATTCAGCCTCAGTAGTAGAAGTGGCCACCATAGTCTGCTTCTTACACTGCCAAGAGATCAATCTATAACCCAAGAATTGACAACCACCTGTTGTAGATTTTCTATCCATGCTAGCACCAGCATAATCAGAGTCTGAGAATGACACCAGATCAAATGCAGACTCTTTAGGATACCATAGACCTAAGTTAGGTTGACCTTTAAGGTATCTAAAGATTCTCTTAACAGCTGTTAGATGAGACACCTTAGGATTGACTTGGAATCTTGCACAAGCACAAACTGCAAACATAATGTCAGGCCTGGATGATGTGAGATACATCAAAGACCCAATCATAGATCTATACATGTGCACATCCACATCTTCACCACTCTGATCTTTTAATAACAAATGTGTCTCCTTATCAACAGGTGTGCTAACAACCTTGGCATCTGTGAATTGAAATTTTCTCAAAATTTCACCAATATATTTATCTTGAGAGATAAAAATTCCATCTGGCTTCTGTTGTACTTGAAGTCCAAGAAAGAAAGTAAGCTCACCCATAGAGCTCATATCAAACTGATCTTTTATTAATTGCTCAAACTCCTTGCACATTTCTTTCATTGTAGAACCAAAGATGATGTCATCCACATAAACCTGAACCAATAGAATATCACCTTTGTCCTTTTTAATAAAGAGAGTTTGATCAATTTTACCCCTATGGAACCCATTCTTCATAAGATAAGTAGCAAGAGTCCCATACCAAGCTCTTGGAGCTTGATGCAATCCATAAAGGGCTTTAACCACCTTATAAACTTTATCAGGATGGTCTGGGTCTATAAAACCTGGAGGTTGAGAAACATAGACCTCCTCATCAATAGTACCATACAGAAAGGCACTCTTCACATCCATTTGATAGACCATAAAACCCATAAAGGAAGCATAAGCAAGAAATAGCCTTATTGCTTCAATCCTGGCAACAGGAGCAAAAACCTCCTCATAATCAATCCCTTCTTCCTGAGTATAGCCTTGAGCAACCAGTCTTGCTTTGTTCTTTATCACAATACCCCTCTCATCCTTCTTGTTCCTGAATACCCACTTAGTACCAATCACTCTCATTCCCTTTGGTAGATCAACCAGAACCTAAACTTTTTGAATTTTGAATTGAAGCAGTTCTTCTTGCATTGCCTCAACCCAACTTGATTCTTCTAAAGCCTTTAGCACATTCTTGGGTTCTATCTGAGATAGGAAACATACAAACATACACTCATGCTCATCTTCATGATGTTTTTCCTCATAAACAACACTGAGAAAGCCATGATGATCTGGATCTTGAATCTGCCTTCTAGTCTTTACTCCAGATTGTACATCTCCTATGACATTGGTAAGTGGATGATTTCTGTGAACTATTGTTTGAGGAGTAGAAGGAGCCTCATAGGTGATAGGCATATTGTGCAGACCATCTCCAAAGAAATCAATATCATCATCTTGTTGAGCAGTAGTAACTGGTGAAGCAAGAATAGGTTGACTTGGTTCAGCAGTAGAGACATTTGGCTCAGCAGTATGATTATCTGGCTCAGCAGTACTAACTCCATTTGTACTGCTCTCAGGAATATCTGATTCTTTTCCAGCTTGTCCATTGTTAGCAGCATCATTCTTCTCTCCATTAGCATCCTTTGAGGAAGAATTAGACACTGGACTATCCTTCATAATTGGCATCAAAATATACTCTTCATCATCTTCTTCTGAACCTGCATCATGGTTAGTATTTGTACCTGTAACAGGCACATAATTCATAGAATCTGAAAGCATATCAAGATCAAACAGCCAATCAGGACCACCACCTGCAACATTAGGAATATTCTCCTGAAATTCTATGTGCAGATTCTCCTCAACATGTTTAGTGCTTTTATTGTACACCCTAAAAGCCTTACTATTTAGAGAATAACCAACAAAGAAACCCTCATCAGATTTTCCATCAAACTTTCCAAGTTGGTCTTTGGTATTCAAGATAGTGACATGACAACCAAAAGGTCTCATGAAGCTTAAGGCAGGGGTTCTACCTCTAAAAAGCTCATAAGGAGTCTTATTGTAAGGTTGCACTACCAGAACCCTATTCTGAACATAACAAGCAGTGCTAACTGCTTCAGCCCAAAATGAAATAGGCAACTTAGAATCTGCTAACATTGTTCTAGCAGCCTCTATTAAGGTCCTATTTTTCCTTTCAGCTACTCCATTTTGCTGGGGGGTTCTAGCCACACTAAATTCCCCCTTAATACCTTTTTCTCTACAAAAATCATCCATAACCCTATTCTTAAATTCTGTTCCATTATCACATTTGATTATTTTGACTTTCTTATCAGCTAGGTTTTCTACCTCAACAATAAATGACTTAAGGATTTCACTTGTCTCATCCTTAGTTCTTAGAAAGAAAACCCAAGAAAACATGGAATAATCATCAGTAATAACCAAACAATATCTTTAAAAATTTAAGCTATTCAGAGAAGTATGACCAAACAAGTCCATATGCAGCATATATAAAGCTTGAGAATTTGAGTTATGAACCTTGGGCTTACAAGAGGCTCTGTGTTGTTTACCCTTAAGGTAAGAAACACAGGTTTGGTCATTTTGAAAGATCTTATTTGGTAATCCTCTTACCAATCCATTTTTAGCAATTTTGTTAATGGTTTTAAAATTAACATGACCAAGCCTTCTATGCCACAACATTGATTCCTCCAATGTGGCTTTTGCAACAAGGCAAGTAAGACCTTCTTTAGGAACAAGGTTGTTCATCTTAATACTGTATGTATTACCCTTTCTGGGGATTTTAAGCAAAACTTGATTTTCATCAGGCAGCTTGAAATCAGGAGAAAGAATAAGGCAGTCAATATCAGTAAAAAGAACCTTATTCTTTTTATCGCATATCTGTGACACAATAAAGAGGTTGTACTTTAACTCTGGTACAAAATACACATTATCAAAATCAAGATTACCAGTTTTAATTACACTTTTACCAGTAATCCTTCCTCCAACACCACCTCCAAAGATAACAGGTCCTCCATCCAGAGCAATGAAGTCTGAAAGGTATGACATATTACCAGTCATGTGCCTGGAACATCCACTATCTGAGTAGCCTCTGTCTTCTTCACCATTTGAAGGATGTTCCTGCACACAAAATAAAGGTTTTAGTGCCTTTTGGGGACCCAAACCATCACTGGCTTGGATCTGCCTTGTGCATCAATATGAGAAAGTTTATTGGAAGTCATTGATGCACCATTGGGTTTGATAGATTTTCTAACCCAATGTGCTGAGGCCTTGACAGCATTGCCCCATTTACCCTTAACAGCATTAAAATTCCTAGCAGTAGGAACTGCTGACCTAGCAGTTGGAACTGCTGGCCTAGCAGTTGAAACTGCTGGTTTAGCTTTAGACACCCATTTTTGATTGGTCATTGCTGTTTTCTTATAAAAATGCCTTTTAACTGTTTGTGCATGATTTGAAAATTGTTTTGCACTGGTAACAGTTTGTTTGTTCTTAAACCATTTGTTTGGTCTAGCAGTTGGAACTGCTGGTCAAACAGTTGAAACTGCTTTGATGCCAGACCTTAACATAACTGCTCTGGGTGACATTTTATGATTCACATTAGGGTCAGTCAACCTTGTTGGACTATTTTGAGTTACCCTAGTACTGTCATTCCTATTCACCCTTGAATTCCCGAAAACATTCTTTTTCCATGGGTTAGAATCACAATAAGCAGCCAAATGGTCAAAACTTCCACAAACAAAGCATGCTTTTCTAATCATAACAAACTCATCATCTAATTGCTTAGATTTTGAGTGGTTCCAATTCCTTTGATTATCTTTAGAAACTGGTGATCTGTTCTTAGTTCTATACATCTCAGCATACTTGACATTTTTCCTAACTGGTTTTATGTTTTTAGTTTTAACCACCTTAGGAGCATGTTTAACTTCTACCTTAACAACATCAGGTTTAACCTTAACCTGATCATCCTCATCATCAGATGTCCAATCCTCAATAATTGGAGCATCTGAGTTCCTATCAAAAGATATCTTTTCCTCAGAAAGAGATTTATCACTAGCACTAACATAGGAATCCTCAGCCTTAACAAATTTAACAGAATTCTCACTAATTTTAGTACCATATCCAGGAAAATCCATATCCTTAAACTCTTCTAAACCTGTATGAGCCAAATCTATTCCTGGAGGGACAAACATTCCTCTATTTGGGGGTGCAACTGACTTATAACCTAAACCAGACTTAGCTTTATTAAGTATTTGACTCTCTACTATTTTCTGTACCCCTTTTGATGTGTACTCTAGAGTGTCAACACTTAACTTTATATTTTCTTTTTCTTTCTTAAGTGTCTCTAGTTCATATACAAGTCCACTCATCTTGTCATCTTTCAGTTGCAAATCTCTCTTTAACACAGCTATATCATCATTAAAGTTAGACTCATTCTTTCTATAAAAATCAAGTTGTTCTTCCAAAACAGCTAGTCCTCTTTTATGATTAGACAGACTAAAATTCACTTGATTAAATTCTACTCTAAGATCATCATATTGTTTCTTAAGAGTTTCATAATCTTTTAAAGCATGAAAAGTGTTTGAGCATTTTTGAACTATATGTACCTTAGAGTCTGAAAAGGCCATCAATGCAATGTTGGCTGGTTCCACTTCCTCTTCCATAAAGCTCCAATCAAAACCAGCTGCATCCACAGCAACCATTGCCTTTGAGGAAGAAGTTTCTTCCACATTCACTATCCTCCTATTCTGACTCTTGTTTCCATTCCCATTGCTCTATTGTCTGGGACTTCTACATTCCCTGGCAAAGTGCCCTATCTTATAACAATTATAGCACTCCACCTTGGACTTATCATACCCAGCTACATCTCTTCCATTGAAGGTAATCTTATTCCCAGTTCTTTGATAATACTTCTTAGCCCTAATACTTATCAAGGCCAACTGCCACTTTAAATCCATAGCTTCCAAATCATCTTCAGCAATCTGAAGAAGGTCTTCATTGAAGATTTGAGACCCACCAGATTGTTCTGACATAAATGCATATATGGTCTCCTCAGTTAAGCCAGCAGTACTAGTTTTTACACTAGCAGTGCTAACTTTAGGGCTAGCAGTACCAACTGCTTCAACATCATCAGAACTGTTATTGTTGGAAGATGATAAAAATGCAGTGTTTCCAGAGCTTGAACTGATGCTTCCTCCTTTCTTCACCTTTTGTTCAACAATCTTGAGATTGTTGTACAATTCATTCAGTGACATCTTTTCCAGTTCTGGCTTATTGCTCCAGACAACCACATAGGTGTTCCACTCAACAGGTAAACTATTGAGAAACTTCATATTGAGATCTTCTTGTGGAATCTCAATTTTCAGAACATTTAACTGGCTGACAATCTTTTGAAGTCTATTAAAGATATGATCAAGTGATTCATAGTTTGAGGCACTAAAGTTCTCATGACTCTGCTTAAGTAGGATTTTCTGTGCCTTCTTGGTGGCTTCATTGCCACCAAATCTTTCCACAACTGCTTCAAAAAGTGTCTTAGCAGTCTCATAGTGGCTAAAGTTTAACACTTGATCATTAGGAATTGCCATGAGTAACAAATTCCTAGCCTTCTGATCATTCTTCTTTTTGACTCTCTCATCGTTTGTGACTGGCTCAGTGTTGAGCTTTGTGGTCTTGGAACCATCCGCACGTGTTTCCTCAGAAGTAGTTGGTTTGAAGGAATCACCATTGATAATGATATCCCATAATGCATAGTCTTGCACCATGAAATATTGCTCTATTCTGAGCCGCCATAAATCGTATTCATTCTGTTTCGGCATGGGGAGTTTAGCAAGGATTGAGGTTTGAGGTGTCTCCATGTCCATTTTCTTGGTAGCAAGAGAGTAAATACTTCTGGATCTTCTAAATCAAAGTATCAGAAACCTGTCTCTGATACCACTTGAGCGAATCTAAACACACGAATTGTGTTGAAGATACTTTGAGTATATACTCAGTAGCACACGGAATTTACTACCAAGTACTTAGAAGATTTAGTGTTTGGTGATTGTATGTGATTTTATGAATGTAACAGTAAGAATGATACCACACAGTTTAACCAAACGATTATAGCTTCAATATATTACGAGTGGTCTTGTAATATCACAAGAATTATAATGAAATCGTGAAGCTCTATCAATAATGTATGTATATAAAACTTAACCTAGGATCTCCTTTTATAGGACAAGGAATCATTTACAAGTAAACTATTATATGTATCAATCTATACAAATAAGATATACATCATATCTTTTCTATATTTATCCATGCACGATTCAGTCTTTATCTAATAAACAGAACTAACTTCTTGTTCCAACAGTACTAACTGGCTTAGTACTGATAGTGTATTCTTGAACGATCTTTAGCAGTACAAATTTATGTATGAGCAGTACCAACTGTTAGTTTAATTCCCAACAAACACATAGGCATCACATACATTAAACACTTACTTACGGGCTTACTACTCTAATCCTCATCTAAACATAACATTGATTTATCACCTAAGCCCTATCCATCATATCACTTAGGCATATCTCAAATCCATACTTCTTGACATAGAACATACATAACACATATATGTTAGAGATTCATATAACACATGTCATCATCATTTTACTTACCTTAGCTCCAAGCTAAGCACATCAAGCATCATCAACATCCTTATAATCATCACCATCATTATCATCGCCCTATGACATAATCATCATAAATACAAACACTTTAATACATAACTAAATAACTATAAAAATGGTTAATCCAACCATATCTCATCTCTAAACACCTCTAATCATCATATAATCATATATTGATTATATGATGATCAATCCCACAAATCACTAACATAAAAGAGATTACTTACTTGGGATGATTATTGCTAAGCTTAACTCTTGAGGTGGAACACAAACCTCCATCAATACTTGTTCACCATCATCTTGGTTCCCTCCCTTTTTCCTCTCACTAAAAACCGACGTTTCCCACACTCATGAATAATGTGGATTTCTCTAGAATTAGCTAGATATAACTAGTTAGGTGGCACTTTGGGATAATGGCAAGAATGGCCCCTCAAGTTTCTTTCCTTCTATTTTAGCCACAACTAACTTATAACATAATTGGCATGTGACAACATAAGTCCCTTAGGTCTATTTCCTTTCTATTCTTGCCACATAATACTTTCCATAACTATATAACGCATACTTTGACTATCATTTGACTATCGGGTTTGACTAAAATATTACATTGTTGACTGGCCAATCACATAAGGCCTTTGGTCCACTTTCATCTAGGGTGGGGTCCCAATACCCGGGGAACGGGTCTAACAAGTTTTACGAATGTGTTTTCTTAGGTTACTCCCAAAATAGGAAAGCCTATGTTGTCCTAAACAAAGGAACAATGAAAGTCGAAGAATCACTCAACGTGACATTCGAGGAAAGTCCTCCACCAACTAAGACATCACCCTTGGTGGATGATGACTTGGATGAGGAAGAAGCCATTAAGGTCAATGGCAAGAAAACCTTAGAAAATGACATTGAGGAAGAAATAGTTGAGGTTGACAAAGTTGTCAACATTAAGGAATCCAAGAACCATCCAATAGAAAATGTCATAGGAAACCTAAACCAAAGAACTCTTAGGTCACAAGCACAAAACAAAAGTAATTTCTTTTGTTTTATATCGACCGTAGAACCTAAGAATGTTGGTGAAGCGATTAAGGATGAAAGCTGGGTAGTTGCCATGCAAAAAGAGTTAAATCAATTCACCGTAAACCAAGTTTGGGATCTAGTACCTCCACCTAAGAATCAAACCATCATAGGAACTAAGTGGGTGTTTAGAAACAAACTCGACGAAAATGGCGTCGTAACTAGGAATAAGGCAAGGTTAGTGGCACAAGGCTATAACCAACAATAAGGAATAGATTATGATGAAACTTATGCACCTATAGCTAGATTAGAGTCTATTAGGATACTCCTTGCCTATGCTTGCACTTTAGACTTTAAACTATACCAAATGGACGTGAAAAGTGCATTCCTAAATGGTTATATCAACGAGGAGGTATACGTTGCACAACCTCCAGGATTCGTTGATTTCGAAAAACCGAATCATGTTTATAAACTCAAGAAAGCACTTTATGGTCTCAAATAAGCTCCCAAAGCTTGGTACGATAGACTAAAAGCATTCTTGCTTAAACATGAATATACCATGGGAATGGTTGATAACACACTTTTCACGAAGAAACGAAATTCACATCTTATTATTGTTCAAATATATGTCGACGACATTATATTCGGCTCAACTTGTCCAGAACTGTGCGATGATTTTTCAAAGATCATGCGTGACGAGTTTGAGATGAGCATGATGGGTGAATTAAATTTCTTCCTTGGTCTACAAATAAAACAAATGGAAGTTGGTATCTTCTTTAATCAATCTAAGTATATTAAAGAGATGCTTAAGAAATTTAGTTTAGAAGAGTCTAAGCCCATGAAAACTCCCATGTCCACGGAAACGAAACTCACAAAAGATGAAGAAGGAGAGTCTGTGGATAGCACTAAGTATAGGGGTATGATAGGAAGTTTTTTATACCTAACGGCAAGTAGGCCCAATATCATGTTTAGTGTCTGCCTCTGTGCCCGCTTCCAAGAGGATCCCAAAACCTCTCATCTTGAAGCGGTTAAGTGTATCCTTCGATATATTAAAGGCACTATACACTTGGGATTGTTCTATCCCAAAGGGACCGGTGTAGAAACTATTGTCTATGATCATACGGGAGATTGTGTGGATCGAAAAAGTACGAGTGGCGTTTGTACCTTCATGGGTTGTTGTATAACCTCTTGGTTCTCCAAGAAACAAACAGCTCTTGCTATCTCCACGACCGAAGCCGAATACATAAGCACCGGAAAGGCATGCATATCAGCAAGCACTATGGATGAAACAAGCTCTAATCGACTACGACATCCATCTCGACGAAATCCTGATTATGTGCGACAACAAAGGTTCTATTGACTTGAGCAAAAACCCCGTTCAACACTCTCGTACTAAACACATCAAAATTCGTCATCACTTCCTTCGCGATAACGTCCAAAAAGGAAACATTTCTATTGAGAAAGTTCCCTCTTAAGACAATATCGCTGACATCTTAACCAAACCTCTCAAACAAGAATCCTTCAACTATCTTCGTCTAGGTCTAGGAATGATGGAACATATTCCATAAATCTTATGACTATCTAAATATTTCATTGGAAATATTAAAGTCATCCCTCGTATTCCCCTAATGACTACTTACGTATTTCCTCGGAAATATTAAAGTCATCTCTTATCGTCTAATCTAGTTCTTCTCGTTAAAAGAATTTATTAGGTATAAATTCTCTCCTCGTGTCAAAAAGTCTCACTAAAACAGCGAGACTTATTCGTCAAAAATCAAAATGGGACAAAAATTCATCCCAGCAGATCACGGCACTACTAAAGTAGCACAACAACATTAATTTTAATGGTATCGTGGTACCGTGGATCTGACACAACTCGTATTTCAGTCTTCTCTTCCCACACTATTCACTTTTAAACTTTCCCAACTTTTGCCATTGCTGTCAAAACCGAACCTCACAACCCAAAATTCAATTACACCCTTTCAGGATCAAATTCGAGGCATTAATTTTCAACATTATCAACTACTACTACTTTTTCAACATAAATTGTAAGTCATTCGACTCCAATTTTTTTAATCTTGAGTCTAGGGTTTGTTCATACATGAAAATTGAATTGGGGTTTTTCAATTTTGATTAAGTCTTTATGAAATTAGGATTAGGATTAGACAATGTATAACCTTCATGATTCCCTTGACATAAGATTTGCATAAACCCACCTATATCACATATTTTGGTCCAAACTTTGTTTTTATAATTAGATTAAGTATGTTTAAGAGGAATCATGTCTAGGATATTTGAAATTGGATTAGGAGTCATTAACACTAAAAATTTTCAAACTCTTGGCGCCAAAAAATTGAAATCGCCAAGAACCCCAATTCCATTGTTTTCAAAAAATTTCACGAAACTAGGACCATGAAACATTTTTCGTGCATTGTTGATACAAACTAAAAACGTTTTCTCACGCATACATGATCTCACGAATATTGATCGAATTACATAACTAATATGTATTTTTCGATATATCCGTTTGAGCAAAAGTGAAGTTAGGAGCGTTTGGGTAATCTCATTATTTTTAGTTCTAGAGTCGAGATTACCACACCTCCACATGGTATGCATATAGGCACACACTAGGTACATATGTTCAAAACAAGTATTCTCAATCTTAGTTTTTCCTAAATTTTCCTATAGGTAACAAAAATGTCTCATGAGTATGATTTTGATCACCTTCTAACCGACACCTATACTCCCGAAATTTTCCAATAGGTAACAAAAATGTCTCATGAGTATGATTAACATTCGTGCCTATGTTAATCTTGAAACCCGTCGGTTTCATGAAGGTCGAGTCGTTGATCCATCTTTAGTTTATCATAGGGATATCAACACCTCATTTAGAGCTATAGGCTTCGATTGCTTGCTTCACATCAACGAGCACATTTGTCCATGTGTTAGAATTCTTTCAACAAGTTGAACTCGTACGTAACGAGGATCAATCTTTGTCACTTTGGTTTTGGATCCGAAATTTCAAATTTTTCTTAACTCTTGAGCAATTTGCTCAAATTCTCCGAATCCCCAATCATGGGCAATGTGCCTATACTGAAGATTGGTGTCTTGAGTCTCTCTTCAACTATCGAGAAGAGAATAGTCCGTATTGTTCCTACATACCCTCTTCAAATGAACTTACCAAACTCATCTGTACTCATAAGTACTTTCCTTCCCTAGATCAAATGAAAATTCATTTGGAAGAGGTTCATTATGAACTAATCTCTTGGGCTGTCATCTTGCGAGAAAACGTTCTCAGTCTAAAAGGCAATCGTGAGCAACTTCCGGCGTGTTGTGCTCATATGATTTATTGTCTTCATACTCACCAACCGTACAATCTTGTCTACTTCTTCGCTAAGCGAATTGTACATCTCAAGGGTAACAAAAATAAATTAATACCCTATGGGATGTTCCTGACTTGCCTTTATCACCACTTCATGAACTTTCATCCATACCTTCGTGGTCCTCAATACTCACTCTTCAATCCCGTCATGGAACCCCTTAATGAGTCGTATGTCTCATCCATCCTCATTTCTGAATCTTTCACCAACTATGTACCCTTTGATGATCCGAATCATGAGGAAGAGATGCAAGCTCAAGACGAGAGTGTGATGAAAACGGGAGCAAGTTCAAGTCATTCTTAAGAAGCCACGTCATGAGTAGTTAGGGAGGGATTAGTACTTCTATCTTATACTAGGATTTATCTATGGTAGATTATATTAGGGCTTAATACTCCTAACTATCTTGCATACTTGACTTTTGTTCTATCACCTTGCATGATTTTAAATTATGTGATTCTTGGATGATAGCTTATTTTGTCCTTTTTGATTGCGTGCTTATAGCTTATTTTAGATACTTGCATGTTAATCTTTAATTGCTAGGAGTAGCTAAATATGGGATATATTTGGCAATTTAATCTTTCGTGGTTTGAGGCACTAACATTTCCTGCAAATAGTCCCCCTAGAAAACTCCCCTTTAGCTATCCAGAACTAGGCAGCACAGGAAAATTCGTGACTCCCAGGTCACGGTACCGTTAAATTTAATGGTACCATGTGGTATTTAGTGGTACCGTGCCCGAGTTCTACGAATTTTCACTGTTTCCTCTAGATCCATGCATCCCTAACCTTAAACCTGCAATATTTTGTAAACTCTCATGCACCCTAAGATTCCCTCACTACACCATATGATACTTCCACCAACTTTAATTCAAATCCCACAACTCTTGCCTATTTAAAGCCTCACCATTGCAATCATCTCTTGCATCTCATCTTCAACCTCTCATTACTCATTCACCATGTCTTCCACACAAGGATCAACAACCCATATCTCCAAGAAACCTAGGATCACCGTTAGACCACCATCCAAACCACTCTTTGTTGATCTCACCATAGATGATGAAGTCACAACACCACCTTCCCAAAGCACTCCTAACTCACCATCTCCACCAAATGCTCCTTCCAAAACATCATCTACTAGAACAACATCTTCATCATCTCCCTATTTGAACACCATGCCATCATCCATGGATTACACACTCTCACCTATTACCCCATTGGATTATGCCATGCCAACCCCATCACCAACATACTCACCACCACCTCTATCTCCAATCATGGGGCAACCTATCCAACCTCATCCGGTTGATATACGTAGTGCAAATTGCCTATGTTGTCTTCACAACCGCAACCTCATCTTCTCTTTGAGAGATGAGCTACATTTCATGTTCTCCTATGTTGAACATCTCATGACACCCCCACCACCTCCAATCATGTCACCCTCTCCACCTCCCACTAGCCCATTTAACTAAATATATTGATGTTTAGTTTTCAAAAATAAAATGGTTAGGATCCCTTTTGGACCAGAAGCAAATCTTAGGGCCTCTCAAGTCACTAAAGATTTATGTGTGCTCCTTGTAGTTTTTACTTTCTTGTCTTTATGTTGTACTCACACCTTATGTGTGATTATCATTTTCAATTATCAATGCATGGGCTTAGTTTATGGTTGGATTATCTTAGTTTCTTTATTTTATTTTGTCATGGTTGGATATTTGTCTAGGTTGCTACATGTTAGATATTGTATATGTGTCATCTAACCTTGTTTTGTAGCAAGTACCATTGCTCGATTCCTTGGTGTCCTCCAAACGAGGGGGAGTATACATCAAGGGGGAGCCTTAGCGATCTTTTTGCTTCGATAAAAATGAGGAGAAATGGGATATAAACTCATGCTAAAAACATGTTAAAATTAATCTTTCACTTAAAATGAGTTTATGTTTTGTCATCATCAAAAAGGGGGAGATTGTTGATGCAAAAAATGTTCTAAAAACGTTATTTATATATTTCGATAACTCCACGTTTTGATGATAACAAAATGTGAAAACATTTTACGTCAAAATTAACGTAAACAAGTTTTTAGTTGAAATATCCCGTTTCTACATAAATCACTCTAGGCAAGAACAAACAAATTTACAACTTGACGATGATCAAAGAAGTAAATTTGTGTTTCAAACTTCACATTTTTAATGTGACAAAACATTTTTTTCAAAAATATACTTTACAAATTATTTTTGAATTATAAAGAAATGTTTTAATTGGAAAAATAAGTTTAAAATTTATAACAGTTATTTTTCCCCCCAAATCAGCTCCAAACTTCCCCAAATAAACTTTCACCACTAAAAACAAAAAATTGAGTGTCTTTGTCTGGCACGGTACCACTAAATTTAGTGGTACCGTGTGGTATTTAGTGGTACCGTCCCACTATAACGGGCAAATTTTTCATCTTATAAATACCAATTCAATTCACAGTTTTTGGGCATCCTTTTTCACACACAACTTTCTGAGTTTAAAACTCTTATCACATTTACTCTCCTTTGATCATTTAGTTACTTTTCTTTTGTTTAAAGATTGATCCTATCATCCAACTAAGTGATCACCTTCATTCCTCTACTAGTGCAAGAGAAGAACACAAAGTATCAAGAAGATACAAGGTGTTGTATTCATAGTTTAGTGCACTTGTAATACTTGTTACATACTTGTTGTATCCTAGAATACACCAAGTTGATTTTTCCTTTGTGTAGTTTGTAAGTGTGGATCATTGTGATCTTGTTGAGATCTTGGAGATCTCTTGTAGCTTGTGTGTTGATCAAGTGGATCAAGGGTAGATCGGGTAGATCGTGTGAAGTGTGTTGATTGTGTGATTTAGTAAGGATCGTGTAGATCGTGGTAGATTGGTACTAGCTAAGATTAATACTCGACATTTAGCTTAGTGTCGGAAATTGTGATAAGCGACGTTGTACGGCTTTCTCCGCCTGAAGGGAGCTTTGTTGACATAGTGCTTAAAACTCTCAAGTTGGGTACTCGGGGAGTGGAGTATGGCGAAGAAGAGCTTCGTGACCGAACCACTATAAATCTCGTTGTCTCTGTTTGATCTTTCCATCTCATTTCTTTATACTTATTGCTTATGTTAGATAGTATAGCTTAGTGTTCATATTGGTGTTGATTGATTTCACAAAAGAATTGAATCAAAGTTTTTCACAAACAAACTTTTATAACTAATTAAAAGTCGGTAAAACTATTCAACCCCCCTTTCTAGTTTTCCACATAGTGGTTTACACCTCACATCTGCGTAACTCTTCTGGCGGTCTCCTGCAGTTTTCAATCGGCTCTTAATTTTCATGATCTTCTCGGTCGTCTCACGAACAATATCCAGCCCGATGAGCTGAGCTTCTCCTACTTCAGCCCAGCAAATGGGTGATCGGGATTTTCGACCATACAATGCTTCAAATGGTGCAGCCTTAATGCTTGCGTGATAACTGTTGTTGTACGAAAACTCAATCAAAGGCAAATGGGTATCCCACCCATTTCCAAAATCAATTACACATGCTCGAAGCATATCTTCTAAAGTCTGAATTGTCCTTTCACTTTGGTCATCGGTTTGCGGGTGGTATGCAATACTCACGTCGAGGTTCGTGCCAAAGGCATCCTGAAGTGATTGCCAGAAGTTAGAAGTGAATCTGCTGTCTCGGTGAGAGATGATAGATATTGGTGCTCCATGTCTCGTTACTATTTCCTTCACATAAAGTCTAGTCAACTTGTCCATACTGTAGTTCTCTTTGATGGGTAGAAAATGTGCTGATTTCGTTAGTCGATCGACTATAACCTAAATAGCATCAAAACCAGTTGAAGTCCTTGGAAGTTTGGTGATGAAGTCCATAGTAATTCATTCCCATTTCCATTCGGGAATCTCAGGTTGCTGTAGAAGACCAGACAGTTTCTGATGTTCGGCTTTAACTTTCGCGCACGTAAGACACCTGCGAACATAATTGGCAACGTCGGCTTTCATGTTTAGCCACCAATATAACTCCTTGAGATCGTGATACATCTTGTCGGATCCTGGGTGTATAGAGTACTTTGACTTATGAGACTCGAGCATGATTAAGTCTCGCAGTCCTCCAAAACGCGGTACCCAACTTCTTCCCTTAAAATACAAAGTTCCATCGGGACGCTTCTCAAACTTCTTCTGCATCATACCATAAAGCTTCTCACTCTTGAGATCTTCTTGTTTCACGGCTTCTTCTTGAGCATGGAGAATCTGGGCGGGAAGGTTTGAACTGATAGTCAAAACCTGTTAGACTCGCTTTTTTATAAAGATGTCGTCACTCACGTGAATTGGACTAGGTTTGTATTAAGTAGCTCACACAGGGACTACTTATGTGTAATAGGCAAACTAGTGATGTAAAAGGGCCTATATATACCCACATGACTCTCCATGTGGGTGTGTGGGATTATTGTACCATTCATTTGTTTACTTTCAATAAAGATAAACATTTGACATATTCTCTCCACCCTCTCACTACCTCTCTCTCTCTAAGATGAACATCTTCATCTTCAGCCAACCAAGGCCGCCCGAACCACGAAACATATGAATCTTGGTCTCTACAATTGGTATCAAGAGCTAACCGGGGGAGATTCTTGGTGAGTTTACTGATTTTTGTGGTTCGTTTATGTGTTTTAGGCTGCGTTTTTATCTCTTTTTAGTCATCGGAAATTTTTTTTCCGGTCATCGGAATTTATTTCCGTGTCATACGATAAAACCAGTCCTATTACTGGTCTTATGTATCTTTGCTGGTCAAAAAATCTCAAACCCAGGTTCATACGAGCTTAGATCTGCTCACAGTTCTATATTCATGTTTTGGTTGAGATTGTTTTGTCCTTTAATCCGTGATATGTGGTAGATCTGATGGATATACGGTTGAGTTTTATGCTCAAAATGGGTTTTATGGTCAGATCTGGGCAGAAAAAGATGGTCGGAAAATGGTCGGAAAATGAACAGTGGACCTCAATTATTGGACTCAATTATTGCTGCAAATTCGATAAAGGAGTTGACTTTTATCGCATTTGCCATTTTATCGCATTTGAATTTTATCGCGATTGGATGTTATCTCGATTGGGAATTATCGCAGTTGGGATTTATCGCAATTGAGGTTTATCGCACTTGAGCTCTCATGGGTGTAGTGATTAAGTCTTGGATTATCTAGTTTTCATAGGTCAAGGGGAGGATGGACGAAGACCTAGTTAACTATCAAAACTGAGATGGAGTACTCAGTGACACACAAAGATGTGGATAGTTCAAGAGATGTTCATATACTATTAAGGAAGGATGGATGGGTATATGAAACGACCTATGCTTTAAGGAGTTACGTTGTAGTGCTCAGTATAGGTTCTTAGTCACATTATCGTACAAGATTAAGTCACATTTGAGGGGAGGTGTTTACTTCTTGTTCAAGTTGGTCATACCGGGTTATCTCCACATGTGGTCATTTATTAGAAGCCGGTGAATTTTACGGTTGGTTTGAGAGACGTATTGAGAGTATTTTTTAACATATTCTCACAATAATTAAGCCTCGACGGGTTGTCGACGTGCTATCATGGATTTAGTATTGCTTCAAGATCAAGGTACTCCAAGCCATGTACATTATTATATGATGATTACGATGAATCACAATCATCAGGAGGGAGAAGTACGCCCTTAGGAGGGAAAAGGAAATGGAGAGAGAAGTACGGCTTATTACCTACTTTGATGCAATTACTTTGTGAGATATGTTAATGCTCCCGAACGACAACCATTGTGCTTACAGTCTCCGCTGCGTGGTTAAAAGGCTAAAGAGTGTTGTCGATTCAGGAGGGAGCAGAAAAGAATAAAGGGCTCACTAGTTAGGAGGGAGTAATAACCTAGCTAGTACATTTTACAGTTGAAGTTCAGAGCTACAAGGATGTGTGCCGTCAGCACCAAAGATCGAAACTGCGATCTTTCGGATTAGAGAACTTCAAGTCTGCCAAAGGATCTAGACTACAGAGACTCTGCACTTCAGCAAAAGTTTATTATTGTAATTTACTTTGTATTGTTTATAGGTCTCATTGTAACCATTCACTTGTGACGACATCTTGGAGGGAGATTGTTAGACTCGCTTTTTTATAAAGATGTCGTCACTCACGTGAATTGGACTAGGTTTGTATTAAGTAGCTCACACAGGGACTACTTATGTGTAATAGGCAAACTAGTGATGTAAAAGGGCCTATATATACCCACATGACTCTCCATGTGGGTGTGTGGGATTATTGTACCATTCATTTGTTTACTTTCAATAAAGATAAACATTTGACATATTCTCTCCACCCTCTCACTACCTCTCTCTCTCTAAGATGAACATCTTCATCTTCAGCCAACCAAGGCCGCCCGAACCACGAAACATATGAATCTTGGTCTCTACAAAACCAAAGCTCGAACTCGCAGCGGCTTCAGTTGTTCCTTACGGCTCATGGTATCAGCCACGACGATCGCTTTTCCCGGGTGGTATCGGATTTTATAGTCATAGTCGCTTAAGGTTTCCAACCATCTTCGTTGCCTCATATTTAACTCCTTCTGATCCAAAATATGTTGAAGACTCTTGTGATCGGTAAAGACAACACACTTCATCGCATATAAATAGTGCCTCCATATTTTGAGTGCAAAAACCACTGCTCCTAACTCCAAATCATGTGTGATATACTTCTCCTCATGAATCTTAAGTTGTCGAGAAGCATATGCCATGACTTTCTCTCGTTGCATCAAAACTGCTCCTAACCCTTGATATGATGCATCACAATAAACCACGAAATCTTCCACTCCATCTGGTAATGCCAAAATCGGCGCACTGCAAAGTATTTGCTTCAGGGTTTGAAATGCTTCTTCCTCGTCCTTTCCCCATTCATACTTCTTATCCTTCTGAGTCAACGTAGTTAACGGTTTAGATATTTTGGAGAATCCCTCAATGAATCTCTTGTAATATCCAGCCAATCCCAGAAATTGACGAATTTCTGTGGCGTTAGAAGGCTTTGGCCAGTTCTCAATAGTTTCGATCTTAGTGGGATCCACATGTAACCCTTCGTTGTCAATCACATGACTAAGAAATTGTACCTTGCGAATCCAAAATTCACACTTCGAGAACTTTGCGTACAGTTGCTCTTCCTTGAGCAACTTAAGAATTATCGTCAGGTGTTGCTTGTGTTCTTCTTCACTCTTGGAGTAGATCAAAATGTCGTCGATGAAAACTATAACAAACTTTTCCAAATATGGTTTACACACTCGGTTCATGAGGTCCATGAATACAGCAGGTGCATTTGTCAAACCAAAGGGCATCACTTGAAACTCATAGTGGCCATAGCGAGTCCTAAAAGCTGTCTTGGGAATATCCTCTTCCCGGACTCTAAGTTGATGATAACCTGACCGTAAATCTATCTTGGAGTAGTAACCTGATCCTTGTAGCTAGTCGAACAAATCGTCGATCCTAGGTAACGGGTAGCGATTCTTCACTGTTAGCTTGTTCAGTTCACGGTAGTCAATACACATTCTAAATGATTCGTCATTCTTCTTCACGAATAACATCGGTGCTCCCCAGGGTGAGGAACTAGGTCGAATAAACCCTTTATCCAACAACTCTTGCAACTGCTTAGACAACTCTTGCATCTCCGTCGGAGCTAGTCGATACGATGCACGTGCCACGGTTGCAGCTCCCGGAACTAGGTCAATCAGAAATTCCACTTGTCGAACCGGTGGAAGTCCAGGCAGATCTTCAGGAAATACTTCAGGAAAGTCATGCACAATCAGAACATCCTCGAGTCGCTTCTCTCCTGACTCCTTCTTGGACACATGTGCTAGGAATGCATGACATCCTTTCTCGATGTATTTCAAGGTCTTAATACAAGATATGATATTCAAACGGGCTCTGCTACGGTCTCCGCGGACAACCAAGGTTTCGCCATTGAGAGGGATATGAACAACTCGTTCACCACAAACGATACTCGCATGATGTTTGGATAGCCAATCCATACCAACCACTACGTCGAAGCTTCCGAGTTCAATGGGCATGATATCGATACTAAATGGGTGATCTAGGAGGTTTAGGGTGCAGTCTCGGATTACGATGCAAGTGTTAACTAAGTTTCCATTAGCTAGTTCAATACTATAGCTGGTGTCTAGGGAGGTAGGGGTGAGGTTAAGTAGTGGTGAAATTGTAGAAGATACAAAACTCATATTGGCACCAGAATCGAATAAAACTTTAACACGAAGATTGTTGAGTAGAAATGTACCGGTGACTACATTCGGATCTTGATGCTGCTCCCCATTGCCCATCACATATGCTCTACCACGAGCGCCTTCAGTTCATCGACCAGTGTTCTTTGGGAAATGACTCTTGTAGTGACCACGCTCTCCACATTCAAAACAAGTTACCAGCTGTGTGTTACTCCCAGTAGCCACAGCTCTGCCCTTACAATGCTTAGCAACATGTCCAACCTTATGACATTTCTGACACTTAGCTGTGAATGGTCCAGCGTGATGTTGATTACACTTATCACAAAATGGATGCGGCCCAGCATACCCTCCAACTTGTGTTGGTGCAACCACATAAGCCTTGACAGTCTCTTGTCTTCTGTTCTGCTGGTGGTGATGATTGTTTTTACGGTACTGGTTGTTGTTGTTGTTGTGATGGTTATAGTGAGGATGATTGTTGTTGTTTCGGTTGTTAAAGTTGTTGTAGTTGTTGTTTCTCCTGTTGTCCTCCCACATTCATTTGCTGTCATAGTTGTTACCCTTATGAACAGTGCCATGCTTAACAACTTGAACCATAAGTCGTTCAGATATGTGAATAGCATCATCCAGATTTTGAGAGTTGTAAGATGTCACGTGCCCTTCAATACTGGAGGGTAAACCACCAATGAACTTCTCCAGTAATTTCTCATTGTCTGGCACCATGTGAGCACAGAAAACCTTCAATTCTTGAAATTGCCGCACATAAGTAGTAAGATCAACACCCTTTACAGCCAAATTGTAGAACTCAGTATCCAACTTCCTCATATCACTACGAGAACAATACTTCTTGACCATCTCCTTCTTAAACTCTTCCCATGAAGTATTATAAGCATTCCCTAACCGAATATCCTGAGCATAGGCATTCCACCAAGACAATGCATGCTCCACCAAGGTACCTGTCGCATACTTCACCTTGAAATCCTCAGAATAGTTACTCCTTAAAAATACCGACTCCATTTTATCAAACCACTGAGTTAAACCAATAGCTCCTTCAGTTCCTTTAAAAGTAGTAGGTTTACAATTCATGAACTCCTTATAAGTACAGAAACGGTTATCATTGACAGCTTGCACTCCTGCTTGTCCAACATTCGGGTTGCCAACACCTGCTTTCCCGGCAAGCGCCGCGGCTATGCCATCATCAATCAACTTCTGGATCGCAGCTGGGGTCATCTTCCTAGGTGGCATAATTCTATCAATCATTACAAATGTACAACACTGTAAGTATTTGATTAACGTAATAGAATCATATCACAAGATAAACAACACCATGATATCATCATAATATAGCACACATTCAACATCAATAATAGTACATCACCAAAATACATTATAGATTTAATACTTGCTATAAGTCATACAAGATATGCAAAACGATTACAAGTTTCTGATAAAATCTACTAACTGAAACTATTCAGTTTAGTACGTACAAAGGTAAACCACTATCATGATACTAAACTACCATAAATAAGATGATCTCTACACTCTCACTGACGATCTCACTCATACCTAGCCAAAACATCAATACTGTCATCAAAACGGAAACGCGCCATCCTATCATAGTACGCCTGCCACTGCATGGCATGGATCTCATCCCTCAACTCCTGAATACTACGCTGGTAGTGACGACTATCGATATCAGTGAACACCACTCCAAGATCCAACTTCTTCACAATCTTCTCGACCTTTGTCATCCTCTGCTCTAATGACACCAAACGCTCCCGAATCTCTGTATCTGCCTTCTCTGTAGAACTCAACCTCGCAGTCTGCTCATACAACTCCACATACAAATCACCTGTAGCTCTCTTATCTCCCTTAATCTCCTTCCTCAACTCTAAAACATCAGACTGTCGCGGACACAATCGCCTAGACATCGACATATAACGGCCCTGGCACCAAGAGATATCCTGCCTCAAACGACTCAGCTCGGCTCTGAGCTCGGTAGGGGCAACTTGCTGTGCAGTCGAAGACTCACCGATCTCAAACGTAGACGTCACCTCTGTAGTAAGTGCATGACCCAATGCATCTGCAGTATTGGACTCGTAAGTAATGTCTGACACTGCTAGTGAAGGTGGCATGGGGAGAGCCTTCTGCTCCTCCTCCAATGGCTCCTCGTCATCATCGTCATCATCATCATCATCATCCATCTCCTCATCATCATCCATCTCCTCATCATTGTCCATCTCCTCATCATCGTGTTAGGAATTAAACCTAACAGTTAGTACTGACAAGCTTGAAGTTTGTACTGATGGAAGATAACACTAACAGTACTAAGTCAGTTAGTACTGCCAGTACAAGAAGTTAGTACTGCTTATGTTTTGTAAATGTGTAATAGGATAACTATAGAAAAGATTTAGTGAATATCTTATATAATTAGTTATAGTTATCTTGTACAGGAATCCTTGGTCTATAAAAGGATATCCTAGGATAGAGTTTATGTACGAATAGAAAATCAAATTATTGAGAAAGATTCAAGGTTGTAAACCCTAGTGATAGGAGATCACTCGTATTATTATCAATAATAATATTGAATCGTTTTGATTATTCACATTGTCTTCATTGTTCATATAAATGTATTACTGTTCCATCCATACATTCACAAACAAACAATCTTCTAAGTATTAGCTAGTAAATTCCGTGTGCTAGTTAGTATCAAATCAAAGTATCTCTAACACAAGGAGTGTGTTTAGATCCCCTCAAGTGGTATCAGAGCCAGGTTCTGATACTTTGAATTAGAAGATCCAGAAGAACTTTATCAAGAAGGAAGATGGACATGGAGACTACTACAACCAATGTTGCTGCTAAGTTACCTATGCTTAAGCCTAATGAATTCGATATGTGGAGATTGAGAATTGAACAATTCTTCCAAGTGCAGGACTATGCACTTTGGGAAATAATAGAAGAAGGGAATTCATTCAAGCCTTCTACCACAACAACAACTGAAGATGGTAAATCTGTGACAACAGTACAGACAAAGCCTATTACTGCTGAAGAGAAGGTCCAGTACAAGAATGACATCAAGGCAAGGAGTATGCTCATGATGATAATACCCAATGATCAACTCTTGAACTTTAGCAAGTTCAAGGATGCCAAGTCATTATTTGAGGCAATTGTTGCAAGATTTGGTGGGAATGATGCCACCAAAAAGACTCAGAAAACTCTACTCAAGCAACAATTTGAGAACTTCTCATCAACAAGCAATGAGTCACTAGATCATATGTTCAACAGGCTACAGAAGCTTGTAAGCCAACTGGCTATTCTTGGAATTGAGATACCTCAGGAAGATCTCAACTCTAAATTTCTGAGGAGTTTACCATCAGAATGGGCTATGCATGTAGTTGTCTGGAAGAACAAGCCAGACATTGATACTATAAGTCTGATGGATCTTTATAGCAACTTCAAGATAGTTGAGCATGATGTGAAGAAGTCTACTGGAACAAGCTCAAGCTCAAGCTCTGGGAATATGGCATTTATGTCAACTCCCAGTACCTCAAGTCCAGTGGAAGAAGTGCAAGTTGCTGGAGCAGTTGGTACTGCTAGTTCAAATAATGGTACTGCTAGTACTTCAAGCAGTACTAATGGACTCCTGGATGAGAATACTTATTGTGCTTTCCTGACTACTCAGCGCAATGGAACCATGTTGACTCATGAAGACCTTCAGGAGATCAATGATGATGATATTGAAGAGATGGACATCAAGTGGCAACTCTCTCTTCTTAGCATGAGGGCTAAGAGATTTTTGAAGAGAACAGGCAAGAAGATAATCATAAATAGCAATGATGTTGCTGGTTATGACAAGTCAAAGATTGAATGTTATAACTGTCACAAGATGGGTCACTTTTCAAGAGAATGTAGGAAGCCCAGACAGCAGGACTCAAGGACTAAGGGATATGAAGGCAAGTCAACAGGAACAAGGGTTGTGGAGATTACAGACTCAAGCTCAAAGGCTATGGTGGCCATTGATGGCTTAGGGTTTGACTGGAGCTACATTGCAGAGGAGGAAGCAGCACCTACAGAGATGGCTCTCATGGCTTTCTCAGACTCTGAGGTACAAGTTTCTAAATGTTCTAAATCATGTGATGCTTTAAAAGAATTAGAAACTCTTAGAAAACATTATGATGAACAGAGAATAGAGCTAAACAAGACTAATTTTAATTTAGCAAATCATAAAAGAGGTTTAGCTGTTCTAGAAGAGCAAATTGTTCATTATAAAAGTAATGAGTCTACTTTTTCTGAAACTGTAGTTGTGCTTAAAAGGGACATATTTTTTAGAGATGCTGAAATTAGCATGTTAAAAGCTGAGGTTGATAGACTTAAAAAGGATAAAGAAAACATTAGTGTAGACACATTAGAGTATGCATCTAAGGGTGTAAGTAATATAATTGAATGTTAAATTCTCAACAAGGCTAAGTCAGGTCTAGGTTATAAGTCTGTTCCACCTCCTTATAGAGGAATACCTACACCTCCAGGTATTGACCTAGAACATACAGGTCTGGAAGAATTTCAACTACCTAAGATGAAATATGGACCAAAACCAAAAGAAAAGGAAGTAGTTGAGAAACCTGTAGAAGTAAGTGCAAGTTTTGAGAGTGCAAGTGATAAATCACTCTCTGATGACAAGGTGTCATCTGCTAGGGACTCAGATGCTCCAACCATAGAGGATTGGACTTCTGATGATGATGAGAGTGATCAGGATAAGATTAAGTCTGATAGTGCTAAGATAGAGGAACCAAAAGTTCCTAAGGTGGTCAAGAATACAACTGTTAGGCCTAAGTCAAAGGTTAATACTGCTAGGAAAACAGTTAGGTATGCTGAAATGTATAGAACCACAAACAAGCCCAGAGGTAACCAAAGGAATTGGAACAACCTCAAGTTTCACCAACTAGGTGATGACTTTTTCTGTTATAGGAAAGCTTGTTATTCATGTGGAAGCTTTGACCATCTTGCAGCTTTTTGCAACAAATAGGTAATTGGGTATACAAACCATAGGATGAGCTTAGAAAGACCTCAAACTCACCCTACAAATGCTAGAATGATACCCAGATCAGTTCTTTTAAGGTCTGGACCAAGAGCAGTTCATACTGCTAGACCAGAAATTCATACTGCCAGACCAAATAAGACTTTTTACCCAAGACAAGCATTTCAAAGTGCAAAAACATTTTTCAAATCTGCACCATCAACTGCTAGAAGGTTATTTTATAACAATGCAGTGATAAAGAAACAAATTTGGAAACCTAAGGTTGCAATTGCAAACCCAGCAGTTCATACTGCTAGGCAAGCAGTTAATACTGGTAGTTTTAAAAACACTGCTAAGGGAAATATGGGCAATGACATTAATGCATCAGCATCATGGGTTTGGAGACCACTTCAATCCAATGGTTCTCCAACTGTTTTGAAAAGGTTTAATTATATTGATGCAAAAGGAAAACCTAAGTCAGTGATGGCTTGGGTTCCCCAAGGAAATTAATTCCTTGTTTGTGTGCAATGTTAGTCATATACTTATTTTGTTATGAGACAAGTGCTTTGCACCTTGTTTTCTGTTTTTGGACTAACAATTGCAGGTTGATTAGAGTTTGTGAATTGAGTGTTTGATGCTTTAGATGGTGAGATGCTTTAGAGCTCAAAGTGTGTGATCTGTGCACACAACAAATGGTTATTGGTTCACCATGTCTAACCCACATCAAGAACCAACTAGTCCAGAGCAAACGGTTTCTGGTAAAGACTTCTCAAATCCGTTCATGGTTGATAGTTTACCAAAGACTATATGGTAATCAACTCACCATATCTAACAGTGAAGAGTTGGCTAGTCCAAAGCAAACGACTATTGGTAAAGACACATCAAATCCGTTAATAGCTGATAGTTTGCTAAAAACTATATGTGTGTTATAATGTTTTTGAAATCCATATAATTTCATACTGTTCTTAGAAAATTTTTGATAAAAGGATTGTACTGCTAGTGCAAAGTTTGTACCGCTAGTGCAAAGTTTGTACTGCTGAACTAGCCGTTGTAACTGATGTGTCAGTAACTAATTTTGTTTTAGAAACTAGCCATTGGAAGTTAGTTGCGATTTTTACTGATTAAGTTACGGTTTTTAAGGGATCCTCTTCAAGATATTTTAACTTTTATTCTATTATAATCTTATTCTAAAATAAAAGTTAACTTATTCCTTAAGTCGGTCAAATAGAAACCCTAATACTCTCTCAATAATATCTCATCTCACTTTCATCTTCTACTTTCTAACCTAAATTTTCACTATTCACCACAGTCAAATCAATTTTTACTGAGAATATTATGGCTAATTTGGACTTTGTCAAGACGCACAACCAGGTTGCTTTTCTTGAGAAAACAGAGGAAGGGGATGGACCAAAATTCTATGAGATTGTGGATTTTCTCAACAACTCTCATATAAGGTATGCTTTAACTGTTTCCCCTACTCTTTTTGTCTCTCAAATCACATAGTTTTGGCAAACTGCTATTGTCAAAACTAGTGAAGATGGAGACATAGAAATTCACTCTAAAGTGGATGGCATATCTTTCATTGTTTCTGAATCTTCTATTAGGAGACATATCTTTCATTGTTTCTGAATCTTCTATTAGGAGACTCTAAAGTGTGATACCAATTGAGTAGTACCCTAGTGACATGTATGCTTCCGCTGGAACCGATTTGGGGGGTGTTACAGATTGGTATCAGAGCCTAGGTTATAGAGAACTGGGTATATTTTTAAAACCTGGACTATAACTACTCTTTACGAAAACTTAACCCTATGACCGCCACGTGCCTGCCTGCCAAGCTGATGCCTCGCGTGTGATTTTGTTTGATGACATAATTGATGAGATGTTTGATGATATATTTGATGAGATGTTTGATGATATTTGATGAGATGTGTGCTTTACTATTGGATAATTTATATCCACTTATTTTCGCTATATACTATAAGTATTTTTCATATACTTATACCTACGTACCGTACCTGTCACAGAGTTACGCTATTTCCTTGCGTAATCTCATTATTTGGTTCCGACTTTCGACACCCGTGTAATTTTACAAGACGATTTTGGAATGTAAGGGACATATTACTAGTATCACTAGGTCGAGTATTTCAAAATTCATAGAACCTCGGGTGAATATAGACTGATCACCTATATTCAACCAGGGACAGTGGGACATAGCCTGATTACCTATGTCCGACTCAGAGGTGAATTTTGCGATACTGGGAGTAGTTATAATGGAATTATGTTCGGGTTGGTTTTTGATTTTGGGAATGGTAAAGTTTCGCGTGTGTACACGGGCATTGAATGTTACATCCACACACACATGACACACTGGCATCACAACACCTCATGAACCGTACTACTCTTGGCGCTGCTATACTTATCTGTTTATATGGAATTCCTGTTGTCGCCATCTGATCGTAGTTCGCATCGGGTTGGGTTAGACCCGATTGGCACCATTTAAATTCAAGTTGCTTATTGGTTTGGAGTGTTTGAATTTGGTTTCGACTATGTTTGAATTTGGATTGTTTGATTTTGTGATTTTAGACCTCATTCTGGATTTGGATTTGTTACTCAGCCTTGTTTTGTTGTGGTCTTGTTACAGTCACCTCTACCCTAAGCCCTATGCTTAATCAACGATGTTCAATCGAGGTTGTACCTTCCGCGTTAAGTACTATGTACAGTACTGGGTCAACCGACTGATTGCTAGTAGCAAATCAACATCCTCTTTCAGAGTCGTACTCTGAACTTGGTAGACTTCCCGTTCAGTAGAGATTCTACGCCCAACAGATTCTTAAGACCTTAAGGAGTAACCTGAACCGCGTTCCTTGGTACAACCACCTAATCCTTCTCTCGTCCCTCGGGTATACCAGTGATCCTTGCTACCCTCTTACCGGATAATAAACTATCTCATAAACGAAACCGTAGAAGTGAATCCCGCGCCTCTACCGGAGTAATTGTTGATAATCTTACCTAATCTGCTCACCTTCTACTAATCAACGAAATGACAGTATGGACAAGCTTACTCGTCTATACTCATAGGAAATCGTTGCACGTCATAGAGCGCCGATTTTTATCCCTTTAGATCGTGATAGTCGTCTCACACCTAAATTTTGTCAATCAACCTCAAAAGCCATGAGAGCAGATCTAGGTATGAGTATTGTGTATCATCCCCAGACTAATGGCCGAAGTAAAAGAATCATTCAAACGTTAAAGGACATATTGTGTGCCTACGTAATCGAGTTTGGAAATGGTTGGGATAGACACCTCCCGTTGGCCAAATTCTCTTATAACAATACCTACCATTCCAATGTTTCAACGACACCGTATAAGGTGCTTTGTGGTCGATCGCCGAATTGTTGAGTAGAAGTTGGAGATACCCAACTTACTGGCCCTAAGCCTATTCCTGAAACTACCGAGAAGATCATTCAGATCACGACAGAATTGCAAACTGCTCGTGAACCGTCATAAGATTTATGCTGAAAAATGACATAAACTTCTAGAATTCCAAGTTAGAGCCTAGATTATGCTTAAAGTCTCACAATGAGAAGGTTTGATACGTTTAGTAAACGTGAAAAGCTTAATCCTCGCAATATTAATCCTTTCAGAAATCCTTGCTAGAGTTGAACCGGTAGCTCACAGACTCGAGCTACCGTTAGAACTTAGCAGTGTTCACAACGTATCTCTTACGTATACTCCGAAGAAATATCTCGCTGACGAGACTGTTGTTATTCCTCTGGATAAAATCCAGATCTATGAACGTATAAACCTTATTGAGAAACCTATCGAAATCATGGACGGTGAAGCCAGACGACTTAAGCAAAATAGTATCCCCACTGTCAAGTTCGTTGAAACTCACGAAGAAGTCCTGAGTTCACGTAGGAACGTGAAGATGAAATCAAGCGATAGTATCCTCATCTCTTTTCAACTCCAACGGGTAACTTGAATTGAATCGCGAGGTCGCGATTCCGTTTAAGGAAGTGAGACTGTAGCACCCCGTAATTTTCCAGACGTATTTTTATACGGAATTATCCCTGTTTTTCATTTATGAACTTTCCTGAACTTATTTGACTTGGAAACGTGGAGTTATCTCGCGAAACGTGAAAACCGCACACAACGCGTACTGGCACAACCGACGATTTAATTTGATTTTGGTATTAATTACGAGATACTAGGCGTATGAATACCCGTTTTTATTGGAAATATTATTTGGAACGCAACGGCGTATGAATACACGTTTGCTAGCCTAAACGTGTCCCGAACCACAAAGTGACAAGAGATAACAAAAAATTTCAGAACCGGTCCCTGAAAGAAAGTTACGTCGCCGCCCCTGCAGTTTTAAGATTTAACATGAATGGTCCCTCGTGGGTATATAAAACCCAATTAGGGTTTCATTGTTAATATAACATCCCACCTCCACTTCTCCTAAGGTTCCGGCACC